>OY728141.1:938222600-938827822 GCA_963277665.1 Viscum album
AAAAATATTAAATTAATCAAAACCCCTAAAAAAAACAAAAAATTCAAAAAAACCTTAAAACCAAGAAATCCATAAAAACCCATAAAATACCTAAAGACCCTAAAAAACCATAAAAATCAAAAAAATGTCCTAAATATCCCTAAAATCATAAAAACCCCTAAAAACCCTAAAACCCCACTATGAAACCCTTAAAAAACTAAAAACACTTAAGGCCCCCAAAAATCATAAACCCCTAAAAATCATAAAAAATACTAAAAAACCATAAAAACCCTAAAAACCACTAAAAACTATAAAAAACCATTGAACCACTAAATATGTTAAAAATCTCAAAAAACCCTTTAAACCCCTAGAGAACAAAAAATAACCTTAAAACCCAAAAAACCCAAAATAATCCTAAAATCCCAAAAAACACTAAAAATACATAAAAATCCTAAAAATCCCTAAAAATCCCTAAAAACATAAAAAATCACAAAATCCCTAAAACCCTATAAGAAAACCTAAAACCTGAAAACCCTGAAAACCCCTGAAAACCTAAAAAATGGTAAAACCCCTAAAAACGTCTTAAAAAACATAAAGCCCCTAAAATACTCAAAAAATCCAAAAAAAACCATAAAAACAATAAACCCCTCAAAATACATAAAACCCTAAAATCATAAAAATATGAAAAAGCATTAAAAATCCATAAAAATATAAAAGACCCTAAAAATCCTGAAAACCCCTAAAAACATTAAAATCCTAAATACACTTAAAACTCCTAAAAACGTAAAAATAAAAAATGCCTTTAAACAACAAAAAACCTAAAAACCTAAAAACCATAAAAATCATTAAATCCTTAAAGCCCCCTAAAAACCCAGAAAACCCCTTAAAATCCACAAAAAAACTGAAAAATCCTTTGAATCCCTAAAAACATTAAAAAATATAAAAAAAACATAAAACCCTAAAAACTGAAAAACACTTAAAACCCAAAAAACCAAAAAACCCTCAAAACCCTCAAAATTCCTAAAACATTAAAAACTATAAAAACCCTAAAATCCCTATGAATTCCGTAAAAACTGAAAAACACATGAAATGCCTAAAACATATAAATAATTATAAAAACCCAAATAACCCCTAAAACATTAAAAGCCCTTAAATACATTAAAAAAATCCTAAAACCTCATAAAAGTACTAAAAATACACTAAAAACTCAAAAAACTATTGAAACCCCTAAAAATATAAAATATTTAAAAACATTAAAACCCATAAAAACCTAAAATACCCCCTTAAATCACAAAAAGAAACTATAAAAACCCAAAAAACCCCAAAAAATCATAAAACCCTAAAGATCCCTAATAACACTAAAAAAACCCTTAAAACTCAAAAAGAACCCCTACAAATCCCTAATGATTTAAAAACATCTAAACTCATAAAAACACCAAATAAAACCATAGAAACCCAAAAACACTTAATAACATAAAAACCTGAAAATGATAAAACCCCAAAAAAGAACTAAAAATCATAAAAATCATAAAACCCCTACAATCTTTAAAAAACCCTCAAAACCAAACGAACCCCTCAAAACTATAAAGAATATAAACCATTTGATCCCTTAAGTATGTAAAAAATTATAAAAACTTTAAAAACCCTAAAAAAACCCATAAACCCCCTAAAAACTCTAACCCCCCAGAATCCCTAAATGCCCTAAAAATAACATAAATCCTAAAAAATCAAAATAAATCCTTAAATATGTAATAACCCCCAAAACCCCAAAAACCCTAAAGAAAACCATAAAACCTAAAAAAAATAAAATATCTACAAAACCTAACAAATGACAAAAAAAGTAAAAAACCTAAATATCTATAAAACCCATAGAACCACTAAAAATATCAAAAAAAAACAAATAACCTATAAAACCTGAAAAACCAATAAAAATATAAAAATCATCTAAAACCATAAAAATGTTAAAAACTATCCAAACTAAAAAAACCTAAATAATCAAAAAAACCATAAAACCCGAAAAGACCATAATCCCCTAAAATATCCTAAAAACCCTCAAAACCACTAATGTCCCTAAAAAACATAAAATTCCTAAAAAATTCATAAAAATACCAAGAAAAGAAAAAATCATAATAACCCTTAAAAACCCTAAAAACAATTAAAAATATGAAAACAATTAAACCCCTAAAACCCTAAAAGATCCCCAACACACTAAAAACCTATAAAACCCCCAAAACCCATAAAAACCCTTAAAAATGTTAAAAAACCCTAAAACCCACAAAAACTCTAAAACCCCTTGAAACCCCTAAAATAGATAAAAAACATTAAAAGAATTAAAATGCCTAAAAATAAAAAACCATTAAAAACCCAAAAAACACATAAAACACCTAAATACCCTAAAAACCATCAAAATCCCTAAAACCCTTAAAAACCATAAAAGTCTGGAGAAATACCTAAAATCATTAAATTCATAAAAATACATAAAAAATAGAAAAACATAAGAAAACCTTAAAAACCAAAAAACAATTACAATCCATAAAAAACCTAAAAACACTAAAAACCCTAAAAACCATAAAAACCCATAATAACCTTAAAAACATATAAAACCATTAAAACCCACTAAATACATTAAAATCCATTCAAACCCCTAAAAGTGTTAAAATTTATTAAAACCTTAAATCACCTAAAAACTCAAACAAACCCCTAAAAACCCAAAAATCCATAAAACCACTAAAAATCATAAAAATCCAAAAAACACACCAAAAAATCCCTAAAACGTACAAACCCCTAATATCATGAAAAACGCTAAAAATGATAAAAATCCTAAAAACTACTAAAAACACTAAAAACCACTAAAAACATTATAAATCCAAAAAACAACTAAAAACATAAAACACCTTATACCCATAAAAATTAAAAAACTCTATAGAACCTTAAAAACCCCCAAAAACTCAAAAAACTCTTAAAACCCCCAAAAACCCATAGAAACACTAAAATCCCTATAAATTCCAAAAAAAACATAAACATACTAAAATTACCTAAAAATAACTAAAGGAATAAAACCCTATAAAAACCATATGAAATCCATAAAACCCTAAAAATAGGTAAACCCCCCCCCCCCCAAACCTAAAAACACATATAACCTATAAACACCGTAAAACCCATATAACCATAAAACCCATAGAACCACTAAAACCCTCAAACCCCATCAAGAACCCTCAAAAGCCACTAAAAACTATAAAACCTTTTAATCCCATAAAAAATTATAGAATCCTATAAAAACCCCTTAAACCCCTAAAAACTGAGAAACCCTGAAAACCTATAAAAACCATAAAATCCTTAAAACCCTAAAAACCCTCAAAATCCGTCATAATGATAAAAAATTAAAAAAAACCTAAAAAATACCTAAAAACATTAAAACCCACAAAAACATTGAAAATCCTTAAGAAAACCTTATAACCCTAAAAAAACTTACAACCACTAAAAACAAAAAAAATTGACAAGAACCATAAAAAACCCTAAACCCCCCTGAAATCATAAAAACCCTAAAACCCATAAAACCCCATAAAACCACAAAAAAATCTACAAACCCTTTAAACATCTATAAATATGAAAAAACTATAAAAAAAATTAAATCCCCTAAAAACTAAAAAGGGAATAAAAACCCAAAAATCATAAAACCTTTTAAATCCTGAAAAACATAATCCTTTCAAAAATACATAAATACCCTAAAAAACATAAAAATACAAAAAAAATGAAATAAAATCCCTAAAAACTAGAAAAAACCCCAAAAACCTAAGAAAATATTAAAAACCTAAAGCCACTTAAAACCCTAAGAATCCTAAAAACCCAAAAAACACTACACGCCTTAAAAGCCCCTAAAAACATTAAAATCCCATAATAATCTTAAAACCCACTTTAAAGTATAAAATAACATTAAACCCCTAAAAAAATTAAAAAAACTAAAAACCCTTAACCCCCCTAAAACTCAAAAAATCCCTAAACCGCCATGAAAAAGTTTAAACCCCTAAAAACCTTAACACCCTAAAAATATGAAAAAAACCTTAAAAACATTAAAAACCATAAAAACCTAAAAAGCCATCCAAATCCTAAAAAAATTAAAACCCCCTAAAAACATTTAATAACTCTAAGAAAATATTGAAAACCTAAAAACACTTAAATCCCCTAAAAATATAAAAAAAATAGTAAACACCCTAAAAACCCAAAAAACCATAGAAAAAACTAAAACCATAAAAACCCTAAAAATCAATAAGACCCCTAAAAACCAGTAAAATATAAAAAATCTCTCTATACCACTAGGAAAAATAAAGGAATATAAAATACCTTTAATACGCTACAAAAATAAAAACCCCTAAAACCCAAATAACCATAAGAACCCATAAAAACACAGAAAACCCTAAAACCACTCAAAATCCCTAAAACCCATAAAAACCCATTAAATTCCATACAAATAAAATAAAATATTTAAAAATATAAAAAACAATAAAAAACTGAAAAACAAAACCCTACAAAAACATTGAAAACCTAAAATCACATAAAACCCCTAATAAACATAAAAATTCTAAAAACACTAAAAATCCCTAGGAACTATAAAAACCATAAAATCCTTAAAATCCCATAAAAACATAAAAACCCTAGAAACCCATAACACCATAAAAAGGTAGTCAAAAATTTAAAAACCCCATTAAACCGGTAAAAATGTTAAAAAATATAATAAACATAAAAAACCTAAAAATTCAAAAAAAGCCCAAAAATTGAAAAAAACCCCTCTAATATAGATAAAATTCAAACCACAGATAATAATATTGGTTTTGGAGAAAAAATTAATCACAATAGTTATTTGAGTTGGATGAGGCTGCACTTTTTGACATCCAATACCATAGTGGCCCAAAAAGACTTATTTTGGGACCAAATTGACTTATCCACATTGAAAATGAAGTAAATTCATTTAAGCATATTAAAGGATGGAGATAACCTAAAAAATCACTAAGAATTAATTTCATTACATTAGTTATTGGGGTCATTAAATAATATGGGGAAGTGTTTTTAATGATTTTCTATGCTTTTTGAGTTCCTCATTCCTTATAATACGATTTGGGACAGTTTTATTTTTATATTTTATCTTTATAATGTTTTTTCCCTCCTATGTAATGGGTAACTAGAATCTAATGATTTTTTTATGATTATTGTGAATCCTTATTTCTTTAGCCTCTTCCCTTTCAGGAAATTGGTAGTGCATCTCCATTTCTGGTGAATTTGTTTTTAATATTTGAAAAACCATAGATGGTGGTGATTCCTATAATCCATGTTCATTTTGGATAATTTTTTTGATTAAACATCACATACTTATCTAACACTTATGGTGAAACATCAATTTAGTATCAGAGAAACAAGTTCCAATGATTGAGTTCTATCACATTCTTCTTATTACTCTCCACCGTGTCTCGGAATTGTGGATCTTCTACTCCACCTTATCCATGGTAAATTTACAACGTATAGCTACAATTTTTATTATTTAATAAAATTAGTGAGAGTATTTCTCGATTATTGAGAACATTATGATAAAATTCCACTCCACCATAGTTTCATCCCCAACATCCGTCTCTACATAATAGGCACAATCCGACAACGTTTTATAAAGATTATATGAATTGAAATGATTATAGAAATTTGAAGGTTGGTATGTGAATAAGAATAGATGATGAATATATTGAAATAGGATTGAATATTGACATTATTGATTTTTATGGGATTATGAATCCATATGAGCATCTATATTAGATGCGGTAAATCGAATGACTATTCAATTTTAATAATTTTTCTAATGAGAATTAGTGAAAAGTATCCATTCTAAAATTTAATGATCATCCTTCTGTTTGGTGGGAAAATTTGAAGAAATAGTGGGAACATGATGGGAAAGAAAAAATATTCCCCTAAGAGAAGATTAAAAATATTTTTAGAAGACTATTTCTTTCTGAAAATTATAAGCAAGATATTTATTTCCTAATGAAAATATTGTGACCTAGAGATAATTCCTTAGAAGAGTACATTTGGTATTTTTACCATTTATTGATGCAAAGTGATGTTTTAGAGTACAAAGAGAAAATGATTGAAAGTTTTTTGGGATTATTAAATGAATAAATTTCATATTCATTGGAGTTACAAATCTTCTTCTCACTTGATGATGTTTATAAGATGGATATCAAGGCGAAACAGAAAAATAAGGCCTCAAAGGCACTGCCACTCAAGAACTGAAATTGAGGTACATATTTTAATAAAATAATTTCTTATAATAAATCTTGTTTTTATGTGAACGAATTTGGAATGAATAAGATTATAGATAAAGGGAATGAGAAGGATATGTAATAAACAAAGATAAAATCCATCTCCTCTAAACATGGGAATCAAATGTTCTTAAAATGTCATGGGTATGGTTTTTTCAGACAAATTTCCCTAGAATGAGAAAATTAAGATATTTTTGTTGAAGAAGCTGATTTGGGAAACATTATTGTGATATGAAGAGTTGTGAAAGCTCAAATTTCCAGTAAGAAGATCATAGAGAAAAATTATTCCAAAAAAAATTCACCATTAATCAGTTAGTGTGCATGATGATTATTGATAGTGGGTGTTATAAAAATGTTTCTTTAACAACACTAGTGTATAAATTGAATCTTCTAATTTTGAATCTTGATCGTCTATACAAATTGAAATTTTTGAACAATAGGATCACACTTCGAGTCTACATTCAATTTCTTATTTCATTTTCCATTGGTAATAAATACGTTTAGGTGGTATTTTTCAATGTAATTCCTATGGATTCCTGACACTTATTGTTAGTAAGGCCTTAAAATTTTTAAAAGGATGTGAATTATGAAGGGAGGAAGAATAAATATCCTTTACGATATGAGGAAAATGATGTCACACATTCTCCTTTAAATCCATCTCAAACTCATCATGAAAAATCTATTCTAGAAGAGATAAAATATATCCTCTCTGTCAATAAAGCTCAAGTGGAGAAATAAATCAATAATAAAATTCTTGTTTTTTCATTATTGATGATAGAAATGTCATGCCATGAGGAGAGGAGAAAAAACCATTTGTTACATCATTCCATGATTGAGGAATATCATAATGTTTTTCCTAATGATATTATAACAGGATTACCATCCATTAGAGGTATTGAACACTAGATTAACCTTATAAAAAGTGAGTCATTTAATAATAAAACAACATATCTATGTAATCTTATAGAATTAGTGTAATTTTATAATCCATTGTATGAATTGATGGATCAAGTATTTATAAGTACAAGATTGTTCCAATGTTCAGTTACAACATTGTTGGTTCCAAATAATGACTGTAAGTATCCCATGAGTATTGGTAAAATATGTATCAATAATATTACCATAAAATATAGGTATTTCATTTAATTACTTGATTATATACTATATTAATTACATGGGGCATAAGTATTTTCAAAATTTGGTCTTTAGGGTGTATTCCATCATATTTGAATGAAGGAAGGGGATGAGTGGAAAATAACATTCAAAACCAATGGCCGATTTTTTGAGTGGTTGGTCCTTCCATTTTGCCTCTCAAATTATCCTAGTGAATTGATGTGAGTCATGAATGAAGTTATGAAACAATTTATTGGTAGATTTTGTTTTATTTTATATAAGGTTGATAGTTTTATTTATAGCAAGGATGTGGGGAGTCATGCGGATCTTCTTCGGGGGTACTTCGCAATCTATGAGAACAAAGGATATATGGAATTTTTGAAAAGTGTTATTTATTTTCAATGATAGTGGTTTGTTGGGGTATGTGGTACCTAAATAAACCGTCATGGTGGATCAATAAAAATTGGGTGAAATCAAGTCATGGTGGAAACCAGAATCCATCATCAAAGCAATGAGTTTTCATGTTTTGGAATATTTTTATCATCCCTTTGTATCTAATTTCAACACTATCATGGAACATATGAATGAATTATTAAAAAATTAGGAAATTTTAGTGGTCAAAATAAGTAAATGAATCATCTAAAATCATTATTAAAAAGTTGTGTGAAGCACCAATTTTGGAGTTTCATGATTTTGATCAAGTCCTTCAAGAGGAGTGTTGTGTATGTGGAGTTGGGATAGGTGTTTTTATAATCCATATAAGGTATCCTATTACATAATTTAGTGATAAATTTAATGATTTAATGGGGAATTAAAACATACATGATGATGAATTTTATGTGATTGTAATAACCCTAGATAATTGGTATCATTATTTGAGATGAAAATAGTTTTTTCTTAAATATAACAATAATGCATTGATATTTATCAATAGTCGACACAATATGAGTTTGCTGCATGAAAAGTGGGTGGAATTATTGTAATCATTCTCATTTCTGTTAATATATAGTATGGGGAAAGATAAATATTCTGTGGATGATTTATGTCAAATTTATGTATTGCTTACCATTCTAGATGCTTTATTTCTTGGATTTCAACTTATAAAGAAATATTATCAACATGATATGGTATTAAATTATATTTTAATACAATTTGAAAAAAGATTTATGGAGTATTATGATATACATTATGGGTTTATATTTATAAGAAACATGTTGTATGCTTCAAAGGGTCATTACATGGACATTCTTATTCGGGAGGCACATGAAGGGGGACTTACTGTTCATTTTTGGAATCCACAAAACCAAAGATATACTAAAGGAGAATATCTACTAGTTTATGATGAAATAATATTTCTAATAAATTATTTTGAGATTTAGGACTTGTTAAAGAGAAGAGATTCATTTAAAGAAATGATTATACACTATGTTACCTATTCTGGAGTAACCATGGGAAGATCTCAACATATACTTCATTATGGGCTTAACAATGACTCAGTGTAATAAAGATTCAATAATGGTTGTTTGTGATCAATTTTCTATGAGGGATAATTTAATTCCATGACATAAGATTGTATATGAATCGAATGTTTAAGAATGTTTTTCAAATATATTGTTCGCCTACATGGAATTCCTTGCTTCATTGTTTCATATAGAGACACTAAATTTCTCAGCCATTTTTTGAGGACATTATGGTGGAAATTTAGTATGAAGCTTCCTTCCAGCACCTCCCATCACCCTTAAATGATTGTCAAATGGAAGTTACCAATCATACATTATGAACTATTCTAGGAACGTTGGTGAATAAGAATATGAGAGATTGGGAATTACATATTTCATAATATAAATTTTCATAAAATATATCTCCCAGTGTAGCCACTTGGCATTATCCATCTAAAGTGGTTAATAGAATCATTTAAATCACTCTTATAGAATTGTTCTCTTTACTTATTGATTTTTAGGATAATATTGATAGGGATAAGAATGCAAATAAAATGAATGAGCTTCCTGAATCTATTTTTTCTCAAAAAGGGAAGTATAATGAAGTATAAAAGAGGCGTGATAAAAAGCATCAGAGGCAGGGTATTTTCCAACCTGGAGACAATGTTTGGATTCACATTCATAAGGATAGAATTATAGGTCCATTAAAAGTGATTGAATGAGTGGGTAACAATGCCCAAAAAATATATTTACCTGATGATTTTGGTAGTGTTTATGAAATGTTTAACAATGGGGACCTGTCTCCATAAATTGAAGAAGATTATGCCAAGTATTTGAGGTAAAATACTCTCCAAATAGGGGAAATGATATATATCATGTTCAACCCAAGAGAATAATTTTTTTCTTGAAAAATATTTTAATCGAAACTGTTATTCAAATTGGACTAGCTTGAACTCTTTGACATGCAACACCATTGTGGGACACAATAAACTTATTTGGAGCCAAAAATGACTAATCCACATGTAAAATGAAGGAAATTCATTGAATTAGACAAAAAGAAGATCGAGAACCTAGAAAAAAAAATCATTAAGATGAAATTTCACTACTTTAGTTAGTGGGTCATTAAATAGAAAGGGGAAGTGTTTTTATTCTTTTTATGTGCCTTTTGATTTCCCTATGAATTTTAATTCTATATGGGTAATTGTATAATCTGTAATTCGCCTTTATAATTTGTTTTCACTCCTTTGTAATGGTGGAAGATTAATCTGATGAATTTCTAAAGCATGTTGTGAATCCTCCATGCTTTAGCCTCTTCCATCTTCCCGTAATTGGTGATGCATCTCCATTGGTGGTGACTTTGTCTTTAAGCTTAGAGAAAATTATATGGGGGATGTTGCCTTTAATCCTTTTCCTTTTAAAATATATTTCATTGTATTATCTTTACTTAATAATTTCACACCTCCAGTGATACATAAAAACCATAAAATTCCTAAAATCCCTAAAAATACTAGAACCCCATAAAATTTTAAAATGGCCCTTAAAATCCAAAAAAACATAAAAATCCATAAAAACCATAAAATAGTTAAAACCCTCAAAAAACCTAGAAAAATCTTAAAACATGGAAGTAAGAAAAAAATTCTGAAAATAAAAAAACCCTAAAAACCCTAAAAACCCCCCAAAACCCCTTTTGAAACACTAAAACTTGTAAAACTCTCAAAAAACCACTAAAAACACTAAAAATAGTTTAAACCCATAAAAATGGTAAAAAATATAAAAACCCATAAAGTCCCAAAAAACCGAGAATTTATAAAAACCCTAGAAACCTTAAAATCTATAAAAAAAATATAAAAATCACAAAAAAGAAAAAAATCCAAAAAATACTTAAAATTTTAAAAAACCCAAAATATCTTTAACACCCCTTGGAAAATATTTAAAACCTGAAAACACATATAACCCCTAAAAAACACTAAAAACCCTAAAACCCCTAAAAACATAAAAAAATACTAAACTCCCATTAAAACACTAAAAATGATAAAAACTATAAAACCCCTGAAAACCCTAAAAAACTCAAAAAAACCCCCTAAAAACCCTAAAACCTACAAAAACCATAAAACCTTAAAAATAATAAAAATAAAAAACACCCTAAAAATATCTACAAAAAAATGAAATAAAAACCCTAAGAAAGAAATTACAACCAAAAAACACATAAAACCCCTAAAAACTAAAAAACTGTAAAAACTAAAAAAACCCTAAACACCGTAAAGATAATAAAAATCTTAAAAAACCCTAAAAATTGTAAAATACCCATAAAAACAATAAAATACCACTAACATTTATACAATCCCTTTAAACCCAAAAAATGTTAAAATCTTTTAAAAAACCATAAAAACTCTATATAAACTCAAAAAATGCCCTAAAACCTCAAAAAATCGTAAAGACCCTAAAAACCCTAAAACCTCTCAAATTCCCTAAAATCCCAAAAAACCATAAAAATTAAAAAAAAACCATAAACCCTAAAAACATAAAAATCCCAAAAACCATAAATTCCATAATAAAACCTTAAAAAACTAATAACATAAAAAATCTATAAAAAAGAAAAAAATGGTTAAAACCCTAAAAACCCCTGAATACCTTAAAAATCCTAAAATCCATAAATTCCATTAAAAAACATAAAAATCCTAAAACCCCACAAAAACTGCAAATACTAATAATAAATCTAAAACCACTTTAAACACCTAAATCATTGAAATAAATTAAAAAAAACATAGCAACTCGAAAAAATCGAAAAAAACCCAAAAACCCTAAAAACCAAAAAATACCTGACACCCCTAAGAAAATCATAAAACTCCAAAAAGGTCATAAAATCCATAAAATTATAAAAAACCATAAAACCTAGAGAACCAATAAGAAAACCTAAAAAACTAAAAACAATAAAAATTCATAATAACCTAAATTTTCTTTAAAAACACTAAAACCCCCTAAAAACATTAAAAACACTAAAAAGACCTAAATACCTTAAACCCATAAAAAGTAAAAACCTACTAAAAACTTTAAAAACTCTTTGAACACCCTTAAAATATTTAAAAACAAAATAAAAGTCTTAAACCCCAAAAATAAAAAATAAAAAACCCCTAAAAAACCCAAAAACTTATAAAACCCTAAAAACCCTCAAAATACCTAAAAACCTTAAAAATAATTAAAATCATAAAAGACCCTAAAAATCCCATAAAATGTTAAAAACCCATAAAACTTCTAAAAAATACAAATAAAATCTTAAAAATATAAAAAATATAAAACCACTAAAAACCCTAGAAATCCTAAAACCCTACAGACCCAAAAAACCCAAAGAACCATTAAAAATATCTAAAATACCTTTAAAAACCTAAAAAAAATAAAAAAATACTACAACAAATAAAACCTATAGAAACTCAAAAAGCATCTAATATCCAAAAAAACCATAAAAACTCTAAAATCCCATAAAAACCGTAAAAACCTCTAAAAACACTAATGACCCATAAAATCCAAAAAATGAACTAAAAATACCTAAAAATATAAAGCACCCTAAAAACATGAGAAATAATAAGAACCCCTAAAAACTAAAAACACTTGGAACACCTATAAAACCTAAAAAAAACTAAAACCCATAAAAAATTCTACAAAACATAAAAACCATAATATCCGTAAAACTATAAAACCCCTAAAAACAACTTAAAACTCAAAAAACCATTTAAACCCGAAAAACATTAAAAAAATATAAAAACCATAAAAATCCAAAAAAAAACAGAGAAAACACACGAAACCCAAAAAACCAAGACACCCCTAAAAACCCTCAATATCCATAAAATTGTAAATACTATATAAATCCAACAATTTCATAAAAATCACTAATAATGTAAAACCCCTAAAAACATTAAAACATTTATGATAAACATAAAAATGTAAAAACAATTTAAATCCCTAAATGGATAAAAAAGCTCCAAACAAGAAAAACATTAAAAAAGACTCTAAAAACCTTTAAACCCATTAAAGTCCCTTAAAACCCATAAAACCCCTAAAAATATTTAAAACCCACTAAAAACTCTAAAACCCATTAAAACCCTAAAAATGTTGAAATACTATAAAAACCCTTAAAACTCTAAAAAACAAAAAACAAAACCCCAAAACCAAAAAAACTACAAAACCCAAAAATGCTTATTACTCGTCAAAATCCCTAAAATTCTTAACAGCATTAAAAATACTAAAAATCTCCAAAAATATCTAATAATGAAAAAAATTCTAAAACCCATGAAAACTCCTATGAAAACCATAAAAACCAAAAAAAAATTAAAACCCTTAAAACATAAAAAACTAAAAATCACAAGAAACCTTAAAAACCCTAAAAACCCTAAAAACCAAAAAAACTGTAAAAAATAGAAAATCCCGCATAGAAAATATAAAACCCCTTTAAACCCCTAAAAATGTTAAAAACTATAGAAAACCATAAAACCCCTAAAAATCAAAAAAACTAAAAAACCCAAAAAAATCCTGAAAATCCCATAAAACAATATAAAACAATAAAAATACAAAAATATCCCAAAAAACATAAAAAATCCTAAAACCCCTAAAAAACACTAAGATAACCTTAAATACATAAAAATACATAAAACCCCTAAAATCCTAAAAACAATTAAAACAGTAAAAACACTAAAAATCCCCTGAAAACCTAAAACCATAAACCCCTAAAACATTAAAAAACCCTTTAAACCCATAAAACCTTAAACCACTAAAAACTCTACAAATCCTTTCAAACCATAAAAATGTTTAAAAACATGAAAAATAATTTAAACACTAAAAAACTCAGAAACCCCCAAAGAAATACCACAAAAACCATAAAAACCCGAAAAAACCTAAAATCCCTCAAAATCCAAAGTAACCCTAAAACTAAAAAAACCTAAAATAGCCCAAAAATTTCCAAATATGTAAAAAACCCTAATAAACCAAAAATAAACTAAGAAAACCATAAAACCCAAAAAACACATAAATCCCATAAAAAACCTAAAGAAATGATAAAAACACTAAAATTTTCTAAAACTCCTAAAAACCATAAAAACAATAAAAACCCCTAAATATCGTAAAATTGCCTAAAAACATATAAAAAATATAAAAACCTAAAACTATAAATAAAACATTTAGACCCCTAAAACCGTTAAAAACACTCAAAAACCTTTAAACCCATAAAAAACTCCAAAAAACCGTAAAAACCCTAAAACCCTAATACCCACAAAATCCCTAAAAACCCTAAAAAACTAAAAAATAACTAAAAATCAGGTAAAACACTAAAAGTGTAAAAAACCATAAGAAAACCTTAAAATTGTAAAAACACATAAATCCCATAAAAACCCTAAAAATATTAAAAACCATAAAAACCTAAAAAACATAAAAAAAACCCAAAAAACATTAAAACCCTCAAAATTCCCCAAAAACCCCAAAAACACTAAAAACTCAAAATACCATATAAACCACTAAATTTTTTTAAAAACCCTAAAAAAATAAAACTGCTAAGAATAAAAAAAATATAAAAATCCAGAAAAAACAAAAAAACATCAAAACCCCTAAAACCCATAAAATCCCTCAAAATCCCTCAGAATCCCTAAAAACCATAAAATTTCACAAAACGGCTAAAAATATCGAAGAAGGTAAAAAAATCCTAATAAACCCTAATAAAATAATAAAAACGTAAAAAACTCAAATCATAAAAATACTAAAAACACTAAATATCATATATAGAAAAAAAACCTAAAAACCCCCTAAACACCCACTAAAAATGATAAAACAACTTTAAACCACTGAAAACCTAAAATATATCCAAAAAATTTAAAACCCCTAAAAACAAAAAAAACCTCAAAATCCAAAAAAATCCAAATAACCCAAAAAAACTAGATATTCCCTAAATTACCAAAAATGATAAAAAAAACCTAAAAACACATCAAAACACTAAGAGAACCTTAAAATACTAAAAAAATAAAATACCCAAATAACCTAAAAATACTAAAAACCCTAGATAATTATCAAAAACCTAAATGAATAAAACCCCATAAAACCATAGGAAGCCCCAAAACCATATAAAACCCCTAAACCCCATTGAAACTCTAAACACCTTTTATGCACCTTAATTTTTTAAAAATAAATATAAAAAACCCTAAATCCCATAAAATTAAAAAACCCTAAAAACCCAAAAATACCTAAAAACCCTAAACACCCAAAATACCCTAAAACCCACAAAATACAAAAAAACCTTAAAAACATAAAAAAAAATAAAAAATTGTAAAAAATTGTTAAAGACAAAAAATTCTAAATGCCAAAAACCACTAAGAAATACTAAAAACCTGAAATAATTTAAACCCCTAAAAACTGAAAAATGCTAAAACCCCTAAAAACACTAAATAATCATAATTAAACCCATAAAACACTTAAAACCCTAATAAAACCATAAAACCCACTAAAAAATCTAAAAACCATAAAAACCTAAAACCATTAAAATCCCTAAAACCCCTAATGAAAATAAAATTCCTAAAAAACCTTAACATTTCTTAAAAGTTAAAAATCCCTAAAAAAGGAAAAACCCCCTAAGAAATATTTAAAATCATTAAAATAAATAAAAACACTAAAAACCTAGGAAAAACTAAAAACCAAAAAACACCTAAAACCCCAAAAAACCAAAAAAACACCTAAAAACATTAAAAACCTTAAAAATCCATAAAACCACTAACCCCCAAAAAATACTAAAAACCCTTTAAACCCCAAAAATGTTAAATAAAACTCTAAAACCCTTAAAACCCCCAAAAAACTCAAAAAAAATATAGAAAAAACAAAAAACCATAAAACTCTAAAAACACTAAAAACCCTAAAAACCCTCAAAATACCTAAAAACCTAAAAATCCAAGAAAACACTAAAAAGGCCTAAACATCCCTAAAAATGTAAAAAACACATAAAACCCTAAAAACCCAAAAAACCCTAAGAAACCTTAAAATCTTAAAAACACTTAAAACCCATAAAAACCCAGGAAAATACTAACCCCCCTAATGCTAAAACTCACAAAAAACTCTAAAACCCCTTGAAAACCCTAGAAATGGTAAAACTCTAAAAAACCATTAAACCCCTAAAAGCATAAAAAACATTATACACCTAAAAAACATAAAACCCATATTAACCGAAAAAAAGTAAAATAAAACTTAGAATCCCTAAAACCCTAAGAACCATCAAAGTCCAAAAAAATTCCTAAAATCCCTAAAAACTAAAAAACCCCTAAAACCATAAATAAACTAATAAAACCTTAAAAATATAAAAAAATTAAAACCCCTAAAAAACTAAAAATGCTAAAAAGTCTAAAAATCTAGAAACCATAAAAACACCTTAACCTAAAAATATAAAAACCCATAAAAATACTAAAAACCCACTAAAATCTATAAAAACACTTTAAACCAATAAAATTTTAAAAAAATATAAAATCCCAAATAATTAATATATACTCTAAATACCCTGAAAACCCCTCATAATCACTAAAAACCCTAAAAACCATAAAAATCCAAAAAATCCCAAAAAACGTAAAAAATCGTAAAAGACATATGAAAATCATAAAAACATAAAAACCCTAAAAACAACAATAACCCTAAAAACTGTATAGTCCTTAAAACCCTAAAAACCCTAATTCTCTTAAAATCCCTAAAACCCTAAAGAACCATAAAAATACTAAAAAATTCCTAAAATCCCTAAAGACATAAAAATCCCTAAAAAATTAAAAACCCATAAGAAAACCTTAGAAAACTATAATCACTAAACCCCCCAAAAAACCTAAAATATGCTAGAAACCCTAAAAGACCCAAAAAATCAAAAAACACCAAAAAACCATAAAAACCATAAAACCCCCCAAAATCCATAAAAATCGTAAATATCCCATAAAACCCCTAAAAACCTCTAAAACCTCTAAAACCCCTTGAAGTCTACAAAAATGTTAAAAATCTATTAGAAACCTTAAAATTCTAAAAACTCAACGCCCCCCTCCCCCCAAACCAAAAAACCCTAAAAACCATAAAACCCCCCAAAAACCTTAATATCCCTAAATGCCCAATAATCCATAAAATTCCTCAAAAAACCCCTAAAACCCATAAAAATGAAATATCCCCTAAAAAGCACGACAACCCCTAAGAAAACTATAAAACCCATAAAAAACATAAAACCCATAAAAACCATAAAAATGCTAAATAATATAAAAACCATAAAAACCCCTAAAATCCTTAGAAAATTATAGAAACACATAAAATCCCCAAACCACTGAATACTATAAAATCCATATAAACCCCTAAAAACATCCAAAACTCTAAAAACCCATATAAATCCAAAAATTCCAAAAATTCCCCCAAAATATCTAAAACCCATAAAAATCGTAAAAAATAAAAAAATCCATAAAAATGTAGAAAATCCTAAAAACCATAATAAACTCATAGAAAACATTAAAAATAAAAAAAAATTTAAACCCATAAAAACATAAAAAAACAATAAAAAACATTAAATCGCTAAAAACCAAACAAACCAAAAATACCCAAAAACCATAAAACCGTAAATCCCCGTAACACCCCTAAAACCCACTAAAAACTCTATAAACCCTCTAAACCCTATAAACCCATAAAATTGCTCAAAAACACCTAAAATCCATACAAATTTTACAATTTGTAAAAATTCTAAAAACCCACTAGAACTAAAAAATCCCTTTAAACCCATATAACATTTAAAAAAACAAAAAATTTATTAAAACAAAAAAATCTCAAGAAACCCCAAAAACCCCAAAGAACACCTAAAAACCTTTAAAGCCCTAAAAATCCATAAAAATCAAAAAAATCATAAAAAATCCCTAAATATCCCTAAAAATTAAAAACCCCTAAAAACTATGAAAAACCTATGAAATCATTAAAAACCTAAAAACATGTAAAACCCTAAAAACATAAAAATTATAAAAATTATAAGAAACCCCAAAAACCCAAACAACCATAAAAAACCTAACAACCATAAAAACCACTAAAATCCATAAAATCCCGATGATACATAAAAATACACGGAAAAATCTAAAGGCCGTTAAAAATATTAATTAAATCTAAAAACCATAAAACCCTAAAAAATCAAAAAAAAAACCAAAAAACCAAAGACGACCACTAAAATCCCTCAAAATCCCAAAAAAAACCTTAAAAAACATAATAATTACAAATAATTCATAAAAATACCTAAAAACTATAAAAATACGTAATATAACCTTATAATCCTAAAAACACATAGAAAACATAAAAACTAAATAACGATAAAAATCCAAAACCCCTATTATTCCCAAAACCCTAAAAAGGCACTAAAAACACTATAACCATAAACCCATTAAAACCATTAAAACCCCTAAAACCCCATAAAAATCCTAAAAACACATTAAGCACTCTAAATACATTTTAAACCAATAAAACATTAAAAATTATAAAAAACCTTAAATACGCTAAAAACTCAAAAAAACCCCCTAAAACCCACAAAAACCAAAAAACCCCAAAAAACCATCAAAATCCTCAAAATACCTAAATCACTTAAAACCATAAAAATCCTTAAAATCCCTAATAATAAATAAAAATTTAAAAACCCCTAAAAATACTAAAATCCCTAAGAAAATATTGAATCCTAAAACACTTAATACCCATAAAAACCTAAAAATCACTAAAAAACATCAAATCATAAAAATATAAAAATTGATAAAATCCTAAAGAAACCCTTAAAACCAATAAAAACTCTAAAAAAACTAAAAACTCTAAAATCCCTTCAAAGTCCTAAAAACAACAAAAAACTCTAAAAAACATTAAAACCCCTAAAAAATTAAAAAAAACCATAAAAATAATAACAATTAAACCTTAAAAACACTAAAAACCACATACCCCTAAAAATCCCTAGACACGCTAAAATATATGAAAATCATTAGAAATACCAAAAAATTCACTTAAAATATAAAATACAATAAATACCCTAAAAATACCTAAGAAAACCTTAAAAACCAAAATACACATAAAACCCCTAAAAACTAATAACCCTAAATACCATAAAAACATTAAAATCTATACAAAACCCTAAAAACCGTAAAAACTATAAAAACGCATAAAACCCCATAAAACCCTAAAAACAACTAAAAACTCTAAAAAAATTTAGACCACTAATTTTTTTTTAAAAAATTAAAAAACCCTATAATTCCAAACAAATTAAAAAAACCCTTAAAACCTAAAAAACCATAAAACAGTACAAACAAAAAAACCTCGTAAAACCCTAAATATACAAAAAAATGTAAAAAAACTCGTAACAAACCTAAATAATGACTACAAACCCTTAAAAATCTAAAAACATGTGAAACCTATAAAAATATAAAAATGTTAAAAACAACTAAGTGCCCAAAAACTGATAAAAACACTAAAAATTATACAATACCTAAATCACACTAAGAACTCTAAAAACTCAATAAAACCTATAAAATTAAAAAAACTATAAAACCCCTAAATAACTCAAAATAACCCTAAAACCCTAAAAACCCTCAAATCCCCCAAACCCCTAAAAATCATAAAAAAAATTAAAAAATAACATAAAATCCCTAAAAACATAAAAAAATCTACAACTATTAAATACCCTAAAACCCTAGAAACCCTAACAAATATAAAAACACTAAAAACCAGAAAAATCATAAAAACCAATAAAAAACTAGAAAACACACTGAAAATTAAAAAAACTCTTTAAGATGCTTAAAATTTGAAACACTCTAAACACTTTAAATGACCTAAAAAAGTAAAAAAGACCTCAGAACCCAAAAAAACACCTAAAAATCCTCAAAATCTCGAAAACCCCTAAGAACCATAAAATCCTTAAAATCCCTAAAATTGTAAAAAACCTTTAAAATATCAAAAAACCAACGAAAAACATAAATACCTAAAAACACATAAAACCCATAAAAAACCAAAAAATGATAAATACCCTAAAACCCCTAAAACCATAAAAACACATAATTTCCATAAAAACCTTTTAGAACCCATAAAAAACTAAAAACTCTAAAAATACTCTAAACCCCAAAAAAACATTAAAAACATCAAAATCCATAAAATCGCTAAAAAATATAAATAACACTAAAAACCAAAAAAACATAAACCCCTAAAAACCCCCAAAATCCTAAATAATCCTAAATACCCTAAAATCCATAAATATCTTCAAAAAACCTAAAAGCACTAAAATCATAAAAAACAAAAAATCCCATGAAATACAAAAACAATCCCTAAAAACCTAAAAACACCAAAAACCCCTAAAAACCTAAGAAACGCTAAAAAACCTAAAAAACCTAAAAATAACCATAAAACCATTAAAACCATTTAAATCCACTAAAATCATTGAAAACAAAAAAAACCTAACAACCATTAAAAAATATTAGAATCCTTTAATCCCAAAAATGTTGAAAACTCTAAAAACCCATAAAGCGCGAAAAACACAAAAGAACCATGAAACCCAAGAAACCATAAAATCTCAAAAAACTTATAAAACCCATCAAAATCCACAAAATGACTTAAAAACCGTAAAAATATTGAAAAATTAATCAAATTATCTTAAAACATTAAAACACTATGTGACCATAAGAAAATCAAATAACCTAAAAATACCTAAAACCCCAAAAATTCAAAAAAATATAAAAACCCTAAAAACCATAAAAACCCTAAAACCAATAAATCCCATAATGACCCTAAAACCAATATAAACTCCCAAAACCCCTTAAACAACTGATTATGTTAAAAACTCTACAAAACCCTAAAAACAATAAATAAACAAAAAAGACACTAAAACCCCTAAAACCCATAAAAATCCTTAAAAATCCTTAAAAATCCCAAAAAAATATAAAAAATCCTAAAACAACTAGAAACACCTAAAAATCCATACAAAATTAAAAACACATGAAACCCCTAAAAACACTAAAAACCCAAAAAACACAAAACCCTCTAAAAACCATAAATCCCCTTAAAAACCATAAAACCACTTAAAACTATAAAATATCATTAAACAGTAAAAATGTTGGAAACTCTAAAAAACCATAAAACACATTAAAAACTATGAAAAACCCAAAAACCCAAAAAACCCTAAAACCCCTAAACACCCTAAAATCCCTCAAAATCCAAAAAAAACCCTAATATCAATAAATATCATAAAAATCCTTAAAATACCTAAAAATTTAAAAACGCCCAAAAACCAAGAAAAAAACTAAAAAAACATAAAAAACCTAAAAAAATATAAAACACCTAAAATATATAAAAAATTCTAAAACCCTTAGAAAACCCTAAAAACCATAAAACCCCTAAAAGCCTTAAAACCCCTAAAAACCCAAAAAACCACTATAAACTCTAAAAAATATATAAAATTAAAAAAAAATAACCTAAGACCATAAAGAACCCATATAAACCCTAAAATACCCTAAATAACTAAAACCTCTAAAACCATAACAATCATAAAAAATCATTAAAAATCATTTAAAACTCAAAAACTCTAAAAACCCCAAAAACACAATGAAATACATAAAAACCTAAAATTGTTAAAAAACCTAAAAACTCTAAAGACCATAGGACCCATAAATCTCTAAATAATATAAAAATCCCTAAAACCTTAAAAACCCCTAAAAACCCTACAAACCCACTGAATATCTAAAAACCCTTTAAACCCCTAAAAACCTTACAAATTCTAAAAACCAATAAAACCAATAAAACCCTTAAAAATATAATATCCCAAAATAACAATAAAAACCATAAAACCCTAAAAATCCCTAAAACCCCTCCAAATGCCTAAAAATCTATATAACTATAAAAACCTAAAAGGCCTAAAAATCGTTAAAATCCTTAAAACCCAAAAAAATCTTCAAAACCTCTATGAAACCCTTAAAAACCTAAAAAAATGTAAAACCACTTAAAAGCTAAAAATTATAAAAACCCTAAAACCCCTAAAAACCTAAAAACCCTAAACCCCTTAAGACACTTAAACACCCTAAATTCCCATAAAACCCTAGAAGCCACTAAAAACCCTAAAAAACCTTTAAACTGCTAAAAACATTGAATACTCTAAAAAACATAAACACTATAAATAATAAAAAAAAACCCTAAACCTAAAAAACCATAAAAACCCTACAAACTGAAAAAAACCATAATACCCCTCAAAACCCCTAATGACCCTAAAAAAATTAATAACATAAAATTCCCTAAAAATATTTAAAAAAGAAAAAAAACCTAAAAAACATGAAAACCGCTAATAAAACCATAAAAACCTAAAAAAACATAAAACCACTAAAACCCCTAAAAACATTAAAAACACTAAAATGGATAAAAACCCCAAAAATCATAAAACCCACATAAAACCATACATAACTCGAAAAACCTTAAAAAACCTAAGAATCCACTAAAAACTCTAAAAACCCTTTAAACCCCTAAAAATTTTACAGACTATAGAAATCCTTAAAAACCACAGAAAATTAAAGACCCTTAAAACCACCAAAAACAATAGATATCAGAAACCTTAAAACCTCTAAAACCCTCAAAATTCCTAAAAACCCTAAAAATCCTAAATATACATAAAAACTACTAAAAATACACAAAAACATAAAAAACCATAGAAACCTTATGAAATCCTTAAAAAAATAAAAATAAATAAAACCCCTAAATCCATAAAATCCATAAGATCCATAAAACCATAAAAAACTAAAAAACAAAAAAAAATCATAAAAACCAAGGAAAAACACTAATAACCCTTTAATCTACTAAAATCATTAAAAATTCTAAAAAATGTTAAAACCCTAAAAAACTAAA
The DNA here is from genome assembly GCA_963277665.1 of Viscum album. NCBI lineage: Eukaryota > Viridiplantae > Streptophyta > Magnoliopsida > Santalales > Viscaceae > Viscum > Viscum album. Next base: position 938,245,306 of record OY728141.1, read on the forward strand.
AGGACCCCTAAAAACCAAAAATACCATAAAACCACTAAAAACCCTAAAATTTTAAAAATCCATAAAACCCCTAAAAACATAAAAATCCTAAAACTCTAAAAATACCTAAAACCCTAAAAATTTCATAGAAAACCTTACAAACCTAAAAACTATTAAACCCCCACAAAACCTAAAAACAGTACGAAAACTAAAAAAAATTTAGGATAAAGATTATAATGAAGATAATAATATTCATGTATTATGTTTTCTTATTAAGGAATTATCAAAGAAGTTGAAATCACCTCACAATGTTTTTGGTGAAAATCATACTGACCATCGTATTCCGATAAACATACCTACTTTGATAAATAAAGTAAATCATATTGAGAAGATGTTATATATATGAAAAGTTTCATCATACTCTCATTGGTTATGGAATTAGGTTCTAATTATAATGAGGATGATAATAAAATTCATCATGGATCTGATAGGAATCTAACGATGCTTTTCTGGTTTTTAATTCACGAAATCCATATATTGTCTGAGAAATATGTGATGCGATCTTGATGAAATAAAGTGGATAACAGGTGATGACAATGATATTGAGCCTTATATTGGGATAAAATGTGTTTCCAATTGTATTAAAGAAAATCATATTCAGGTTTGGATTAGAGAGAAGCTAATGGTAGGTAACAATACTTTTCTTAATAATGATAGACAATTATAAAGACGATATTCAACATAATCAAAGTCATGAAGGAATAAATGTTTACAAGAAATATATTTTGGAAGAATATGTGAGTTTAAATATCATTGGTATCATATCCATAAAATAATATATAGAATTGGTTTAGAAGATTAAGAGAATTTATTACCTCTATCAAAATGAATAAACCATATTGAGAGTTATTTTTGAGAATAAAAATGAGAATACATATGTTTTACATAGTTAAATTTGGTGAGTAGAATTGAAATAAAGAAACTAGTATTGAACCCATGCTTCTATCATAATGAGGGAATTGGAATGGGTAGATAGTCTTTTATGTGGTGTAGTGAAACATAATGAAATATCATTAGTTATAATTTATTTTAACATGGGACAAGAAAATCAGAGTAACCAAATTCCTTTAAAGTAATGATGAAATTTTATTTGGAAAACAAAATCATGTATTGGAATAAGGCGATATTTTTTTATAATTCTTCAGATATAGATTTAATGTTGGTCATGAAATCTGGATAAACATCCTATTAGAGAATCATAATAGGAAAATCAAAATGAAAAATCATAATTGGAAAGGATATTTTTTGTTAAAGATTGAAGGGAGATAAAAGAATGAGACAATATTAAATTTAATGAAGGTTGAATAATTGAAAGAATGATCCAGATTTCAAGGGGAGTTGAACAAGTAAATGAAATATATAATATTTTAGGAAGTTTAAAGATCGGGGAAATATTTTGAAGCATGAAAACATTTTTAGAAACCCACTTAAATCATTTTGGAATGTATATAAAAGAAGGAGAATACTTTTTGTATTATGTGACTTCTTTTTCTCATGAAATAAGAGAGAGAAAATCATAAATTTAAGCAAGAAATGTTTTTATGATTCTATTTCATCAAAATGGTTTCCTATATAGAATAATGAAATGACAAGAGAGAATATTGTAATCAGTGTTTCCGAAATCAGATCAAGAAATCGAACTATAATTTTCTGAAAGAGGAAGAAGAAGTTTCTAATTGTTTCAATAGTATTCTCACCAAGTATTATTTCTATATTTAATATTCATACATTGGAATCATACTGGAAAATCATACAGAGTATCATTACAATGTCTAGAAAGATCTTACCATATTATGGGTAAGAAATTGATGAATTATTTTGAAATATCATATTTCAGAAAGTCGATCTATAATCACTATAACAAGTTTATTAAAAAAATTATTAAAATATTTAATGAAACATGAAGCACATGAACTATTGTATTGATGAAAATGATACACAAGTGTAGGGGCATATTTTACATATTTTATTCCACACAAAAGGAATTTTTTCAAGTGGATAATGGGGAAATTGATTATTTTCGAACCATACTAAGGACTAGATACTATTTTGGAGTAATGAACATTGTAAATTATTATGTTCATGTTGTTATATGTTTGATTGGTTTTCACTATGGAAATAAATATTTAACTATAGGTGAAGGTTGTTTATTAAAAAATGAAACATAAAATAAAAAGATATCAATGATTCACCCATCCCCCTTTTAGTGATAATTGAATCATATTTGGGTAATCTCATTTAGTATTAGAGAGAAGGTCCCCTTAATTTTCTCTATGCTGATTTTTTTTAAATAAAATTTTCGGTGGATAATTTTAATTGTTTGAACAATAATGGTATTCCAATAATCGATGGTAAGAACTTTCATATCTATAAATATGTAATGTTTCATTATCTTATGTCTCATGGGCCTGATGTTTATGAAGTTACAACCGATATATTTTATACTATTGATGACAAGGTTCCTATCACTCCCATTGATAACAATAATCTTGATTATGATGGCATAGTGAAAAATACTTTATTCCCATCACTATTTAATGTTAATTTTTTGGTGACTTGTATACTAGGGTAGATGACATATTCATCACTATCATATGTCTTGGTGAAAAGTTAAAAATTCCACAATTGTTGAAAAAATCCTAAGAATCCTTCCCAAAAAGTTTGATGCCAAAGACTACTCAATGGAAGATATAGATCTTGAAACTATATCTCTATATTACCTTCATATTAATATCATTACTTATGAAATGATAATGGAAAAATTTATGATTGAAAAAAAAATCTCATAGAGAAATGTCATATAAAAGCATCCAAGAAAGAAAATTCTATGAATGTTCTTGATGAATATGATTTATTGGACCTGAAATTGAAAATGAGGTATGTAAAAACCCTAATGAATTTTTATCCTTGATTGCTAAAAATTTAATAATTGGTACCAATAAATATAAAGGGAATATTCCATTGAAGTTTTTTGAGTTTAGAGCCATTGGACACTTTCAGATAATTTTATATGAAGAAGGAAATAAGAATACAGGGATGAAGAAGAAAGAAGTCCAAAAATTTCTTGGAAGAAATATGGTGAAAAAGATAAATATTTTTATAGAGGCGAAGATAAAATGTTCTTCAAATATAAAAGTATAATTATTTTGTCCAAATAAGAGTAATAATAATAAGAAGATGATAGTGAAGCTGAGTATGAAAAATATTCTATTTAGAAATATGGATAGAATACATCCCTTGAAATTGTGAATAATGAAGATTTCAAAATAATAAGTTATGGATAAGAATAAAATAAAAATTAATTTAATTTGAAAGAAGAGATGAAACAATTATTAAGAAAGATTTGAAGGCTTGATAAGGAATATAGGAAGTTGATAAATGTAAGATCCTCAATAAAAAATCAATAGGGTTTCTCAAATGATAATGTCAAGCTTTTATAATTGATTTATGATTTAAATATTTCTCTTGAGAATGAAAAGAAACATAATGAACAACTATAAGTAATGATGAATGAAAAAAGAAGAATATTTTGAACTTTTAGAATAGAAACTTTCTAAAGATGAAAAAATTGGTACAAGTTTTAAAAGCATCATTTCAAAATTATGTGAATGTTCTCGTAATAAGGGACGTGTGATGGATCAAAATTCATCTTCAATGGTTGAGAAGAAAGATGATGTTTTCCTTGAAAAGAATGATGGAAGGGTTTCTAAATAATAAAGAAAATGTGAAAGATATGTATGTGGCCAAGACCAACAAAGTTATGTTGTCAATTTTTTTTAATTCAGAGTTCACAAATATTTCTAAACATTCAGAGTCTATAAAAATTTCTATTACATGTATTTCTAATAAGGATAAAATGAAAACCTAGATTAAAAATAATATTACGGTTGAAAACATAAAGGTTGGTGGTCAACAAAGTTCTATTAAGAAGGTTTCAGAGAAACACACTCAAAACGCCAGTTCATCTGAAAGTTTCAAAGGAAAATAATCTTCATATGGATACTAATGGTATTGTGGTGGATTTATAAATAAGTAAAATCTGTGTTGGTTCAATCAAAAACATTTATACCATTCCACATGTGATGTATGTAAATGTTTTAGGGGGATTAAATCCTCTAAAAAGGAGTAGTATTGAAAGTAAGTTATAAATAAACCTAAGAATTTTAGTGTAAAAGTTATGAATAAGCTATAACCCCTAGAAACTACTTTTGAAACATGTCAACATCCCAGACATCTTTTCATCGGTTGTCTTGTCTTGTTAGCATCAAAAAAAAGTTTCTTAACAATTTTTAGAATCTGAAGGTAAATTAATAAAAGGATCTTATTGTTGAAACTAATTTGAGATCTATAAAAGGATAATGACCTTAGATTCATGATATTTTTTATTCTTATCAAATTAAATGGGACTTAAATTTGCTGATGAATGTGAATAATTTCAAATAAGAAAAGGTGCATTTGGAAATGATGGATATCTAAGTATTAAAGGTGTTAGATCTTCCATCACTGGAAAATAAAATATGAAATACCAAAAAAAATTATATGTTCATGGGATAAAACATCACATGCTATGTGTTTCACATTTTTGTGATGAGGGTAAAAAGTTATCTTTAGAAAATATGGGTTTTTTGTGAACATTGAGTAATGTGGAAAGATAAGTATTAGAGGATAACATAAAAAAGGAAACTTATTTCAAGTTGATGATATACAAAACTATTATCACATGGGCATGGTTGAAGAGAATAAGTTGTGGCATAAAAGACTTTGGAACTTATGTTAGAGAAACATAAGAAAATTATCAAAGTGATACAATGTCTGAGATATTCCTGATATGTTAATAAGAATAAATTTGTGTTACACTATTTATTAGAATGGAAATATTACAAATTTTGTGCATAAGAAGGTTGGAATTTGTTCAAAAATACACCTATAATTTATTTATTCTTATATTTGTGGTCCAATGAAAAAACAATCAAATAATAGAGATAAGTACTTCATCACTTCTATTGATGACTTTACTCACATTACTTGTGTTATGGATATGAAAAATAAGTTAGATGATATGAAAATGTCTAAATGTTTCAGGAGGAAAGATAAGAAGGAAGGTGAGTATTCCATGAAGAAGTTAAGAACTAATAATGGTGGTGAGTATTAGAATTATGAATTTTAAAGTTATATTGAGAAGAATATAATTTTTCATGAGTTCAAATCACCATAAACTCCTCAATATAATGGGGTTACTCAAAGGAAGAATAAATATCTTGTTTAAATGTGATTAACTATGTTACATGAACATGGTCTTGATCGTTACTATTAGGGTCAAACCATGAAAAATGTTGTGTATATTAAAAAATTATGTTTCTATAGGCCATGTTCATTAATGAATCCATATGAAATTTGTTATGGAGAAAATGAATGTTTGAAATAGTGAATATTTTTTTGGAGTTCATGCATTATAAAGATAAAAGGTAGAAACTTTGGAATGTTTGACCATAGAGGTTATGATGGAATTTTTATTGGATATTATCTACAAGGAAGAGGATATAAGTGTTTCTATAAAGAAAAATATGAATTATTGATTTTTTTTGATGTGAAAGTTATGGAAAAAGTTGATATGGATAAACTAACTCATGCAAATAAGGATATCAATGAGGATAAGGAATGTTTTGTTAACTTTTATGATAAGGATACAGAAAATTGTTATCCTAATCAATAAGAAGAATCTAACTCATCTATTTCAAGTGATGAAGATGAAACTAAAATAACTAATTCTAGGTCGAGGAAACTAGTGTAGGATCAAAAAATTATTGGTGATCAACATTATAATGTTAAACAAATAAGAACTTAAAAAATTGTTATACATACATCATTATATTCGAAAGTCAAGATAAAAGATATGAAAAAATCTTTTGATCATTTATAAATGGTTCAAGATATGAATTAATAGGTTGGTCTGATAGAAGATAATGATAATTGGAAACTTGTACCCAAAACAAATAAAAAATTTAATTGGTACAAAAGGTGTTTTATGAAACAAGTTGAATGAACAAGGTGAACTGATAAGAAACAAATAAAGATCAGTGTAAAAAGGTTACTCACAAAATGATGGTATTGATTTTAGTGAAACTTTTTCTCTAGTGAAAAGGTTAGAAACAATTACAATATTTTTTATTATTACTGAACAACAATGTTTCAAAATCATTCAAAGGGATGTGAAGTCTACATTCTTGAGTGGTGATCTTCATGAGAATGTTTATATTGAAGAACCATGTGGCTTTATTTTGGGAAAGATAAAATTTGTGTGTATATGTTTATGGAATAATTGCATGGATTATAATAATCTATAAGGGCATGGTATTCCAAATTGGATGATTTCTTAAGGAATATGAGTTTCAAGAAGGGAAGAGTTGATAGAAATATTTACATACAAAAAATTCAATAGTTTTCCCTCATTGTAATTTTTTATATTGATGACATTATCTTTGATGCGAATGATGAAATAACTTGTGAAAGTTTTTTGGAAGAGATCATGAAGTTTTTTGAAATGTCAATGTTGGGTGAAATGAAATAATTTCATGGATGATAAATATTAAAAAAGATGAAAAAAAATTCTTTCTAAAGAAAAGTATTCTAGGTAAATTCATAAGAATTTAAGCATGAAAAATTAGAAACTAGTTTCCACTCTAATTTCAGTGGGATTCATGTTTTCTAAATATGTAAAAGGTAATAATGTTGATCAAAAAGATTTTTTAAAAATGATTAGAATTTTGTTATATCATATTACCTCCAAACTTGACATTATTAATGATATAACCATATGTTCAAGATTCTAGAGTGATTCTAGAGAATCACATTTACTTGATGGAAAAATGATTCTCAGATATATCAAAGGAATAATAAATTTTGGTAATAAGTATGATTGCTTAAAAATTATTGACTTGTTTCGGTATTGAGATGCTGATTGGGAAGGAATTATTGATGATATAAAATCCACATATGGTGGATTTTTTTCTAGGGAAAGTTTTGTTAGTTATCATACAAAGAAACAAAATTTAGTAACTCCTAGTATGTGTGAATATAATTATATTTCTTCTACTCAAGCCTCTACCTAACTTATATGGATGAAAACTCAGTTATATGAATTAATTATTAAAGATAAATAACCCTTCCTCTTGGGATGTATTAATCAAAGCACAATCATTCTTAAAAGGAATATGGTACAAAATTATCATACAAAAAATATTGAAATAAAGTACCACTTTATAAAAGATCATTAGAAGAAGGATGAATTAAAGTTCAAGTGTATTCCTATATTAAAACAAGTTACTGACATATTCATAAAAACATTACTAATGGATATTTTTTATAAATTGATGTTTAACATGGGCGTTTAACCAATTTCCCATCAAGGTTGAGGTATGTTTTGTTCTATCTCTCATATTAACTTTAGATAGTGTTTTCAGGGGGATATTTGTTTCTTAAATCTATCCTTTCGAACCATGCATAAAGGGGGAGGTGTGGATAAGATTTTAATCCACCATGTAAGTGTGCAAACTATTGTAACTATTTGTTGGAGTGGTCGTAGGAAACAAAATTTTTTATATTCTAGGTAAGTTAAAGATGTTGATACAATATGAGGAATAATTCTAAGGAATAAATAATTTTAAGTAAGAAAGTTGATAAAGAAATATGAGGAAGAAAGCTAAGGAATAAATCTGAAGAAAAAGGCTGAGGAGGAAAGCTAAGGAGGACTCATAGTCATTAATTTTGGGCATCATGGTTTCTGTAATTAATGATTATTGTTTAATACAATGAGTTAGATCACATAGACTTAAAATTATTTATAAATAATCCATATCATGAGGTTACAAATTTCAAAGATTTATGAACCTTGGTTGACAAAAAAATAAAAGGGGGACACTGTTAGGATCATGATGATAATGAAAATAATTGTCTTTAGGTATTGTCTTTTGTTGTTAAGGAATTATTAAATAAGGAGAAATCACCTCACTTTTTCTTATTAAAAATCTGATTGACCATTTTATTCAAAAAATCATACTCACGTTTCTTAATAAAGTCCATCATAATGAGAAGATTGTTTTAGATGAAAAGGTTCATCAGACTCGCCTTGGGACTAGAATGAGGTTCTGTTCATAGTGAAAAAGATAATCAAATTCATCATGGATCTGAAAGTAATCTGACGATGCATTAGTGTATTGTAATTCATAGAATTCATAAGTTTTATGAGTTACTTTAGATGCATGCTTGATGAAAGAAAGTGGGAGAACATGTGATAAAAATCATACTGAGTGTTAGATCAGGAGAAAAGGTTATTCCAATCATATTCAAGCCAAACATATTCAAGATAACTATATTTTGTTTTGGATTGGAAAGAATCTACTGAGAATTTACAATACATTACTTATTAAATACAAATAATTCTAAATATGATCTTCAACGTAATCAATGTCATGAACGAAGTCATACTTATAAGAAAATGTTTGTATAACAAGTAGAGTGATAAAATATTTTTTTTATCATATCCTGTAATGATGAAGTATAATATGTTGAATAAGTTTTAGTGAATATACTTCTCCATCGTAATTATGAAATCAATTTAATAATTGGTTTCATTAATTATAATAAGAAGACATGTGTTTTTCTTACTTACATTTGGTTAATATCATTGTAATAAAGAAACTATTGTTAAACATATCCTTCTATCTAAATAAGGAAATCAGAATGGTTAGATGATATTTTAGGTGGTGCAGAGAAACATAACGAAATATCTTCTATTATTATTTGTTTGCAAGTGGGTCAAGAAGATCGTACTGAGCAAATAACATAATCGTAATGAAGAAATCTTATTGGAAAATCAGAGTCATAAATCAGAAATGTGGTAAGAAGTCTTCAATTCAATATTTAAAATTTGGTCAATAAATATTGATAACCATCATAATGGATAATCATAATGGAAAAATTTAAATGAAAAATTGGAATCAGATTGATTTTTTTTATAAATACTGAAGGGAGTTTAAGTTAAGAGAATATCCAAAATTCCTGGAATGTTGAAGATGTTAATGAATAATCTTCATTTCAAGGGGAAATGAATGATTGAAATAAAGATTCAATATTTAAATAAGTTTAAATATTCTTTAAATTTAGTGAAGAGTAAAACATTTTCATAATCCCACTTAAGTCGTTTTTGTGTGTCTATAAAATGAGGTGAATACATCGTGTATTCTGTTACATTCATTGCTTATGAAAAAGGAGGGGTAAGAGCTGATATTTAATCAAGTGTAAGTTATTGGTTTTTGTTTCCTTCAATAGGTTTTCCAGAAATAATAAATAAAGGATAATAGAGAAGATTATAATCATAATTTCTAGAATTAGACCTAGACATTAGACTAGAATTTCCAGACTGAGGAAAAATATGTTCAGGATTGTCTCAGTGGTATTATGACATAGTATTATTTCTGTATTAAAAAATCTATATAGGGAATCAAACTAGGAAATCAGACTGTGTATCACTATAAATTCAATGAATTTGTAACCATATTTTGGGTATGAAAGTTAAAAATTGTTTTGAAGGATCATATTTGAGAATGTTGATTAAGAATCAACATAACATTTTTGTTAAAAAAATTATTACACCATTTCATGCTACTTGGGAACTTTCACTATTGTATTGAACATCGTGCTATAAGAGTGTAAGTGAATATCATACTCATTGTATTACACATAAAAGGATTGTTTTCTAGTGGATTGTGTGGTATTGGATTATTTCCAAACCATACCAAGGACATGATTCTATTGTTGAGTAGTGAACCTTTTGAATTTGTATGTTCTTGTGGTTACGTGTATGTTTTTTCATCAGATAATTAAATAATTAAAAAGTGTTGAAGGATGTTTCCTAATAAAGTAAACTTAAAAAAAATATCCATGATTCACCCCTCCCCATCTCAGTGATACATGAATCCTGGTTGGGTAATCTCAAAAACCCATTAAACCCCCTAAAAACACTAACCCCCCCAAGCATTAAAAGTTCTAAAAACACATAAAAGAACTAATAACAAACTTAAACTACAAAAAACACTTTAAAAACATAAAAATGATAAAAATATATATTAATATTAAAAACCTCATAAGAACCATGTCAAAAACAATAAGTCAAATTCCCAAGACGAAGAGATGGATTTGCAAGGCCAAATAATGCGAGGGAGATTAAAGAGGTTGAATGCTATAATTGGTCCCAAAATCACTTCATTAATGGCCTAATGGATATAAAAATTACATAATAGAGGAAATGGTCCTCTTATCACACTTATTAAATCCAAAAAATGATGTTTAAATCTTGGTCCACATGATTTCATGTCTTTTGGAAGCCCCTCCCACGTCATGATTTTTAGAATGGAATATTTAGACACCAATGTAATGTCTGGTGGGATAGGTATAAAAATTCAAATATGTTGGGATCTAGTTGGAATGTTATGTGATAATTTTCCAAAAAATAATTTGTCTTACTTTATCGTTTTGACATTAGGGGAACAAATTAGTGTTAGCCTTTATGACATTAGGGTATTAGACCCTTGACTATTTTATAAGCACTTGGTTAAAAAATCGAACCCTATGGAATTGTGTTATCATTAATGTTTTCATTAGTGAAACTATTTGAGATTATTCTCTCTATTTTTAGGATTATTACATTATTCCCTTTTGTTTTTTCTTATCTTGTCAATCTATAAGTTATATTGGTGATCCAAGATTGCAATGCCCCCAATTTAGTGCATCATTCAAGTGTGTTGTTGTGTGGATTTGCTATCAAGTCCCTCACTTTAGTGTGTTATCTAAGTAGTAGTTCATTATTTATATAGAATTGGTTGAATACTTTCTTCTGATATCCTAACCAATCATCTTCCACTTAGCCTCCAACTGTATTTTTTCATCCACCTCCCTACTCCATGAACATCAGGCCACCCCAAGAATCTCATATCAATTAGTATCAAAGAAATTTTTGACATGGTAGGAATTTATCACCCTTTTTCTATCCCATGTATCTATAACACTAATTTTATTTCCTTATTATCCACCCATTAAAAAAACAAAAAAACAATTTTTGTTGAAAACCTCCAAAATCATCCAATGTTTTGCAAGATTGAAATATTTTAAATTGACCCAATTATTCATTAAATTTATTTTCACATTTAATTCGTTATATGTTATTTTTATCTAATAAAAATGAAATTCTCTCACCAAATTATTTTTGTTTTTTTTAACTGATCACATCATTACATTGATGGATTTCAAAAATAAATCATATTACTCTCAATTCATCATCATCTTCTTCAAAAAAATAATCAAAAATATTTTGGGGATACTGTACAAAAAAATCAGACACAATTTCTTATTCTTGGTTCATTACATTATTAACAATTTTAGTATCCAAACATCACTTTCTTCATAATTTTTCTTCATAACCATATCATATTTGGAACATATTTTTAATAATTTTTCTTATCATTCACAATTGGGAAAAAACCCCTTTATTACACCAGTCCTCCATTTCCCACTGATTACCCATATTTTCTACCCTCTTGTCCACCATATATCATTTTTAACCCTTCACCACTCAAAAAGGGCATGTTAAACCATCCTCAAAAACGATATTGATTTGGGAAGTATTGGTGGCATGCAGCCTCCCCGAAAAAGGTATTAGATTTCATTAGAGCTTGGTATTTGAATTAAGAGCTGAGAGTGGAGAAAAATAAGAAAAAAACACTCATAGGTGTGAATCCTTGTGTGATTGAGTGTGTATATCTTGATTTTGTGGTTGTGTATTCTTTTGTGTGTAAGTGTGTATATCTTGTGTATGTGATTGTGTATCCTTATGTGTGAGAGTGTTTATATCTTGCGTGTGTGCATGTGTATCTTTGTGTTAATGAGCGTGTAAATATTGTGTGTGTGTGTGTGTGTATATATATTGTGTGTGTGTATCATCACATGTGTGAGTGTTTAGGTATCATTGTGTGTGTTTCTCCAAATCTCTATTTATGTTTTTGTTATATGTCATAGAAGAAGACCATGTCAAGAGAATTGATCATGGTAGAGATGAAGGAAGCATAAGTATATCACCCGCACTAGAATCCATGCCAATTGAAATACAAAATTTTCTGATTCATTTTTAGAAGATTATATATATGAATTTGGAGGTACTAAATGAGAGCATTGAGACCCTAAATAATCGACCATGACCTAGGATGATCCATTTTAACACACGATGTGCTCTGGTGCCATTTATCCCCCACATAGTGGAGGAGGAGATAGAGAACATTGATGATAATTTTGAGGATGTCCAACAAAAGAGGAGGCGGTTACAACAGACTAGAGGTATCTAAAGGAGACTATGTGAGGATGAAATCCTAGGAGGTATCAAGGTTAATGTCCCTTTGTTTCAATGGAAAAATGATCTAGAAGCATACTTGGAATGGGAGATGCATATCAACAAAAGTATTCTCATTTTATAATTATTACAAGGAGAAAAATGTAAAACATAAATCCATTTAATTCATTGATTAATCATTAATATGGTGGGATAAAGTTCAATATGAGAGATCTTGATATGTTTGACATCCTATACATACTTGGGTAGACATGATGTTTTCCATGATGAAGCAATTTGTTCGCTCACACTACCATACATATCTCCACAAAAAGATTCAACTCCTCACACAAGGGAGTAAGGGTGTTGAATATTACTATAAGGAGATTAAAATTTCCATTATTATATCAAACATTGAGGTGTATCTAGAGGCAACCATGGTTTAGTTCATACATGAGCTCAATTGAGAGATTTTCGATCATGTAGAGCGGTAATACTATGTACCGATACATTATCTAATCCACTAAGCCAACAAGATCGAGAAACAAATCAAAAGAAGGAGAAACATGAGGGAACCCAGTACCCCTTTCACAATATAGATAAATTCAAGGGAGGAAATTAGAGAACCATCAAATGAAAAAGATGTTTTTGATCACAAATGTGAAAAAGTAATTTTTTCACCTAAGAAAATACTATTAAAACTAATAAAACAAAGAATTCAGATATTTTAATTTTCAAATATCATGGATGGGGTAACATCACTAGTGAATTAAAAAATTGGTTCACCATGAAAATCAACAAGTATAGAGAATGAGAGGCAAATGGAGAGAGATGGGAGGAGGAAGAGGGGGAATCCCCAAAAATTTATAATGGATAATTTTCATAAGATGGTGGGATTATTGTCACTGGGAGAATCCAAAGTGCACAAATGACCATTGAAGAGTATGATTATGTGGATAAACATTCCATACATGGTGTAAGAAAAATGGGAAGGTATGTGGTGTTATTATTGATTGATGAATTCATAAAATGTAGTGAGAATTGAGTTGGTGGAGAAGTTGGGACATCCAACATCGATGTATCAACATCCATACCAGCTTCAGTGGATTGATGATTATGGAGATATGACGGTTACAGAATAGGTGATGGTATTGTTATATATCAATAAATACAATGATGATGTGTTGTGCGAAATTGTTCCTAAAAAGGTGTTCCATTTACTATTAGGTCAATTTTGGAAGTATGATTGATGTGTTACTCATGAATGGTTCTTGAACTATTACTATTTTTTACTTTGAGGGGAATATATAACCCTCAAACTCATTTCCCCCCCAAAAAATTGGAATCTAAAACTTTGATAGAAGATAAAAAATTTATTGATGAGGAAAAAAATATAGAAAATGAAAAAGGATATAATGAGGGAAAAATAGAAAATGAGATAAGAAAATAAAAGATGAGAAAATAAAAACCAAGTGGGAAAAAATATTTAAGTGGAGAAAAAAGTGTGATCTCTGAAAAAAGGGTCATGTTAAGGAATATTTGATTTCTCAAAAAAACATTTTAGTAATTATGTACAAAGAGGTGATGTTGAATACCAATGTATTAAAATATCATTTACCATATGTTGTTGAGTCTTTGTTTCTGGAATTTGATGACGTGTTTCCCAACACGGTTCCTCCAAATTTTCTGTCAATTAAATGTATTGAGAATCAAACTAACCGCATACCTAGAGAATCACTACCAAACTGACCTAGATATTCCACCAAACTGGAGGACAAAAAAGAGATTCAAAGTAATGTTCAATAATTTTTAGATGTGGTCTATATTAGAGAGATACTTAGTCCCTATGATATACCAGTACTTTGGGTTCCCAAGAAGGAAAAAACATAGATAATTTTCATTGAATACATATCCATCAATAACATCATGGTCATGTATCATTATCTTATCCCTATGTTAGATTATACTCTAGATGAGTTAAATAGATATCCTATTTTCTAAAAAAATTATTTATGAATTGACTACCATTAGATTAGGATAAAAGAATGAGATGAGTGGGAAATTGAATTTAAAACAAAACATGGACTTTATGAATGGTTATTCTACACTTTGGTCTCACCAGTGAACCTAGACAATTTATGAGGTCAACGAATCATGTCTTAGGTGCATATAATGGAATTTTTTTAGTTTTCATTGATGATATTATTGTGTATAATATAACTTTAGAAGAACATGTAGATCACTCTAGAAAAGTCTTATAGGTGTTATGAAAAGTTTTATTTGTAAACATTAAAAATATTGAATTTTACCTTGATAAAATTGTTTTCCTTATATTTTGGGTAAGTGGTGATTTATTTGAGGTAGATATTGAGAAGATTAAGCCCATTATGGAGTGTCTGACTCCCACCTCCATTATAAAGGTAAGATGTTTCCATGTGTTTTTAAGTTTTATAGAAGATTTGTGATGGACTTAAGAACACAAGTAGTTCTATTGAATGAGAAGAAAAAGAATAAAATTCCATTCAAATGGGGGATATTTCATGAGAAGGATTGCTAATAACTCAAAGAGAGACTCACCCACGCAACCCTACTTGATATCCTTTACATTTCTAAGAACTCTTAAATTGAGTGTGATTCACTCATAATTTTCATAGGATGAGTACTCATGCATGAAGCTAAGATTGTTTCTTTATTTAGTGAAAATTTAAAGGGTCTAACTTTAAAATATTCTTCACATGATAAAGAGATGTATGAAGTGTTTATAGTCCTAGAATCATGGAATCATTAGCTTTGTCCTAAAAATATTTGATCCATTCTGATCATGAGGCTCTTCAATTCCTTATGATCCAACGTAATACTAAATAAGAGACATTCTATATGGTTATAATTTATTTAATCATTTCGATTTTTCATCAAAACTAAAATAGGAAAAGAAAATATTGTGGATTATGCTCTTTAATGAAGATATTTTCTTTTATCTTTGATGGATTATAATATATTTGGTTTTGAATACATTAAGGATTTATATGACACTGATAGATATTTTTGTTAACCTTATCGTCACTATAAACATATATTTATTTGGGGAAAGTTATATTTACATGATTTATTCTTATTCAAAATTTATAATATTTGTTTTTAAAATTTATATATTTATTTACTTTTACTAAATAAGTGACATTCTAGTGGGTTAATTGGAAATTTTGGTGTTGATAAATCTCAATGTGTTCTTATTGAGAAATTATATTGGCCTCAGATATATAGAGATATTAAAATTTTGGGGGAATGTTTATTGTATTCCATAAATAAAAATTGATACTAAACCCTAATGAATAATATCTTCATCTCCCAATCCCTAGCACCACTTGGGAAGAAGATTCAGTGGAATTTATTTTGGGGTTACTAAGGACCAAGAGGGTATAAATCCCAATTTTAGTGGGGATAGATTTCATTTTTTGTTGGGAGGTGGACAAATTCCCCTCCTTATCACAAAACAGATAAGTCCTATGAAATTTCAATGCTTTTCTTTCAGGATGTAGTCAAACTCCCGGGAATTCCTAGGATTATTATGTTGGACAGATAAACAAAATTCCATAGTTACTTTTGGATGAACTTATAGAGAAAACTGAGTGGAAAATTACTATTATCCCCTAGTTTTCATCCACAAACCAATTGTAAAAAAGAGGTGGTGAATCATAAACTATCATCCATTTTTTAGAAAATTGTTACGAAGAATCTAAAGAATTAGGAGGAGTGTCTACCACATGGGTAATTTTAGTATAAAAGGGCCAAGAATTTTACTACATAATATTTTCCATTTGAAATTGTTTATGGATTTATCCCTCTTTACCATATTGATTCTGTAATTTTCATATGAAACAATCAAATAATATGCATGTGAAAGGGCATGTATAATTCATCAAGAATATTTGTGATATTAAAAGGAAAAATATTGAGCGAATAACCTAAAAATATGTTGATCATGTAAACATGTTTCATAAGAAATTTTTATTCGAGACTGGTGACTTAGTCTGGATTCATATCTAAAAGGAGATATTTCTTGATAAGTAGAAATCAGCACTCATTCCATGAGGAGAGAAACCATTATTAGTTCTTAAGAATATTAACCACATGCTTATAAGATATACATTTAAGGTGAGTATGGTGTAAGTTCCAAATTTAATTTTTTATCTTTCTACATTTTTGGGTGTATAGGATGAAGATTCAAGGATGAATCATTTTAAAGAGGGGATAATAAGAACCATGTCAAAGACACCAATTCAATTTCCTTGGAGGAGGAGTTTGATTTGAAAGGCTCAATGATGCGAGGGAGATTAAAGAGGATTAATTCAAGAATAGGTTCCCATCTTCCTTCAATAAAGGTCCAATGGATCTAAACATTCATGAATGGAGAAAATGGGAATATTATATCAAATATTCAAGACCAAACATGATCCTTAAATTTTGGACCACATGGTTGCATGAATTTTGGAAGCCTTTCCCATATATAGAATTCTAGAATGGCATATTTGGACACCAAATTCAAATATGGTTGTCTAGGAAATCATAGTAAAATATGGTGGAATATATTTGGAATGTTATGTTCTAGTTTTCCAAAAATGAATTTTGTAGATTTTATCATTCTGACTTCAAGGGAACAATGTAGGTTCAACATTTATAGATATAGGGTACTAGACCCATGACTATTGTATAACCCTTTGGATATAAATAGACACCCCATGATTATTTTGTTCTCATTAAAATTTTCATTAGTGAAATTCATTGAGTTTATTCTCTCCATTGTGAGTATTGTAACTTTATTCCTTTTCCCTTGTGTATTCCTACCTTATTAGTCTATATGTTTGATTGGTGATCCAATATTGTAATTCCCAAAAGTATGTTCCTCAACCCGACTGTGTTGTTGTGTATATTTTCTATTACAAACATACCTTAATTGTGTTATCTAAGTAGTAGGTCATGCTCTATATATTATTTGTTGACTACTTACATCCACTATCATAACCCATCACCCAACACTTAGTCTGGAACTGTATCCATCATCCACGTCCCTATTTTATGAAGATTTGGCCACCCTATGCATCTCACAAAAACCCCCTAAAAAACATAGGAAAAATCCAAAAACAATAAAAACTATATGAACCCCAAAAAACCTTAAAAACCCTATAATCCCTAAAGACATTAAAATCCTTTAAAATCCCAAATAAGCCCTTAAAATACTTAAAATTTTAAAATCCCCTAAAAACCCTGAGAAACCCAAAGAAAATATTTAAAACCCTCAAAACACCTAAAACCATTAAAAATATAAAAATACTATTTAGTCTAATAATCCTTAAATACCCCTATAACCATAAAAACCATAAAAACCCCTAAAACCCCTAAAAACCAAAAAAAAACCCATAAAAAACCTAAAAACCAATAGATACACTAAAAATAATTTAAACCAATAAAAATGATTAAAAACTCCAATAACATGTAAACCCCTAAAACTCCAAAAACCATGAAACCCAAAAAAAACATAAAAACATAAAAAACCCTTAAAACACTCAAATTATTGAAAAACATTAAGAGCCATAAAAATCCTAAAATTCCCTAAAAATCCCTAAAAACGTAAGAAACCTGAAAATGCCTAAGAAAACCGTAAAACCATAAAAGATGTAAAACTTCAAAAAACCTAAAAAAACCCCTAAAAACCCAAAAAAGTATAAAAATCCTAAAAACCATAAAAACCCATTAAAATCATAAAAAAATAAAAACTATAAAAAACCATTATATCCAAAAAAAAATTAGAAAAACTCTAAAACCCATTAAAACACTAAAAAATTCAAAACAATCCTAAAAAAATAAAACCCTAAAACCCATAAAAACACTAAAAACCCTAAAAACCAAAAAATCCTAAAAAATATCTAAATGTCCAGAAAACATAAAAACCTATAAAAACTATGTAAAATTATAATAAAACCATAAAATCCTAAAACACTTTAAACCCCTAAAAACCATAATAAACCTAAAACCCCACTAAAAACATTAAAAATCCTTTGAACCCCTAAATTTATTAAAAACATTAATAACCATAACAACCCTAAAATAAAAAAACACTAAAAACGAAAAATATACCTAAAACCTAAAAACTTAAAAACCCTCAAAATGAATAAATACAATAAAAATAATAAAAATCTTAAAAACCAGTAAAACTACCTAAAAATAAAAAATTACTTTGAAAAACCCTAAAAACCATAAAAACCAAAAAATACTTTAACCCCCTAAAAACCTAAATGAGGCTAAAACCCCTAAAAACCATAAAACCATAAATACCCATAAAACCATAAAAATAATTAAAACCCATAAAAATCTCAAAACAACACTAAAAAATCTACAAAACCCTTGAAACCCGTTAAAATTTTAAAAAACAATAAAAACATAAGACCCCTAAAAATACAAAAAAAATCCTAAAACAACTTGGTTATACCTTTAGTCAAGATCATCTCATTTCTCCATGATATATATGGGGTTTATATGTGGAGTTGTTTATTATACTTCAAGATTTATCTCTCTTGATAATGGGTTCAATGGATCGGTCCTCATCACGTTTTGTTCACTTTAGTTCCTTCATGTATTCTTCAGATGAAAATATGAGTTGCAAAATCTCTTGGGAGACTGAAGTGGAGACCTTAAATAAGGCTTCAGTTGAGATTGGAAATGGTGTTTTTTAAGGCTCAATGGATATGGTTATAATCATGAAAGGATCTTATATAGTAGAGGAGGCCTCCCTATTCTGAGATCCAGGGGTGATTGGTGATTTAGCAGTTGCATTTATTTCATTCCATAATTTGGTTAAGCCTAGGAGGGATTAATACATTTATGATGGACTGGAAAAGGACTATGCATTGTTTTGGGGTGATGGTATTATTGTTATTTTTTAGGTTGAGGATCACTCGACAACATCAGTTGGGTTTATTGTGGGTGTTACATATGGAGTTGTCTTAGGGTGTTTGATAGAGGTGGAGGATTATCCTAATTTGATGACATTTGTTACACTAGATTAGTCTTAAGTAATTGGTGTTGATAAGGGGTATTCTCTAGATAACTCAAATGCTGAGATTTTGGAGCCTCCTTCTAATGGTGGATCATTAAAGGTTGGTTTTTCTGGGGGGATCTATAAAAGGAATTGTCTCTCTCTTGGATACTAATACATCTACCAAAAACATGATCCCTGATGTTAACTTCCTAGAATTAGTTTTCCATCCCCCATTGGATAGAGGTTAAATGGTTCTTATTCCTCACTCGATCCTTCAGAATGGAACATTTGGGTGGAATAACAACTATGTGGATTATATATGGTGAAAAAGATTTTCTTTCATTGGTTTCTAGAATCACCTCTGAATTTTAGTGGAAGGATTTGAATGGTGTGCTATGCAATGATAAATTATTTTACATCTTCATGTTTTTTCTGCCATTGAAATTATTAAAATTCCTTCAAGTGGACCTTGGTTCTTTGTAGGTAGATTAATTATTCTCATATCTTGGCATCTATGTATTTCCCTTGGCCATGAATGATTCTCCATTTTTCCATTTTGGGTGAAATTTTGGAATGTTAATATTTAATCCTAGTCTATTGAGGTCCTTATCTACATTTAAAGTTGGATAGGAAAGACTATATTCATAGAAAAATCCATAGTTGATATCGACATGATTATTTTGGTATCCATCTGTGTTGAAGTCTTTCCAGAGAAAGATATTCTTGAGGAAATTGAATTGAAATTGTGATCCAGTTATTCTTCTATCATCCATGTTGAGTATAGTTGGCTTCCTAAAACATATAACTTTTTAAAAATCTTTGGTAACTATTTTTATTAGTGTAAGAATAATCTTGAGGAAAAATATAATATAGGCAAGACCAAATTTACCCCCAAGAAGAGGATTTTCTAGAAGTAAGAACCGCCTCATCTTGTTTCTTTTGAGTTATAGGGTGTTCTGCCTCATCCTATCCCTACAAAGAAGATTTTTGATCTCTGTTTGGCTTATACTTTTGGTAAACCCGAGTCACTTCCCATTGGTACATTGGGTGATTCCATAGTAGATGCTTTCTATTCTTTATTAATTTGAAATTCTATTCTTTAGAATAATTCCAGCATTCCTGTTTGTAGTTTCTTTGATTTTATGAGAGAGGATCCTCTTCTGGAAGTTGTTGGTTTGAGTAAATATTATGTTTTTCCTAACCTTATTGAACCAGATACCTCAAACGATTAGGGTCCTTCTTCTAGGTTTTTTATTTCTAGTTTTTAAATGGATTCTATTACCAAATTTTCTTTGCATCCTTTTGATTTAAATGTTTCTAATAGTTTAGTGAATTTAGCACATGGGTCTTGGAATTATACTTCTATTGATAACGTTTCTTCTTATTCTAATGGGAAAAGGGTTATTATGGAATGAAGGTCTCAATGCTCTGGTATGAGAAATTTATTGTTCATTTTCCATGTTCTCCAGGGGATGTTGATGTTGTGGCTTCCTATCTATGTTCAGAACCCCCTATTCTTGTTAGTCTCAATTCTTCTATCTTAAGTGATAATCCTCTTATGGATAAATTGGTTATGTTGGATGGATATGATGATAAGAGTTTTCCAATAAAAATTAATCCCAAGATGGTTTCCTTTGAACCTGACTCTACTTCCAATGATTAATTTTGGAGCATGTAATGTTAGGGGTATCAATACCCCTTGTAAACCAAGGGTGGAAAATGACATTATATTTTATAAGAATTTGGATTGTTTAGGATTTTTGGAAATTATAATTAAAAAGGATTTCTTTTCTTATCTCATGAATATTATGTCGGGTTGGAACTGACTTTCTAACCACCCTTCATCTCCTTTAGGGAATATTCTAGTTTTATGGAAATCCTAGCTTTTGGTTTTGGATACTCAATTTGAATCTTCCCAACTCATGGAATGTCGAGTAATGGATGTTATTGTGTACTTCTCCTATGTGATTTCCTTCATTTATATATCTAATTATATTGTTGAGTGTAGAACCCTTTAGAAGAATTTGGAATTTTGATATGCTTCAATAAACGACAATCCTTGTATTTTAATTGGGGAATTTAATTTGGTGAGATTCTCAGAGGAGAGATCCAATATCTTTTTAGACAGGAATTACTCAATGGAGGACTACAATTTCCGAATTATGAATTGTAATTTGGTCGACCTTCAATGTTTAGGTATGAGGATCTCTTAGAGTAAAAGGAATTATATATATTTTTTAGGATACTGGATATAGCCTTAGATAAATCTTCTTGGCTTTTAATATTTCCCTTTTTGAGTACATATTTCCTATCTTTTGGTATCTCTTATCACACTCCTATTTTTATCAGAGATGGAGATGGGATACACTCTGAAATGTTTCAATTTAAATTTCTTAACATTTTGGATGATTATGATTTCTTTCTTATCTAAGTGTCCCCATATTGGATTGATGGTTTAAAATTTAGTAAAATGTCACCGGTTTATTAGAATCTTAAGAGGGATAAAATGTATCTCCATTAATTTCATACGAAGGTTACCGACTAGAATAATTCTAAAATTACTTCCATCATTCCAACATTATCTGAGTGTCAAACTACCTCTGTCCAGAAAATCCCCTCTAAAATCCTTATTCAATATGATGACAGATGTAAAGTGATTGTTAATTCCTTGACACCAAAGTAATCCATGTCAACCAAAAATTAGAACATGGTTAAAAGACTAAAGGAGGAAGATCTCAATAAATCCTTCCTTTTCAATTAGGTACAATGTTCAATTTAATTCATCCAAGATAGTTCTTCTAATAGAGTTAATGGTAATATTATCACTGATCCTAGAATTATTATCCATGACATATTTGAGTTCTTCTAAGGCCTTATTGGATCCTCTCATGCTATAGATTACTCTGGGAGAGATAGTAAGGAGTACTTTTTTGTCCACTCAATTGAAAGACATGGTTGTGATATACTGGAAAGGATCATGGAGTCGAAGGTAGCCAATATGGAATTATTCTACCTTCATCACAATAAATCAGTGAGGATGAATGGTTTTAATGTTTTTTTTATTTTGAAAGCCTTGGTCTGTGGTTGGCCTAGATTTTAATGAAGCTATTTTGGAATTCTTAATTAAGAGTAATATATTGTATGAAGATAATGGCTCAATCATTGCTATGATCCCTAATGTGCTTCTTTCCTATTCCTTTATGGACATCAGACATATTTATTATTAGAATGAAATATAAAATTTGTTTCAAATCTATTTATAGCCAGATATAGATTGGTTCTTCCTTCTTGCATCATTAAGTCCCCTTCAGCCTTCATTTATTGAAGGTGAGTCTCTGATAACATTTTTATTTCCCATGAATTGATTCAGGGTTATCATATTTATTCCAGGGTTCGAATATGTGTCTTTAAGAATGGTTTTTTATGGATTTTGATTTTGTTAGATGAGAGTTAATTTTGAATGCCTTGGAATTTTTTTGGATTTCCATCCATATTCTCATCTTAGATCAAAAGGTGTGTCTCTTCCTCGATGTATACTATGAATATCAATGGAATACTATAAGGTTACCTTTAAGGAAAGATAGGGTTGAGGAAAGGGGATCCTATTTCCCGTTTCCTTTTATGATTTGTATGGAGGTCTTTTCATGGATATTGGATTCTTTCATTTCTACTTAACTCTCATACAACATTTATTTAAACTCTGGTAAGAATTCTATATCCAATATTTTCTTTGCTGATAAATTTTTATTATTCTCATTTGGAAATTTGGAATTGGTTTTAGTCTTGAAACATGCCCTGGATCTTTTCTCTTCCTTGTTTGGTTTGAATGATAACCTTTCTAAATATATAATGTTTTATTATAGAACTTCTTCTAATGTTAGATATAATATCAACGAAGCTATGGTTATCAAGGGATTGTTCATTCCTCATTGATATATTGAGGCACTCTTTACTACATCCAAGCATAAAGCTACTAGCTATGTGTCATTGGAGGAGAAAAGTATTAGAAGATTTAATGTTTGGACAAATAATTTTATCTCCTTTGTAGGTCTTTTAAAGATGGTTAAATAAGTTTTATTTACAATGAAAGCTTATTGGTGCTATCACTTTATTTTTCCTAAGAAATCAGTAAATTCCATTGAATCTAAACATAGGATTTTTCTATGGAAAGGGAATTCAATTGCTACCTCTATGGATAATGTGGCTTGTGAAGTGGTGGCTAGGACTAAAGAAGAGGGAAGATTAGAGGTTAATCAAGTCGATAGCTAGAACAAATTGGGTGTCGTTAAACATGATTTGGATATTTGTAACCCATATTTTTATTCTTTTTTGGGTGGATTGGGAAACAATTTTCCTTCTTGGATGCTCTCAATTTTGGGTGGCTAATGTTCTATGGAACTACTTGGGGAACTAGATGAGATTGTTGGACCTTCATGACATTATTAGAGACTGTATTTCATTTTTAGTGGAGAATTGATTGAGCATCTCCTTATGGTTTGATTCATGGATTCCTAGAGGTCCTATTTTCTCCTCTATGGATAACTGTATAATCTATGATTCCGAGTTAACTAAATTTTACATGGTTGTTGACTTAATTTTATATGGCTCTTAGAATCCCCCAATTGCAATCTCTGTTGACCTTTGGGATTTATGATAGGAGATTCTTTCTTTCACTAGTCCAGGAAGAGGAAATGATTGGATTATTTTGAATGGTCAGACTAGGTTATCTATTCTTTGGTCTTAGGATGAATTATTAATTAAATTTTACACTATTTAATGGAATTCTAAAAACCCATTAGACCTCTGAAAACGTTAGAAAACACTAAAAACAATAAAAACCCTAAAAACATAAAAAAAACAAAAAAAAACTTTAAAAACCTTAAACACCCTTAAACCCCTCAAAATATTTACAATCCACAAAACCATAAAAATTCTTAAATCCATAAAAATACTTAAGAAAATAAAAAACCTAAAAAACCAAAATACAATAAGAAATCCTTAGAAACACAATCACAATTTAAACCCCTAAAACCCTAAACAATGACAAAAACCCAAAAAAACCCCAAAACCAAAAAACCACTAAAAACATAATAAACTCTTTAAAACCATAAAAACTATAAAAAACTCTAAAAACACATAAAAATAAAAAAACCAATAAAATTTAAGAAACATAAAACCCAAAAAACCAAAAAACACTAAAAACCCAAAAAAACCATAAAATCTCTCAAATTCCTCAAAACATAAAAACCCATTAAAATACTATGAAATACATAAAATCGTAGGAATGTAAAACACCCTAAAAAACCTAAAAACCCCTACGAAATGAATAAAAACCTGAAAATTCTTAGAACACATAAAACCCCAAAAAGTGTTAAAACACCTAGAAACCATAAAAACCCAAAAAAATCATAACCCCATAAAAATTCTTAAAAACATTAAAAACAATAAAGATAATAAAAAACTATAAAAATTAAAATCACTGAAACCCTTAAAACCCTAAAAATATCATAAATACCAAAAAACACTTAAAACCCCTATAAAGATATAAAACACTAAAACACTAAAACCCTTAAAACCCTTAAAAACCTATAAAACCCTCAAATCCCTAAAAAGTGTTAAACATTCTAAAAACACATTAGCACCCAAAAATGTTTATAAATTCCAAAAAAAAACCTTAAAAGACAAAAAATGTCAAAAACCCCAGAAATATCCAAAAATCCATAAATACCCTAAAACCCTAAAACCCATCAAAATCCCTAAAACTCTACAAACCCATAAAAACACGAAAAAATACCTAGGAATACGTAAAAATGAAGAAACACCTCAAACCCCTAAGAAAACATTAAATACATAAAAACAAATAAAACCCCTAATAACCCAAAAAGTTCTCAGAACCCTAAAAAACCAATACCCTAGAAACCAAAAAAGAATAAAAATCATAAAACCACTAAAAACCATAAATTTTTTAAAAACCTATAAAACCCAAAAAACCTCTAAAAACTCTAAGAACCATGTAAACCCCTAGAAAATTTAAATAACTGAAAAAATCCTTAAAACCCTAAAAACCTAAAAACACCTAAAAACTGAAAAACCCTAAAAACTCTAAAAATCCTAAAATCTCAAAAAATCCCTAAAACCCTTAAAACTAATAAAACATATTTAAAAATGCCTAAAAATAAAAAAGTATGTAAAAACATATAAAAACCATAATACACCATTATAAAATCATAAAAACATAAACACACCAAAACCCCAAAATAACAACAAATGTTACAACCCATAAAAAACAAAAAATCACAAAAAACCTAAAATCCCTCAAAATATCAAAAATCCCTAAAAACCCATAACAATCCTAAAAATCCATAAAAATACCTAAAAACATAAAAAACATTAAAAACATAAAAACCCTTAATAATACCTTAAAAACCTAAAAACACTTAAAACACTAAAAACCAAAAAATGATAAATACCCAAAAATCCCAAAAATCCCAAAAATCTCAAAAGGCCTTAACACCCCAAAACCATAAAATACCTAAAACCTATAAAAACCCTAAAACCTATAAAAAACCTAAAAATTTTCTAAATACTCTAAAAACCCTTTAAATCCACAAAATAATTAATAAAATCTAAGAAACCTTAATACCCTAAAAACAAAAGTAAAACCCTAAAAACCCAAAAAACCAAAAAATCCAAAAAACCCAAAAAATCTCTATAAAACCAAAAACCCATAAAAATCATAAAAAATATATAAAATTCCTAAAAATTTAAAAAACCATAAAACCCAAAAAAATCCTAAGAAAACCTTAAAACCCTAAATCAACTTAAAACCAATAAATACCCAAAAAGCTAAAAACACACAAAAACCGTAAAAACCCTAAAAAACCTAAAAACCATAGACAACTAATAATCTTTAAAAACACTAAATACCCATAAAAACAATAAAAACCCACTAAAAACTCTATTAACCCTTTAAACCCCAAAAAATGTTAATAAAATTAAAAAACCATAAAACCATGTTAAACTAAAATCCCTTAAAACCCAAAAAAACAAATAACCCTCAAAATCACTAAAAATCCTAAAAACCATAAAAATATTAAAAAAGATACTAGAAAACATAAAATCCTTAATAACCCAGAAAACCTATAAGAAAACCTAGAAAACTAAAAACACATAAAACCCATAAAGAACCTAAAATGATAAAAACCCAAAAAACACAAAACCCTCATGATCCCTAAAACCGCTAAAACCCCATATAAATACTAAAAAACAAAAAAAGACACAAAACATAAAAACCCTAAAAATCCAAGAACCCCTAAGAAAACCTTAAATCCCAAATAACCATTCAAACCCCTAAAATCCTAAAAAATTCTAAAAACCATAAAAAAACCCTAAAAAGAAGCTAAAACCCTAAAAACCACAAAAACACTAAAAAACAAAAAAAAACCCCATAAAACCATAAAACCATTAAAAATTATAAAAACCCTTCAAACACCAAAAAATGATAATAAAACTCTGAAAACATTAACAACCCTAAAAAATAAAAAAAGTACCATAAAACCCAAAAAACCATAAAAACCCTAAAAATCCAAAAAAACCCTAAACACTATCAAAATCCCTAAAATCCCTAAAACCCCATAAAAATACTAAAAATCTTTAAAGATGTAAAAAACAATAAAACCCATAAAACCACCTAAGAAAACCTAGAAGCATAAAAACACATAAAACCCCTAAAAACACTAGAAACCCCTAAATCCCATAAAAAACCTTAAAACCATTAAACCCTTTGAAACTCATAAAAATGCTAAAACACCACCAAACACTAAAAACCCTTTAAACCTCTAAAAAGGTTAAAAAACACTAAACACCTTTAAAAGTCATAGAAAACTCAAAAAACCCTAATACTCAAAAAAACCACAAAACCCTAAAAACCATCAAAATCCATGAAACCCCTAAAAATAATAAAAATCCATAAATGTCCCAAAAATCCCCTAAAAACATAAAATATTCTAAGAACCCAAAAAACCCTTTGAAAATCACAGAAACCTAAAAAACATAAAACCCCTAAAAATCAAAAAAAAAATTAAAACCTAAAAACCCCTAAAAATCATCATAATCCCTAAAACCCCTACAAATTAAAAAAATTCTGAAAAAGATATAAAAATCCATAAAAATCCCTAAAAACTAAGAAAAAACCTAAGAAAACCTTAAAAACAAAAATACTTAAAACCTCTAAATAACCTAAAAATCACTAAAAACCAAAAAAAATCAAAAAAAGATAATAAAAACACTAGAAAAGAAAAAATATCTAAAAAACCTATAAACCCCTTAAAATACATTAAACCCCTAAAAACACTAAAACTCTTAAAACTCTTTAAACCACTTAAAATGTTAAAAACAAAAAAACCATCTAAATCCAAAAACACCCAAAAAAACCCAATAAACCGAAGAATCCCATAAAAACCTAAAACCATTAAAAAACCCTAAAAACCATCAAAATAACTAAAAACACTAAAAAAAGATAAAAAACCTAAATAATCCCTAAAGTCTCTAATAACATAAAAACCTAAAACACCTTTAAAAAATATAATAAAACCTTAAAAACATAAAAACACTTAAATCCCAAAAAAATATAATAAACACTAGAAACCCTAGAAAACCTGAAAACTCTAAACTCCCTAAAAATCCTAAAACCATAACAACCCAAAAAACATTTAGAACCCCAAAAATCCATAAAAACTAACAAAAATAAAATCTATAAAAATAATTTAAGTCCCAAAATACGTTAAAAAACTCTAACAACATAAAACCATAATGAAATAAAAAAACCACTAAAAACCATAAAACCATAACAAAATAAAAACCATAAAACCCCCTCAAAATCCTCACAAATCTAAAAAATCATAAAATTACTAAAAGTGTCATAAAAATCCCTAAAAATTTAAAAACCCTAAATACCTAATAAAATGATAAAAACCTTAAATAACCCAAAAACCTCGAAAATCGCTCAAAATACCAAAAATCCCATAAAACCGATAAAAATATCTAAAAATTCCTAAAAATCCCAAAAAATTTAAAAATCCATAAAAAAGAAGAAAACACCTAAGAAAACCATTAAAAAATTAAACACACTTAAAACACACCCCCCCAAACTTAAAACGCCAAAATCCCTAAAACTCTATAAGAACCCTAAAAATAATAAAAACCCCTAAAGACCTTTAAAACCCTAAAAACCCCTAAAACACTAAAAAATATTAAATACCCTTTAAAACCCCAAAACATAAAAAACTCTAAAAACCATAAAAACCCTACAAACTCAAAAAAACCAAAAATTCCAAAAAAAATAAAACAGCCCTAAGAACTCAAAAAACCAAAAAATAACTAAACAAACACTAAAAACACTAAGAACCATCAAAATCACTAAAATCCCCAAAACCCATAAAAATCCAAAATAAATCCCTAAAAATCCCCAACATTTTAAAAAACATAAAACCACTATGAAAACCTTAAAAAACGTAAAACCCTAAAAACCCTAAAACCCAAAAGTCCCTAAAAATGTAAAAACCATTAAACCCATAAAAACCTTATAAACACAAATACCCATAACACCCAAAAAACTACTAGAAAGTCTAAAATCCCTTTTAACACCTAAAAATGTAAAAAAAATTATAAAAAGCCTAAAAAGCAATAGAAATCGTAAAAAACCCTAAAAACTAAAAAAATAAATAAAACCCCTAAAACCCTAAAAACTCTAAAACCCCTCAAAATCCATAAAAAAACGAAAAATCAAAAAATTCCTAAAAAACCTAAAAATACCTAAAATATAAAGTACCCTAAAATTCTTGAGAAACCCTAAGAAAACATTAAAAACCTTAAAACACATAAACCCGAAAAAAATAAAAAAATGATTAAAACCCTAAAAACAATAAAAACCCATAAAAATCCTAAAATTATTAAAGACTATAAAACCACTTTAAACCGCAAAAAATGCTAAAAAACTCTATGAAGAATTACAATCCCTAAGAACTGAAAAACCCCCTAAAATCCCCAAAAACCATAAAAACCATAAAACCCTAAATCCCCCTAAAAACCCAAAAAAACCCTCAAAATATCAAAAAAATACAAAATACAAATAAATCCTTAAAAATCCATAAAATTCTCTAAAATGTAAAAAATCATAAAAATCCTGAAAACCATAAATCCTAATAAAACATTAAATCCCTAAAAATCTAAAAATAGTCAATCTCTAAAAACCATAAAAAACCTAAAAACCCCTAAAACCCCTCAAAATCTCAAAACTACTGAAAAACCCTAAAATATACAAAATCACAGAAATATACCTAAAAAAAGAAAAACCATAATGATTTTAAGAAACCCATAAAAACATTAAAATAATTAAAACCCCTAAAATACAAAATAATGGCTAAAAACCCATAAAACAAAAAAAAACCCCTAAAACAATAAAACCATTAAAAACCGTAAAAGCACTTAAAACTGATAAACCCCATAAAAACCTAAAACACCACTAAGAACACTAAAACCCCTTTAAACCCCTAAAATTGTAAAAAATTAAAAAAACCCTAAAAACATAAAAAATTTAAAAAACCCCTAACCCCCCCCCCCCATCCAAAAGACCCTAAAAATAATATAAATCCATAAAACCCTAAAAAGTCATAAAACACATTAAAAAGACTGAAAAATCCCTTAAAACATAAAAAATAATAAAAACACTGAAAACCCCTGATAAAGTCTTGGATCTCTAAAAATCACTTAAACCCCCTAAAAACCAAAAAACTATTAAAACCCTAAAAAACTAAAAACCCCCTAAACACCCTCAAATTACCTAAAAACCCTAAAAACATTAAAAATTCTTAAAATCCCTAAAAATACATAAAAACAAAAAAACCTAATAACACATAGAACCACAAGAAAACCATAATAACCATAAAACACTTAAATCAACTAAAACATAAAAAATTCCAAAACCATTAAAAATACTAATAAGGCCCAAAAAACCCTAAAACCCCAATAAAACATAAAAAACATTAAAAAATTGAAAACCCTAAAACACCATAAAACCCCAAAAAACACAAAAACTCTAAAACCCATTAATCCCCTAAAAATGTTTGAAACTCTAAAACACCTCAAAAATCCTAAAAACCCCAAAAAACTCTAAAACCCCCAAAAAAACCTAAAACCATAAAACCACTAAAACAATCAAAATACCTAAAAACAATAAGAAACAAAAAAACCCTTAAAGCCCAAAATATCCCTAAAAACCCATAAATTCCATAAAACCCCTAATGAATCATTTAAAACCTAAAAAAAATAAATCATCTAAAATATAATAAAAAATAAAAACCCTATAAATCCATAAACAAACTAAAAACCATAATACATCTAAAAACTTTAAAATCCCTAAAAACACATAAAAACAAAAAAAAACAAAAAACTATAAAAACCCTTTAAATAAATAAAAACATTATAAAACTCTAAAAAAATAAAAACCAGGAAGAACCCAAAAAAATACCTAAACCCCAAAACCCATAAAAACATAAAAACCATAATAACCCTCAAAAGTCTCTAAAAAATTTAAAAAACTATAAAAATTCTAAAAATACTCGAAATTTCCCTAAAAACATAAAAACCCTAAAAACCCTTAATAACCCTCAAACTACCTAAAATATTTAAATACCATAAAAATATTAAACTAAGTATTAAAAATCCCCAAATATTTAAAAATTCCTAAAACCCATGAAAACCACAAAGAAAAACGTTAAAATCTAAAGACATTAAATCCCCTAAAAACCTAAAAACACTAAAATCCCAAAACGTCCTTAAAACCCCCTAAATCCATAAAAACCCCTAAAGAACTAAAAACCCATGAAAACAAAATAAACTAATAAATAATATAAAAACCATTTAATCACATATAAAAAACTCTAAAAACCATAAAACCTTAAAAACTCAACAAAACCAAACAACCAAGAAAACAAAAAACAGTAAAAACCCTAAGAACCCTAAAATTCACTAAAAACTATAGAATCCAATAAAAATACTAAAACCCAATAAAAATATATAAATATAAAAAAATATTAAACCCCTAAAACCCCTAAGGAAACCTTTAAAACTGAAATGAACTTAAAACCCATAAAAACCTAAAAACACTAAAAACCCTAAAACAGTAAAAACCATAAAACCCCTAAAAATCATTAAACCAATAAAAACTCATAAAAAGCATAAAAACATCTAAAAATTATTAAATCACTTTAAACACCAAAAAATTATTAAATGAATTCAAAAAACATTAATGCCCTAAAACTGAGAAAACCCTAAAAACAAAAAAAACAGAAAACCCCTAAAAACCTTAAAACCCCTAAAAACCTAAAAATCCATAAAAATCTAAAAATTCCCTAAAAATACCTAAAACATAAATATTCCTAAAATTCCTTAAAAACTATAATAAAACCTTAAAAACATAAAAACACCTAAAACCACAAAAAAATTGCTAAAAACCACAAAAACTCTAAAACTCCTAAAAACCATAAAAACCCTTAAAAACCTTAAAAACCTATATAACATAAAATACCTAAACAAATAATAACTCTAAAATCCATTTAAACCCTTAAAAATCTTAATAAACACTATGAAATAATAAAAACCCCTATAATACTAAAAAATCCCTAAAATAAAAAAACCATAAAAA
Organism: Viscum album; assembly: GCA_963277665.1. Classification (NCBI taxonomy): domain Eukaryota; kingdom Viridiplantae; phylum Streptophyta; class Magnoliopsida; order Santalales; family Viscaceae; genus Viscum; species Viscum album. The sequence goes on from OY728141.1 coordinate 938,277,460, forward strand.
CATAAAAACATAAAATCATTAAAAATACTAAAAAACATAAAAAAATAAAAAACCCAAAAAAACTAAAACATAAAAATCCTAATTACACAAAAAACATCAAAAACCTAAAAAAATCATAAAACCCCTAAAACCAAAAAAAAAGTAAAACCTTAAGAACTATAAAACCCCGAAAAAACCACCAAAATCCCTAAAACCCCTAAAATCTATAAAAAAAAACCCCCTACAAATATATAAAAACATTAAAAAACCTAAAAACCCAAATAGCCTCTAATAAAAATATAAAAATACTAAACACCCAAAAAAATTTAAAAACCCATAAAATACCCTAATTCCCTAAAACCACCAAAAAGCATAAAACCCCTAAAACATAAAACCTATAAAATCCATAAAACCACTCAAAACTAAAAAACACCCTTTAAAACCCTAAAAAATAAAAACAATTATAATAAACTTTAAAAAAACAAGAAAATTCAAAAAACTATAGAAAACCCTAGAAACGATATAACCCTGAAAATCCCTAAAAACCCTAAAAACCCCAAAAAATCCAAAAAAATACATAAAAATATCAATGTCATAAAAAACCAAAAAACATGAACACCCTTAAGAAAATATTAAAAACCTAAAAACACTTAAATCCCAAAAAACAAAAAAATTGAAAATAACTCTAAAAACAATTAAAAACCCTAAATTCTCTAAAATCCATAAAAACCGATAAAAACCATAAATCACCTAAAACCCATAAAAACCCTAAAAACCACTAAAAACTCTTAAATACATTTAAACCCTTATGAATTTTAAAATTATCAAAAACATAAAGAAAAAAACCAAAAAACCCTCATGTAAACCTTAAAACCCTTCAAAAACCCTAAAAAGCCTCAAAATCCATAAAAACCTCAGAACCCCATAAAAAACTAAGAAATTCCAAAAATTCCATAAAAATGATAAAACCCCAAAAAACCTGAAAACCCATAATAAAACTATAAAAACATAAAAATACCTACGAGCCCTAAAAATTTAACAACCTTAAAGACCCTAAATACCCTAAAAACCTTAAAACCCCTAATAAAATTAACCCCCTAAATGCTTAAAACCCCCTAAAACCCTAGAAACACACAAAAAACATTAAAACCCCTTTAAACCCCTAAATAATTAAAAATAATGTTTAAATAATTAATAAACATTAAAATTCAAAAATAGTAATACACCAAAAAAACTATAAAAATCATAAAAACCCTAAAAATACTAAAATCCCTGAAAAAGCTAAAATCCATAAAACACCTAAAAAATACCTCAAAATACATAAAAATGTAAAAACCCTCAAAAACAATGAAAACCCCTTTTAAAACCTTAAGAACCAACAAAAATTAAAACCCTAAAAAACATAAATAATGATGGAGACTATATAAACACCTAAAGACATTAAAACCCCTAAAAACCTTAATAAAACTAAATCCCCATAAAAAACTAAAAACCCTAAAAACTCATTATCCCCCAAAAAATGTTAAAAAATATAATAAACCTTCCAAAAAACACTAAAAACTGAAAAAACCATAATATGCTAAAACCCCTAAAAAAATACTAACACCCATCAAAATCACAGAAACACTACAAACCATAAAAATCATAAAAACTCCTTCAAAAAAATCCTTAAAACCCAAAAAATTACTAAGAAAACATAATAACCCCAAAACACTTTAAACCCATAAAAAGATAAAAACACTAAAAACCCTTAATAAACTAAAGAACCCTAAAAATCATGAAATCCCTTAAATGCATAAAAACCCTAAAAACCCTAAAAACCCTAAAAACCCTAAAAACATATAAAACATTAAAAAACGTGAAATACCTAGAAACATAAACAAACTCTGAAAAACATTTAAAACACTAAAACCTAAAAAACTAAAAAACCCTAAAACCCATAATAATCCCAAAAAACCAACCTAAAAATACTAAAAACATAAAAATTATAAATATCCATAAAAATCCATGAAAATGTAAAAATCATAAAACCCCTAAAAATACCAAAAAATCTTCAAAACCTAAAAACACTTAAAAACCTAACACCCAAAAAATTCTAAAAAATGAAAAAATCCCTAAAAATTCATGAAATCCATAAAACCCCTAAAAAACGTTAATGTCTCTAAAAACCCATAAAACCCATAAAAACCCACTAAAAACTCTAAAAACCCCTTCAATAACCTTAAAATTTATAAAATTATCAAAAAAACCATCAAACCTTAAAAAACTCAAAAAAACCCCATAAACCCAAAAACCCCATAGAAACCACAAAACCCCTAAAACCCTAGAAAACCCTAAAAACACTAAAAATCCCTAAAACCCATTAAAACCCATAAAATTACATAAAAAATATAAAATTCCCTAAAAAGGTAAGAAAACCTAAAACCCATGAAAACCCCTAAGAAAATCTTAAATACCTAAAAACACATAAATCCCCTAAAAAATAAAAAATGCTAAAAACCATAAAAAACCTAAAACCCTACGGATGAATTTCATTTGGGTTAGATTAAAATTATTCTATAAATACATGATTATAAGAAAAAGGAACCATTTAGAGTGTCTGCATTAGATCATAAAGGTAAAATGACTAACTATAATTCTAAGAAGTTGGTGTCTACTTCCAATACTAACACCACTTCTGGTAAGTTTGATTTCTTTATGGTGGTTGCTTCTTCAGTTGTGGAAGCACCCTCATCCTTGGATCCTTTTGTAGAGGTTCCTTCTACATTGTTTAAGACTTCAATAAAGGATGTTTTCATTCTATTCATAATATCATTGACTGCTTATTAGAGTAAATTCTCTAGGTAGGTGCTAGTTATGCTTCATCTTCAGTAGTTACCCATTCATCTAGAGATCTGTATACCTTGGATGATCTTGTTCTTGCTTCCAGTATGTGGGAAAATTATAATTTATCTAGTTTGGTTCCAGGTTTTGGATGTTATGACTTGGGTCTAATTCGGTCCCCATGTAACAGGGATGTGTGAAATCTTTTTTCATACCCTAAATCTATTTGTCAAGATGGTGATATTGTGTTTCCAGAATCTTTCCCATTTCCTTATGTGCCAAAGGAATCTACTAGATCTTTTACTTCATCTATTTTGAAGGATTTCAATGGATCTGATGCTATTTGAGTGTCTCAATTACCTATTTTTCGTTTTCTTCGACCCCAAGGAATTAAGGAAGCTGAGTATTCTTCTCCTAGACCAAACTCTACACATCAAATTAGGCCCGAATCATCTGATTTAAGTGATAATCAATTAATAAAAATATGATTAATGTGGATGAATGTGATCTGAAGAGGGTCCAAGTCAAAACTGTACCTAAGGATAATAGTTCTAATACACCATTAGTTCCCAATGTTTATCTTCATAGTTTGTAACATTATATGTCTAAAAACTCCTAGTATGAAAAAGGATGTTTGGGATCTCATTATATCTTATAAATTGGATTCTTTGGGGATTTTTGAATTTAATGTTATGAGGGACAACCTTGATTATATTGTGTAGACTATTTCTATGAATTGTAATAATTTTTGATAACTTTTCTTCTTCCTATATCAAGTGAATTTTACTATTAAGGATTCCATTATTTCTATCATTTGAGCCTTAGTTTGTATCATTTTAGCTTATTGAGTTCATAGTTATTCCAGTTAAAGTGGATGTTTCCTGCGTGATTTTTCTTGTTTATGGTTTTAATTCAATTTCAGATTGAAGGGTTCTATGGGAGGACAATGTATGTTGGGTTTCTTCTGACATTGAGTCCCCTAATCTATTTATTGGTAATTTTAATGTGGTTAGGTTCCTAGAAGAATGATGTGAAGGCTGCTCAAATATGACTTCTTCTATTTGAAGATTGTAATTTGGGCATTGTTGATTCTCTTCAATAAGATCTTCATTTCTTTAGGACAATGTTTTATTAGAGGAAGGGATATTAAAGGGGTCTAAGGAGTCTGAATAATGTTGTGGACAATTCCACTTTGATTTCTAGGTTTCCCCCTATAATAGAAGATTTTACTCTTTTCAGGATTTTTGAATATACCCAAACTATTATCAGATCTGGAGAGTTTCTTCACTCATGGAATTTTTCATTCACATTTTTTAATAATTTGGAAAATTATGGATTCTTCCTGCCTTTTATATCTAATTCTTGGAATTTTGGGGTCTTAGCGTGTATGATGTTCTACTTAAATAAACAAAATAAGTTCAAGAGGGCTCTCTGATCCTTTCATTTACATGTTTCTTCTCAATATTATGCTGAAATTTCCTTGATAAGAATGGAATTACATGACTTCCAATCATATTTTGTTCTAATTTTCCCTTATGATGCCTTTAATCAAAACGAAGTTAGTTATAAGGAATGGTTTAAATCCTTGACCCTGAAGGAAAACCTATAAACCAAGAAGAAGAGTTGGGTTCTTTAGATTAAGGAGGGGTAAATTAATTCACCTTTCTTTTTCAACTTGATGAAATCAAGATTTAATTCATCAAAATTGGTTCTTATTCAAAAGAATTATGGTTCTATTATTTCTAATTTAGGTTCTATTATTTGTGAGGCAATTGGGTTTTTTAGTATTTGTTGGTACTTGTAATGCTGTGACCTATTTGTGGGGAGAGAGACCTTGGATCCCTTTTTATATTATTATTTTTATCAGTCCTCCTATTATTTTATAGATAATCCTATAGATTTAGCAGATGTTCATCGTGCAATTTTCTCTATTCACCCTAGAAAATCTCTGAGGACCGATGGATTTAATTCCTTTTTCTTCTATAAGGATTGGTTAATGGTTGTCCTTGATATGGTAGATGTTACTTTAGAATTATTCAAAATTTGGAAATTGGTATATAAATCTTGAATATATATTCTTTATTTGATATCCAATGTGATGAAGGATTTATATCATTTTTATTTCAAGAAAATTTCATGCATAAATTCTATTTATAAGTGTATCTACTTTAATTTAGTGGCATAATGAAAATGGTTCTTACTAAATGTACCAATAAGGACCTATCTACCATTATTTAATAGAGACATATTTATAAGAATATTTTTCTTTCTCAAGATTTAATGTATGGTTACCACCTGAATTTGTGAATTCATCAGTGTACTTTTAATAATGAACTTTTTAAGTCATTTGATTCATTCATATGGGAATTCCTTTGGGATTCATTATACCTTCATGGATTTTTTTTCATTTCCTCATAATGGATTCGTATTTGTGTCTATTATCATATGTTTTTGGTGGAATTTATTGGTATTTTTCCTGGTTATTTTTCTAGGAATAAAGGTTTGAGGAAAGGGGATCCACTTTCTATATTTCATTTTGTGAGTTTTATGAAGGTTTTGTCTTGTATTTGGACTATTAGATTTCTGATTATCACTCATTAAAGATTCAATAGAGATGTCATAATACTTCAATTTCTCATCTTTGCATTGTGTATTATCTTATTTGGTTTTCCTATGTTGACCTGGATTCAGTTTTGGTCATAAATCATGCCTTGGATCTCTTTTCCTCCTTGTTTGGGTTGTCTGATAACTTCTCTAAATCAATGATATAATTGGATGGTGTGTCCATGTAGGTTCATAAAATTTTTGGAGCTTCCATGGGAATTGTTGAAATTTTGTTACTACTTTTTTACCTCAGAGTGCCTCTTATTACAACAAGATTAAGATCTATAGTTTTTTCTATTTTAGAAGATAAAATTGTTAATATAATGATTTTTTAGACAAATATATTATTTTTTATGGGAAACCTGAATCACGTTCAATATATTTTTTTAATATTAAATATTACTGGTTATATCATTTCATCTTTCATCAAAAAAGTTATTAAGTCTATTGAAGCTAATCATAGAAACAACCTTTGGAAGGGGCCTTCCTTGGCCTTGTTTGGTGGGAAAGTGGCTTGGGACTTGATGGGAAGATCTAAAAATGATGGAGGATTTTTGGATAAATCTTTTTGGTGGCTGGAAAAAATTTATGGATAGAAATATTTGGTACCTTTGTTCATCCTTCTATTTTTTAGTTTTGGTGGATTGGGATTGCATTTTTTTATTTGGTCTCTCCCAATTTTGGGAACCCAAATTTTCTTATAATTGTTCAAGGACAATATAGTAGTTATAGGGGATATGTGAGCTTCTCAAGGACCATATTTCTTTCACTATTGTAAATGAATTTTGTATCTCCCTTTGGTTTTATTCTTGGATTCATAAGGTGTCTGTATGTTTTCCCATTTATATTCATATTATTTATGAATCTGGGATCCAAAAATATTCCTATGATTCTTAAAATATTTCAAATGGGGATTGGGATCCACCGATGTAAGTTTCTACTAAGTTGTGGGATGTTATAATGGAAACTCATTTAATTAATTATCCTGACAGTAATAATGATGGGATACTCTAGAATAAGCAGTCAGATTTTTCCATTTGTAGTGTTTGGGAGGAGTTGAGACCAAAATTTAGCATTGTTTCATGGAATTATTTGGTTTGGAATTGGGTCACACCAACTAGGTACTTCATTATTATTTTATTTTTGATCAATCAATGTTTTCCTACATAGGATAGGTTACAGCATAGGGGCTTGGACATTCTCAATCATGGTTTTATTTCTCTAAATTCCATTGAGTGTATTGATCATTTTTTAATTGTTAGTTCTCTTAAACTCATTGCTATTCCTTCTTGACCCACTTGACAAAATATTGTTGGGATCAGTTTATTTCTACTTCTATTGGCTAGTGTTTTGATAGATCTATAAGGGGTTCTTTACTACATGTTTTGGGGAAAATCATGCATTCCCCATGGTGTATATTATTTGGAATAAATAGAATTATTTCTTTTGTGGATCTGTTTTTCACTATTTTAATTATATTTGGATTAAATTTGAGTTGGTTTTCCATTCCAAACACCTTTATTATATGTTATTCAATAATATTAAAACTAATTATGATATTTTTCACTAATTAATCATTTAGGGTTCTCTTCTCTGTGATGGTTGATGTTCCACTAGTTTCTTCTACTTTATGATTTGAGTATTTATTCTTGTGGATAGTGCAGTTGTTATAGTGTTGGGTGGTGTGTCGGTTTTCATGGGCATGAGGTGATAGTGTTGTGGCTATTTGGGTGGAGGATCATGTTGCGTGGGAATGTTGTTGGGTGCTAGTGATGAGGTCGTCTAATGCATGATCTTTGTTGATGATGTGGATTTTCAATTTGTTGGTGTTGGAGTGATATTGGTTTTATCCTATTCAGGATATGGGGGCTATGTTTTTTGTCGTCTGGATGGTTTTTAGTGGGTGCTCTGGTGGATCAGGATCTGGTTAGCGATTAGTGGTTTTGCTGGTGTTTTCTTATTTATTTTTCTATACTGATCATCCTTTTAGGAATAGTTCATAGTTTCATTGACAAGTGGGGAGCTAGTAGGAGGGTGATGGATCTGTTCCAACTTGGTGTTCTTCTTGGTTTACTACCATCTAGATGGGATACTTCTTGTGCCTTTGGAAGGTTTGGTTGTATGGTGTTGGCTAGACATGGTTCTGCTGATTCCTCCATATCACGGGGATGCTTGTGTTTTTCTATAGAGCTTGTTTTGGTTGTATATGTATTTTAGGCTTTATGTGGGATGCTGGTCTATTAGGATTTGTGTGACTTGGTGGTTTCTGTTGTCTATGTAGTGTTTTCTATTAGTTTTTCTCATGTGTGGATGGATCTATGGCATATTTGAGATGTTTTAGGACGGTTTTAGGATGTTGGAGCCTTTTTAGTGGCACATGTTTGGCTATTGTTTAGTGGAAATTATCTATTAGGATCATTTGTTGTGGGTGAAGTTGGTTTAGGTGGTTGGCTATGGTTGGATGGTTTGATTCTTGGTGCAATGATGTGCTTGGATTCTATTGGTTTCTATCATCGAGTGGTTCTTGTTGATTCGATTATTTGATTTTTATTTCCTTGTAATGTGAGTTAGTGGGGTATATTTAAGGTCATCATGATATGTAGGTGGTTTTGGGTGTTGATTTTCAGGGAAATCAGGTTGTTCAGGGGAAACTTTCATGGCTTGGGTTGGATGTGGCTTTGGTCTTTGTTTCTTTGTTCTTTAAGTTGATGCTACTATGTTATGGTTTTGGGGTTGTTGGTGGTGTGTGTGTGTGTGAGAGAGTAGTGGAGTGTGTGCATATTTCTTGTGTGTGTACATGGGAGTTCAGGATGGTAGTGGTGCATGTGTGTTCTTGTGGGTGGTGATTCATGTGTATGTATTGGTTTTGCTTGTTATTGGAGTTTTTCTACACCTTAGGTGATATATGTACATTGGGCCTTCATTTGTTGTGCTAACTCTCGGAGTTCTCATTGGCTTGGTGCCTGGTGCTGTTTTGGCTCCTTCTATTGGTTTTATTAGGCATTGTGCTTGTCTTGTCTTCTTTTTCCTATTTACTGGTGCTTCTCATTGTGTTTTTGGTGGCTCAATGGAGGTGCTGGTTATGATTTTTATTGATCATGTCCTTGTGTGTGTAGAGGTTATGTGAGGTTCTCAGGTCATTTTTTTTTTGTTTTGGTCACTTGGTCACTCTGGGGGGGGCACCTAGGTGTGCTTGGTTTCCAGGCATGGTTGTATGGGCTACATGAGGTTCTTGGGCCTATTTACCATGTTTTGGTTTGGATGGGCTTCATGAGATTTCTTCGGACATTCTACTCTATTCTCACTTGAGGTTTCTTGGACTTTGGTTCGCTTTCACATTTTTTTGATTTGGGCCTCTTGGCCATCAGTTGGTTCACCTTTTGGTGATTGTTTCGTACTCCAATTCCCTTGGTTTTTATATACTAATTGTTATTTTCCTTGCAAAAAATATCCAAATACCCTAAAAAATACATAACACCTCTAAAATCCATAAAAACCCTAAAAAAACCCAAAAACCCTAAAAATACAGAAATATTCAAAAAAATCCATGAAACCCTCCAAAAACATAAAAAACCCTTAAAAACTGAATTAACCAAAGAAAAATTTAAAAACCTAAAAACACATAAAACCCCTAAAAACTCTAAAATACATAAAAAACCCTAAAACCCCTCAAAATCCTTAAAAACCCAAAAAACCCATAAAATACTAAAAAATCCATAAAACCCTTAAAATGTAAAAAAATCCAAAAAACCCCCAAAACCCCAAAACCCCCTAAAGAAACATTAAAAACCTAAAAACTCATAAAACCCTAACAACCTAAATAATTATAAACCCCTAAAATGACCTAAAAATACACAAAAAACCCTAAAACCCATAAATACACTAAAAACACTAAAACTCTTTAAGTACATAAACAAGGTAATATCTATAAAAACCATTCAAATCCTAAAACACTAAAAAAATTCTAAAAACACAAGGAAAATAAAAAACCATAAAATCCCTAAAAACCCTCAAAATCAATAAAACCCAAAAAACTATAAAATCCAAAAGAATCATTAAAATCCTAAAAAAACATAAAAAATGCTAAAAACCCTGAAAACCCCTATGGAATACATAAAAACCGAAAAACACTTAAAAACCCTAAAAACCCATTAAATTACTAAAAACCCATAAAACCCCTAGAAACCCACCAAAAACACTAAAAATATTTAAACCACTAAAAATATAAAAAAATCTAAAAATGTTAAAAACCCTTAAAAAATAAAAAAATTCGGAAATACCAGAGAAAACCATAAAAACAATAAGACCCTAAAAAACCCTCAAAATACATAAATCCCTAAAATCATAAAAATCCATAGAAATCCCTAAGCATTCCTAAAAAATTAAAAAAATCCAAAAAACATGGAATCCTCTTTGAAAACATTAAAAATCTAAAAACACATAAAACCCATAAAAACCTAAAAATTTATAAAAACACTAAAAACCCATAAACCCCCTAAAAACTATAAAAACCATAAACCACCAAAATACAATAAAAACCCTAAACCCCCATAAAACCTAAATAACAACAAAAAATTCTAAAAACCCTTTAAATCCCAAAAAAATGTTTGAAGAAGTCTAAAAACCCAAAAAAAATCCAAAAAAAACCTAGAACCCCTAAAAAACTATCAAAACCACGAAATTCCTAAAATCTATAAAAAAACCCCAAATCCCTAAACACCTTATTAACTGTAAAAATGTAATGAAACCCAACAAATCCATAAAAACGTAAAAACAACTAAAAAACGTGAAAACCCCTAAAAAGAATTAACATAGAAATACATAAAACCCCTAAAAACATAAAATGCTAAAGCCCTAAAAATCCCTGAAGACCCTAAAGACCCAAAAAACCTTCAAAATGAATAAAAACCCTTAATGCATAAAAATACATTAAATACCTAAAATTACCTAACCTATAAAAACCATAAAACCCTAGAAATTGTTAATATCCCTAAAAACCTTAAAATTCTAAAAACCCTAAAAGACCATAAAACCCCTAAAACCCCTATATCCCCTAAAAACCATAAAGCCCATAAAACCATAAAAAACCTAAAACCAGTAAAAACCCTAAAACCCTTTTAAACCATTAAAATGTTAAAAAACTCTAAAAAGCCTTAAAAACTCTAAAAAATCAAAAGAAAAACTAAAACCCAAAAAACCAAAATACCTTTTAAACCCCTCAAAATCCATAAAAACCATAAAACCCCATAAGGAATCCTTAAAAATCTCTAATAGTCCATTAAAATGTAGAAAAATCTTAAAAACCATAATAACACCTTAAAACATAAAAACACTTAAACCCCCCAAAAAACTAAAACACATAAAAGACCCAAAAAAACACTATGAACCCCACAAAACTATAAAAACCCTCCAAATACCTAAAACCCCTAAACACCATAAAAAACCTAAGAAATAAAAAAAACACCTCAGAACATAAAAGACCATAAAAATTTAGAAAACCCGTAAGAAAACATTAAAAACCTAAAAATTCTTAAAATCCATCAAATCCTAAAAACCTTAAAAGCCTGAAAACCTTAAAATACCTTAAATACTATAAAACCCCAACAAATATTAAAACTCCTAAATACATTAAAAAACCCATGAATCCCTAAAAGTCCTCTAAAAACTCTAAAAACCCATTAAACTACTAAAAACATGAAAAAAATATAAAAATTTAATCCCTTAAAAATAAAAAAACCATAAAACACAAAAATTAACATAAACTACTAAACAACCTAAAAATAAACTAAAACCATAAAAATCACTAAAAATAGCCCCATGAAATTCCTAAGAAGACCTAGAAATCCATAAAAATTTAAAAAACCCCTAAAACCCCTAAAAACACCAATGAAACCTGTAAATATCTAAAAATATTTAAACACCTAAAAACCTAAAAAATTTTAAAACCCTAGAAACCATAAAAACATTAAAAATAATTAAAAACCATAAAACCCATAAAACCCCTAAAACCCCACTAAAACTCTGAAAATCCTTTAAACCCCTAAAAACGCTGAAAAACTCTAAATACATTTATAACACTAAAAAACCCACAATAAACCCCAAATGAAACTATAAAACCCTAAAAAACCAAAAACCCCTCAAAATCCCTAAAAATACTAAAAATCCATAAAATCCAAAAAAAATCCAAAAGCATCCCTAAAACATAAAAAAACCTAAAAACATTGAAAACTCAAAAGAAAATCACAAATACTAACAAATATTAGAACCCCTAAAAACATAAAAAATGCTAAAAACACTAAAAACCCGTTAAAAACAAAAAAATAAAAAATACTTAAAAACCCTAAGACCCCTAAAAATCATGAAAAATCCATCAAACCCCCTATAAAGGAAAAAACTATAAAACCCGTAAAACCATAATAAATCCTTAAAAACCTAAAAAAACCTAATAACCTAATAACCTAAAAACCATAAAAACCCAATAAACCACTAAAAGACCTAATCATTAAAAACCTCAAAACCCCTAAAGACCCATAAAACCCTAAAAATCCTAAAAACCCTAAAAAACAAAAAAAAACTCAAACAACTATTTAATCCCCCCAAAATGATAAAAAACTCTAAAAAATCATAAAACACTAATTTTTTTTAAAAAAAACAAAAACAACCAAAAAAACCATAAAACCCAAAAAAAATCAATAAAAGTCCTAAAAACCATCAAAATCCATAAAGACCGTAAAAACCATGAAAATTCTAGAAAATCTCTTAAAATCACAAAAAACATAAAACCCTAAAAAACCCTAAAACCCCCAAAAAAATATTAAAAACTAAAAAAATTCTAAAACCCCTAAATACAAAAAAAAAATCTAAAAAACCTCAAAAACCCTAAAAACCCTAACACCCCTAACACCTTTCAACATCCCTGAAAATCATTAAAAACAAAAAAAAGACCTTAAAACCCCTAAAAATGAAAAAACCCTAAAAATTGAAAAAAACCTAAGAAAACCTTAAAACCCAAAAAATAGTTAAAACCCCTTAGAAAACTAAAAACATTAAAAACCCTAAAACCCATAAAACCCATAAAACCCATAAAAATATTAAAACACTTTAAACCCATAAAAATCATAGAAAACACTAAAAAAACATAAAACCGTAAATACTCAAAAATCCTAAAAATCCAAAAAACCATAAAAACCATATAAAACCATAAAACCCTTCAAATACTTAAAACCCTAAAGAACATAAAAATATGAAAAAATCCATAAAAATCTATAAAAACATAAAAAAACCCTAAAAACATTGTAAATCCTTAATAAAACCATAAAAACCTAAAAAACATAAAACCCATAAAAACCAAAAAAAATGCCAAAAACCCTAAAAAACCCTAATGACACTAAAAATCCTCAAAATCCATAAAATCCTGAAAAATAAATAATAATCCTTAAAAATCCCTAAAAATCCCTAAAACATAAAGAACTCTAAAACCCTTTAAAATCCCTATGAAAACATTAAAAACTAGAAATACATAAAACCCCCAAAAACATAAAAAAACACTAAAACCCCAAAAGAGGCCCAAAACCCCAAAAACCCATAAACAATATATAACAAATAAAACCCATAAAAATCCGAAATAACCCATAAAGATCATAAAAAACCACTAGAACTCTAAAAAATCTTCAAACAATAAAAACATTAAAAACTATAAAAAACCTTAAAACCCTAAACACACAAGAAAACCATAGAAATAGAAAAACACCATAAAGACCCTAAAAACAAAAATAAATCCTAAAACCACAAAAAAATCCTTAAAAACAATAAAAACCATAAAAATACAAAAAGATATCTAAAAATCCCTAAAAATGTAAAAAAACCCTAAAACCCCAAAAAACATAAAGAAAACCTTAAATTCATAAAAAAATAATAAAATCCCCTAAGAATCCTAAATATGATACAAGAACCTTAAAATCCCTAACTCCCAAAAAATCTATAAAAACACAAAAAACCTTTAAAACCTTAAAAATTCCCAAAAATTCCCTAAAAACCCCATAAAACCATAAAAATTTATTAAAAACCTAAAATCACATAAAACCCTTTAACACACTAAAAAACTAAAAACCCTAGAAACCCCTTAAAATACACTCAAACCCATAAAACCCTATAAACTGCAAAACCCCTAAATATCATAAAGACCCATAAAAACCAATAAAACCCTAGAAATTTAAAAAAAGCCCCCAAAAACCAAAAATACCATACAAACCTAAAAACCCTAAAACCCCTCAAAATACATAAAAACCATAATCTCCTAAACAAGACTAAAAACCCTATAAATGTAAAAAACCCTAAAAACACTAAAAAACACTAAGAAATCCTTAAAAAATTTAAAACACTTAAAAACCTAAGAAAACCTAAATAAATTTAAAACCCTAAAACACATAAAAAACCATAAAAAAATTAAAAATTCTAAAAACCTTTAAAAACATATAAGAACAATAATACCACTAAAACATTAAATCCCCTTTAAATTCCAAAATATGGTAAAAATAATAAAAAACCATAAAACTCCTAAAAACTAAAAAACCCTAAAACCCCCAAAAAACCATAAAGCCATAAAACCCTAAATCACTCCAAAATCCAAGAAAATACTATAAAACAATAAAAATCCTAAATAATCCCTAAAAATCCATAAAAATGTAAAAAACCTAAACACTAAAAAACTATAAGAATACTATATAAAATAAGAACTCTTAAAACCTCTAAAAAACTAAACAATTCAAAAAAAACCAAAAACATAAAAACCATAAAAACCTTAAAAACAAAAAATACTGAAAACCTTTAAAACCCAAAACCCCTATAAAATCACTAAAAAAATATAAATACATTTTAAACCCATAAAATGATAAAAAATATAAAAATCCTAAAAATCCTAAAAAACTCTAAAAAAATCAAAATACCCTAAAACCCAAAAAAAACCCCTAAAAACTAAAAAAACCCCCAAAACACCATAAAATCCTTAATACCCATAAAATTAATAAAAAACCCCAAAACCACTAAAAACGTAAAAACCTTAAAAATTAGGATAACCCATAAGATAACCTTAAATACCGAAAAACTCTTAAAACCCATAAAAACAAAAAAAAAATGGAAAAAACCCTAAAAACCCTAAAAACCCTAACTCCCATAATACCACTAAAACCATAAAAACCCTAAAAATCCATAAAAGCATAAAAATATGCTAAAAACTCTAAAAAGACTTTAAACCCCCTAAAAAAGTTAAAATCACTAAAAACCATTTAAGAAATAAAAAAAATAAAAATATCCCAAAAAACCGTAAAAATTTATAAAACCTCTCAAATTCCTTTAATAACATAAAAGAAAATAAAAAAAATAAGAAAGCCCTAAAATTCCTAAAAATAGAAAAATACATAAAAACTATGAAAAATTTTAAGAAACTCTTTAAAATTAAAAAACATAAATCTTATAAAAACCCAAGAAATGCTAAAAACTCTAAAAAACACTAAAGTCCCTAAAACCCATCAACATACAAAATACCCGGAAAAACATAAAAAACCATCAAAATAATGAAAATCATAGAAAATGTAAAAATCCCTAGTAAAACTATAAAAATATAATACACTTAAATCCCTAAAAAACAAAAAATCTAAAAACCCTAAAAATACTAAAAAACCCCGTAAAACATTAAAGCTCCAAAATAACATAAAAATTACTAAAAAACCTAAAGAGCACTAAAAACCCATAAAAATCCTAAAACTCACTAAAAACTCTAAAATACATTTATTCCACAAAATTATATTAAAAACTAGAAAATGCTTAAAACCATAAAAACCCAAAAATACCCAAAAACCCAAAAAAGACATAAAATCCATAAAACCCCTAAATACTATCAAAACCCCTAAAACACCAAAAAACCATAAAAATCATAAAAATAATTAAAAATACATAAAGAAATAAAGATTCTAAAAACACTAAAAGTCCCTAAGAAAACATTAAAACCTAAAATCATTTAAAACCCCAAAAAAACATAAAAAATTAAACGACCATAAAAACCCTAAAGCCATATAAAAGCCTAAAAACACAAAAACCCCATAAAAATCCTATAGAATACCTAAAGTTACCTAAAAACATAAAATATCCTAAAACCCCAGAAAACCCATAAGAAAACCTAAAAAACATAAAAACACAAAAAACCAATTAAAAATATAAAAAAACATTAAAAACCATAAAACCCTTAAAACCCATAAAAACCTCTAAAAACTCTAAAAACCCATTAAACCCATAAAAACACTAAAAGGTCCCAAAAAATATAAAACCCTAAAAACTGAACACCCCCCAAAACCCAAAAAACCCAAATTTCAAATAAAATCTTAAAACCCCACAAAATCCCTAAAACCTCAAAAAATATTAAAAATCATAAAAGGTGGAAAAAACCCCCTAGAAGCAAAAAATGACTAAAAATAAGAAAACCCATTAGAAAACCATTAAAACCTAAACACACTTAAAACCAATAAAAACCCTAAAATGATAAAATCCCTAAAAACCCTAAAAACCATAAAAAAACCCAAGAAAACCGCTAAAAATAATAAAACCACAAAAACCATAAAAAACCCTAAAACACAAAAACCCACTAAATAACACTTCAAACCCCTAAAAAAATTAAAAACTCTAAAAAAATTAAAACACTAAAAAAATAATAACAATTATAAAACCCCAAAAAACAATAAAAAACCTAAAACACTAAAAAAATACTAAAACCATAAATATCCTTAAAAACCCTAAATACCATAAAAACCATAAAATATCCCGAAAATATATAATAATATAAGAAACCCTAAACCCCTCAAAAACTTAGTGAAAATAAAAAAACATAAAAACACATAAAACCCCAAAAACCTACAAAATTCTAAAAACATTATACACCGCTAAAAACACTAAAACCCCTCAAAATCCTAAAATACCTTAAAACACATAAAATCCTAAAAATAATCTAAAATTCCCAAAAAACTAAAAACCCCTAAAGACCCTAAGAAATCCATAAAACCCTTAAAAACATAAAACACCTGAAAAACCTAAAAAATGATAAAAACAATAAAAACCATAAAAAGAACCTAAAACCTCTAAAAACACATTAAAACCATAAAACCCATAAAAAAATAAAAACAAAAAAACCATACAAAAATATTTAAAGACCACAAAAACTCATAAAACCCATAAAACCCCTAAACAAATAAAAAAAAATCAAAAATACATTAAAACTCAATTAAAAAAACCCTCTAAAACAAAGTAAAACATAAAAAACCTTGAACACCTAAAAGCCTTCATAATCCCTAAAACACCTAAATACCCATCAAATTTAAAAAAAACTAAAAATCACTAAAAATGTAAAAAATCCAAAAAAACATGAAAACCCTAATGAAAACTTCAATATCCTAAAACACTAAAACCTGCTAAAAACCTAAAAAATATTTAAACCACTAAAAAATCCTACACACCCACAAAACGAAACTAAAAATCTGAGAACCCCAAAAAACCATAATACCATAAAACCATAAATACCCATAAATACCCATAAATACCCTAAAACCTACTAAAAACACTAAAAACCTTTAAACAACTAAAAATATTAAAAAACTCTAAAAAATCATAAAACCCCTAAAATCTTCAAAAAACACTAAAAATACAAGAATACCATAAAACCCATAAAATCCCTCAAAATCCCAAAAACCATTAAAAATCATAAAAAGCCCCGAAAACCCCTCAAATTATTAAAAACCCTTAAAAACTGAAAACAGTAAGAAAACCTTAAAAACATAAAAACCCTAAAAGCCCCTATAAATCCTAAAAAATGATAAAAAATAAGAAACAACTAAAACCCTTAAACCCCCTAAAAACCATAAAAACCATAAAATCCATAAAACACCTAATGACCTTAAAATCCCCTAAAACCCCTAAAACCCTTAAAAAGCAATATAAAATCTAAAACATTGTATACCCCTAGAAACATTGACAAAATCTAAAAACCGTAAACCCCCTAAGAACTCAAACCCCCCTAAAACCCCCAAAATAACCTACAAAATATGAAATACCTTAAAAATTCTAAAAAACATTAAGAATAAATAAAAATACATAAATACCATAAAAAATAAATAAACCTAAAAACCCCTACAAATACCCTAAAAATGGAAAACACTCAAATCCCCTAAAAACCTAAAAAAATCTATAAACCATAAAAAACACCTGAATACATTTAAAAACCCTAAAAACCCTAAAACCCCAAAAGACAATAAAAATCCTAAAACCTCGCTAAAAACCTAAAAATACATTAATCCACTATAACATCAAATACTCTAAAAACCATAAAAATACTAAAAAAACAAAAAAAAACATAATAAACCCAGAATTCCATAAAACCCCTAAAAACAGTAAAAATACCTTAACCCCAAAAAAAATTCATAGACCCATTAAAATAATAAATATCCTTAAAATCCCTAAAAATCCCTAAAAATATAAAAAACCTAAAAAACAAGAAAACCCTAAGAAAACCATAAAAATATAAAAACACGTTAAACCTATTAAACACCTTAAAATTCTAAAAATTCTAAAAACACTAAAAAACGTAAACCCATAAAACCTTCAAATTCCTTAATACCCAAAAAAATCCATAGAAACAATATAATCTACAAAAATCCCTAAAAAAAACCCTAAAGACATGAAAAAATAATAACCTAAAAAACATAAGATAAATAAAACCTTAAAAGAACCTAAAAACAATAAATCACTCAAATCCACGCGACCCTAAAAACAATTAGAATCTTAAGAATACCTAAAAATCCATAAAAATGTAAATAACCCTAATTTTTTTTAAAACCATAAATAAAACATTAAAATCCTAAAAACATATAAAACCCCTATAAACATTAAAACTCTAAAAACCCTAAAAGCAGCCAAAAACCATATAAAAACCCTCAAAATACCTAAAACCTAAACAGATATAAATACTAAAAACTCCCTAAAATACTAAATATCATAAAAAACATAAAAAACCTAAAAATAACTTAGAAAACCTAAAATCATAAAAACACTTTAAACCCATAAGAAACCTAAAAACCCTAAAATACACTAAAACCCAAAAAACCATTAAAACAATAAAACCCTTTAGAACCTTAAAACCCCTAAAACCTCATTAAAACCCTAAAACACACTATAGACTCTAAAAATACATTAAACCCCTAAAATTTTAAACAACTCTAAAAACATTAAAACCCAAAAAAACTCAAAAAAAAACAATAAAATCGCATAAGGCTCTCGATTGAACTGTCATATCTCTCGAGATCCATATTCCCATGGTTAATTCATTACCATGGTTTGGAACTAGGTTTTCTAGTGTCTTAAGGATGATTGCCTTCATTTAAGGGATGATCAGTGGTCTCTTTGATGTAATTTTTTTTAATATGGTTTCTGGTTCATGGTTCGTTTGTGATCGGTGGTGGGCTTGCTATTTTCCTTCAACGTTGTCAACGGATTAATCATTTCTCCTAGTTTCATGATGGTTTTGGATCTTTGGATGGGATTTTCTTGGGTTTTTCTGGATGTTGATTAATGGGACACTGATGTTTCTTTAGTTTCGGGGCATGGTGGATGATTTTACTTGTTCACCAATGGTTTTCTAGAGGTTGTGATTTTCAGTCTACATAAACCTTCCTAGTGGTTTTTCATGAGCACGTGGGTGGAGTGTAGTCCATTCCAATGTCAGGTTATAGGTGTTTCTTGGCGGTGCTCCATGATTACTAGTTGTCCGATTTGAGGTTCATCCATTGCTGAATGTGGATTCTTTAATAGAAGACATTCCATGTTTGATATATTTTTTCGACTTAGTGTGGGGATTTTTGGTCTCTGTTCCTTGTTGGAGCATGGGTTCATAGTTGGCGTGTGATGTTGGTGTTGAAATTGGATTCTTCCCCATGCTAGTGCATGTGATGGGTTCTTATCCTGTTATGGGTTCATGGGATGAGGTCATGTGGACTGAGGCATCTCAATTTTATATCACAGGGGTGGGAATGCTATCCAATTGTGTCTTATTTTGTGATGTGAGTTTGGTAGCATTCGTTGGTGTGCCCTCATCGATGGTGTTACTGAATTTTTTTTTGATTCTTTTGTGTCTTCAGTTCTGTTGTTCATTAATTCTCATCACTAGTGGTGGTGGTTTCCTAACTTCCAATTCTACGGTTCTTCCACATCAGTTCGTTATATTCTAATTGGTTCCGGGTTTGTGTTTGGTGTTCCTTTATCATATTATCTTTTAGATAATGAATTTTTTTTTCTTTAGTTTACTATATGAGGGTTCATTGGCCAGTGCCGATCTTATTTTCGGTTTTCATATTGATTGTACATCAGATACTGTTTCCTGGTTCACCAGTTACTAGATTTGGTTTAGAGGTTAGTGGATCTCATTAGTACACTCGATTAGTTTATCGTCTATTTCTTTTGAGTGGTTAATGAAATCGATTGTTCTATCTTTCTATCAATTTGAAAATGGATACATAGATGGTGGATTACCTCTTAGAGGTTCTTGTAGATAGTGTTATCTAATGCTTCTGTATGGTGAGGTCCTTGGTTTTCATAAGTTGTAATGGAGTTGCAGGATGCATTCTGTTAGGAGATTTATGGGGGGATTATTCCAATGGTGGTGATCCTTTATGGTGGGGTGTGGTTGGATTCTGTTTTATTTCATAGGTTGGAGCTATCTTAGATAGAGTGTCATATACTTCTTATTGTGAGTTAGTTTGTAGATTTGTGTGTTATGGGGTGTCTCTTTTGGAGGCTTTGAGGGTGTGGTCTGATGCTCGTGCTTGGGTGACATGAGGCTTGCTTCTTATGGGGGTGAGGAAATTGGATTCTGGGAGATGGAATATAGGTTTTGGTGTTGTAGATCTTGGGTTTTGGGAGTCATATTATTGTGGAGTTGGGGAAAACTATTTTTTGTTGGTTATTGGTCATAAAAATGTGTATGGATGGTGTGCCTCTTAGATTTGGTGCAGTTGGGTGCTATGTGATGTTGTGGGTTCTTGGAGGCGGTGCAACTATTGGGATTTTCAATGATGCTAGGTTATTTTTTGGGTGATGGAGCCTCTAGGTGATATTTTTGACGGGTTGTGGGAGCTTCTAGGAAGGAATAGGAAGAGGGGTGGATCGTAGTGGTTGGGTATAGGGACTATAGTTGTGGTTAGTGTTGGCTTGGAGGTGCTGTAGGTCAAGTTGTTGTGGACTATATTGTTGTTGTATCCTTGTTACTATTGGTGGTGTGATCTAGTGTAGGGGTTGTGGATTGTTTTGTTAGTGTGGAGTGGGACACTTATTTTATGGGGAGTGTTGTGGGAGTGTCAAATGTTGGTGCATGTGGCTTGTGTTTTTAGTTTGGGTCCATTTATAGTGGATGAATGTTGTTGTTGGCAAGGAGGTGTTGGTTCTAATATTTTTGAGTGGTTTTTTTGGTGAAACTCTTTTTTTTATGGTATTTCACTTATATAGGTGTTTTTAGATTGTGTTATTGGAGTGGAGTAGGATAATGCTTGGTGGGGAATGTTGATGGTGAGTCAGATCTTATAAGGGATATATTATGATTTAAATCTAGGATATTGGGGCTTTCTGGTGAGAGATCAGGATTTAGTAGAGATGGGGTATGAGGTTTCTATTGATTTTCTCATTAGCTTAAGACTATTCAATTGTATTTCATGAGGCTTGATTGTTGTAACATAGTTTTTGTGGGCTTACTGGTTTGTGATGCTATATGTTTTCTGTCAAGGAGTTTTATTGGACTTTTATGTTTGTTGATGGCTGAATGTGTATAGGGATAATAGAGATAGTTTTGAATCTCAAGGAGGAAGTTATTTGTTATTATAGATGGGTTCTAGAGAGTTTAAGGTTGTGTAGGAGATGGTGGTTTCTACTAGTGAGTTTTTTGGCTATTGGGTGTTGGTGCAGGGAGAAGGCCCTAGATGTTTGGATTCTAGTTATGGGTCATGAGTTGGTCTTGGGGATATGGGATGGTGGCGCTGGTGTTTGTTGTTTGGATCATTGGTGTGGCTGCTAGTGGTTGGTTGGATGGACATGTGGAGCGGGATGTGGACTTTTTAGTGTTGGATGGGGGCAGGGGCTATAGGTGTGGCCAGGGTATGCTAGGAAGTGTTGGTGGTCATGTTCCTATGGGGTGGGTTAGTGCAAGAGGAAAGTTTCAATTGGGTGTTGTAAGCTAGTGCAAGGGATCTCATTTGGTTATGTTAGATTTTGGGCTACTACTTTAGTTGAGAGAGATACAGGAGTGGAGAAGGCTGGTGTCGGTGGCTGGAGTTGCTGGTTTGGGTCCATTGTTGGTGGTTGGAGAAGGAGTCGGTTTTTTTGGTGATGTAGTAGTTTTTTTGTTGGATTTTTTGGAGTTGTTGTTGTAGATACAATTTCATTTGGAGTGTGGGATGATTTGGGGGATGTTTGCAAGTGAAGGTACTGTTGGCTAGTTCTATTAAAGTTGAGCAAGCTATTTCTTAGTGTGGAGTGACTCTAGTGTGGAGCAGGTTTTGGCCAGTGCTAATGTTCCTTGTGATAAGGTTCTGTTACTGAGGGCTACCTTGTTTGGAATATGTGATCTGGTGTTTCTTAGGGTGATAAGGATCGAGATAGCTTACAGGGTTTAGTGGTCACTGGGAGTTTATTGTTTGGAGATGGTATAGGGGTGGGGGGTTTTGGGAGCTGGGATCTAGGTTTTGGGAGCAAGAGATGGTTGGATGGTAGTTCGTATTTTTTGTTCCCTATGCTTCGTGAGGTTCTTAATCATTTTCCATGAAATTATTTGGATGGGCTTCATTAGTTTTCTTTATCCATTTCGATAATATGGTTTATATCATCTTCAAGAGGGTCTTTAGGAATGATTTTTAGGAAAGGGTTTGGATGGGCTCCATGGGGTTTCTCATGGAATTTTTTTGGGATATAGTTTTGTTGTGCTTTGTGAGGGTTCTCTAGACTTTTTTCCATGTATTGGTTTTGATAGGCTACATGAGTTTTCTTAGGTCTTCTTGCCGATTTCTTACCCAAGGTTTCTTGGGATTTGGATTCATTTCACCCTTGTCTAATTATATTGTACTTTAATTCCCTTTATATTATATAATACTATCTATTTTTCAGGTAAAAAACTCTAGAAAACCTTAACAATCCAAAAAACAAAAAAAAACCCATAAAAACCATAAAGACCCTAAAATCCCTAAAAACTCTCAAAATCCCTAAAACATGGAAAAAAATAATAATCCTAAAAAATACATAAAAATCGTTAAAAATGTAAAGAAACGAGAACCCTGAAAACCTCAAAGAAAACCTTAAAAACCTAAAAAAATAACCCCTAAAAACCTAAAATGCTAAAAATTATAAAAACACTAAAACACCTAAAAACCATAAACACCCCAAAAACGATAAAAAACCCTAAAACTGTAAAAAAACATAAAAATACTCTAAAAACAACAAATAAATTTAAACCCAAAAAGTTAAAAACTCAAAAAAACCTTAAAAACTAAAAAAACCCACAAAACCCAAAAAACCATCAAACCCCCAAAAACCCTAAAAACCCATAAAACCGTTACAAATCCCTAAAAACCCTAAAAACCATAAAAATCCCAAAAACCCCTAAAAATCCAAAAAGACATAAAAACACTAAAAACACTAAATACCCCTAATAAAACCATAAAAACAAAAAAAACACTTAAATCCCATAAAAACCTAAAAAAATTAACACCCATAAAACCCTAAAACCCTAAAACCCCTTAGAAGCCCCAAAACCCTAAAATCCCCATAAAATCATTAAAAATTCCCTAAAAATCCTTCATAACATAAAAACCCTAAAAACCCTAAAAACCCAATGAAACCCTTAAAACCTAATAACTCTTAAACCCCCTAAAAACCTAAAATACTCTATAAACCCTAAATCCCCTAAAAATATAAAAACCCATAAAAACCATAAAATTCCTAAAAAACCAATAAAAACCCTAAAAACCACTAAAAACTCTTAAAACCATTTAAACCCTTAATTTTTTTAAAAAAATCTAAAAACCTGTAAAATAATAAGAACATCAAAAAACCCCTAAAAACCCAGTAATCCAAAAATCTCATATGTACCCCAAAAACCCATAAAAAAGACCCTAAAAAACATAGAAATCCATCAAAATATCTAAAAGTCAGAAAAAATGTAAAAAACTCTAACAACCCTTAAGAAAACCTAAAAAATTAAAAAAAAATGTAAAACCCTTAAAAAGATAGAAAACAATAAAACCCCTAAAAAGGCCGTAAAAACAATAAAAAATAAAAAATACAATAAATACCACTAAAACCTTACGAAGCCCTAAAAATCACTAACACTCTAAAAACCCTTCAAACACTTAAAGAATTAAAAACATTAAAAACTCTAAAAAACTCAAATATAAATCATAAAAATCCAAAAAACCCAAAAAACACCTTAAAACCATTAAACCCTCAAAATCCATAAAGACCCTAAAAAAATCCTAAAAAATCCCAACAAAACTAAAAAAACTCTAAATCCAAGAAAATCCCTAAAAAAAGACATCAAAAAACCCTAAAACCCCCAAAAAAACCCTCAAAAACCCACAAAATCCATAAAACCCCTAAAAACTTTTAAAATCATAAAAACCATAAATAATTCCTAAAAATCCATAAAAAACTAAAAAACCCTTAGGACCTTGAAAAATCCTATAAAAACAATAAAAAATTTAAACCTCCTAAATAAATAATAAATGCTAACAACTTTAAAACCCCTTAAAGACCATAAAACCAGAAAACCCCTAAAATCCATTGAACCCCTATTATTGATTAAAAAAATTAAAATTCCAGAAAAACATAAAAACCCACAAAAATCCATAAAATATATATCTAATCACAATGAAATGATAAAAAATAATTAAAAACATTAAAACCCATAAAAACTAAAATATACCCTACAACCCAGAAAACCATAAAAATACATAAAACCCTAAAACCCCTAAAAATGCAAAAATTCTACAAAACCCATAAAATACATAAAACCATAAAAATCATTAAAAATCCATAAAATTCCCTAAAAACGTAATAACATTCCAAAAACCCTAATCAATTATTAAAAACCTAAAAACTCTTAAAACCCAAATAACATAAAAAACCCTAAAAACCATAAAAACACGTAAAACACCTAAAAACCCTTAAAAAAATTAAAACCCTTAATCCCCATAAATAATATAAAACCACTAAAAGATACAAAAACCACTTTAAAACATAAAAATGTTAAAAAAACTCTAAAGAGTCTTAAAAATCCTAAAAACATTAAAAAAACTAAAAACCCAAAAAAAACACAAAGATCCTAAAACCCTAAAAACCCAAAAAATCCCTAAAAACATTAATAACTATCAAAATACTAAAAATTACCTAAAAATTACCAAAAAAATAATAAACCCTAAAATCCCCGAAACACCCTAAGAAATGAGTAATAAACTAAAAACACTCAGAACCCCTAAAAACCTAAAAAATTATGAGACCCCTAAATCACTAAAAACCATCAATCTCCTAAAAACCCTAAAAACACTAAAAACCCATCAAACCGTAAAAATATAAAAAAAACTCTAAAACCCAAAAAACCATAAAAACCATTAAATACTAAAAGCCCTAAAATCCCTAAAAACATAAAAAACCCTAAAACCCTTAAATAATACTAAGAAAAAATTAAAAACCTATAAAAAATTAAAATCCCTAAAAACATAAAAAATCAAAAAAATCCAAAAACCCCATTGAACCCTAACAACCTTCGAAATCCATAAAAACCCTAAAAACTCATAAAAATCCTAAAAATCCCTAAAACCCTTAAACCATTAAAATTCATAGAAACTCTAAAAACACCTAAGTATCCCTTGAAAACCTAAAAACACAAAAACCCCTAGAAAAACTAAAAACACAAAAAATTATAAAATTCCCTAAAAACCTTAAAAAGCTAAAAACCCTAAAAACCATAAAACACTTTAAAATATTTAAATCCATAAAAACCCATAAAACCCCCAAAAAACAATAAAAATCTAAAAACCCCTTAAACCCTTAAAAAGGATAAAATATATATAAACCATAAGACCCTAAAAACTCAAAAAGAACCCCAAAACCCCCAAAAAACATAAAAATAATAAAAACAATAAAAACCAGAAAAAATCCTCATGATACCTAAAACCCCAGAAACTTAAAAAAATACGTAAAAAGTACTAAAAATCCTAAAAACAAAAAAAACATGGAACCTCATAATAAAACCATAGAAACTAAAACTACACTTAAATCCCCTAAAAATAATAAAATGTTAAAAAACTTTAAATATCCCTAAAAACTATGAAAATACTCAAAATCTCCAAAACCCAATAAAAATCGTTAAAAAGCTCTAAAATCCCTAAAAATGTAAAAAACTTAAAAAACCCAAAACACCCTTCTGATAAACCTAAAAATATAAAAATATTATAAACCCCAAAAAGCCTAAAAACCCCAAAAAACATAAAAAACAATAAAACAACCACAAAACCCCTGAAAACCATAAAGGAAGCATAAAAAATATAATCATTATAAAAAATTTAAAAACCCTATAAAGTCATTAAAATGATGAAATCTATAAAAATCCTAAAAATCCCTAAAAAAGTCAAAAAAACCCTGAAAACCCAAAAATCAATTAAAATCCTAAAACCCTAAAACCCCTTAAGAATCCTCAAAATATCTAAATACCGTAAAAAACCATAAAATATATATAAAAGCTCTAAAAATACCTAAATACGTACAAAAAACCAAAAATCCCAAAGAAAACCATAACAACCAAAAAAACACTTAAAACCCATAAAATCATAAAAGACACTAAAAACCCTAAAAACCCTAAAAACCCTTAAAAACCCCAAATCCCTAAAAGCCTCTAAAAACCTTAAAACCCATAACACCCTAAAATACACAAGAACTCTAAACTCCCATTAAACCCATATAAACTTTTTAAAACTCTAAAAACCCATAAAAACTATAAAAACATAGAAAACCCATAAAACCCCAAAACCCCTAAAACCACAAAAAATCAAAAAAGAACCCTAAAAACCCATAAAATCCTACAAATTCCCTATAAATATATAAAATCATAAAAAAACCCTGAAAACCCCTAAGAAAATAATAAAAACCTAAATACACTTAAAACCCCTAAATACCAAAAAAAATTCTTAAAACCTTGAAACCCTAAAAACCTAAAATCTTAAAAACCATAAAATCCCTAAAAATAAATAAAATCTCTAATATCCCATTAAACCCCTTAAAATATTATATAATTATAAAATACCTTAAAAACCCTAAAAAATAAAAAACCCTGAAAACCCATAAAAATATAGAAATCCTAAAAAACCCTAAAAGTGCAAAAAATCCCTAAAAACCATATAAATCCATAAAAATCCTAAAAATCCCAAAAAGTACGTAAAAACATATTACCCCATAAAACACTGGAAAATTCTAGGAAACCCACTAAACCAAAAAACACATAAAATGACTAAAAACCCTCAAAACACTAAACACCCATAAATCACTAAATACCCTAAAAATCTTTAAACCCCTAAAAACATTAAGAAACCCAAAAAAACCCAAAAATCCAAAAACCACTAAATTATTTGATGAATGATGGTTGGGGTAACCCAATATTCATGATGTTGGGTGAAAATTGATAGATACAGCTCAAGGATAAGTGGCAGATGATGGGTTTGGATAGTGGAAACAAGTATCCAACCAAAATTATATGGAGCGTGACCTTCTAATTAGATAACACCCTAAAGGGAGGGATATGATGGCCAATCCACACAAAAACACCCATGGGACAAGGTATAGAATTGGTGGCTTTGAGATCTTGGAACACCAATCTCACTTATAGATTGACAACGAAAGAATACACAAGAGAAACGAAAAAAGTAAATATGCTAAAAATGGAGAGAATAAACTCATAGATTTTCACTAATGTATCCTTAAATGATAATAAAATTCCATGGGGTGTATTTTTATAGCCAATGAGTGAAATAAAAGGTCTAGGGTTTAATACCTTAAATTTATAAAGTCTATTATTTCCTTGTCCCCTTAATGAAAAAAAGTTAATGTATAACAATGAATTTTTTGAAAAGTAACACTATTATTACAAACCATATCCTGTTGAATTTAACATTGAGTACCTAGCCCACTAGATTTGACTTAGGTGTGAATATATACTATTCTAGAATCTCCATGTGGGAAGTATCCCAGAACAAATTTCAACTACATGTCTTGGGCTTCATACATCTCATTTGGGATTCAATAAGATTGAAGATAAGCTCATTTTCCACTTCCATGAATACACCTTGGGTTTGTTTCTTTTAATGCAATGAGATGGGATCTCATTTCCACTTTTATTTTATTTGATCCACCCTATCTTAAAAATGGGACATCGTCTACTCTTCATCATCTAAATCCATGTGTGAAGAAAGATTAGAAAAATTGAATTTTAAAATATCATTTTACTCACCTCAAAATGTGATCCTGTAATCAATAATATAAAGAACTAAGTGTGGTATATCTCCATGTATATTGACCTTTAACTTATTTTTATTTGGAAACCTCTCAAACTTCTTTATTTCTCATGGTTTTTCCTATCATTGGGATTTCCTTACATATTTCTACTTTCATGAAAATTCCATGAAATATGATTAATAGGGGTAAGTAGGATAAATCCAAAAGGTGTTATAGATGGATAAAATTGAGTTGTGAAATGATCTTCCCTTTTGTAAGAAAACTCCACATGAGGTTGATGATCCTTCCAATCCTTTAGACTCATTATTTTTTAACAAGTTGGGAAATCCCCCTATTTTTATTAAATGAAGGAAACCCTCTAATTTTTATGTGTAGAGGGGGAATCAATTACATGTCAATATATCCTAGGATCACAAAGTCCCAAATAGATGATCCAAAGTCCTTGACTAATGGTTTGGATCACCAATTAAAATAGATATGGTTTTTTGTGTTTCTCTGTGTCATCGCGACATTGGGCATGTACCCACCCCACCAATTGGAATCCTCCATCAGGTACTGCATATCTATTGCTGCCATCACTTGCACACCACATCATCTAGAGAAACCACCCCTTCCATCTCCATCATATTATGTAATCGACATTAGAAAACAATTCTCCCATCATCTCCCATCGATAGTATGTCCCCAGGGACACTCATAGTTCTAGCTTCTCTACTTTTATCCTTTGTGGTTCATCCCTTAGGGACCACACCTTCATCCCTATAACAATAAGCCGGAGCCACTACTTAATTAAGGGCCTATGTTGGATCTACCCCCACTTTGGATACAGTATATAAGGTGTTGAACCACTCATCCTACACCTTGACTGCACCTTTAGACTCATGATGTTGTTAATGGATCATTGAATATTTTTTGTCTCTAATAGGTAGAAAACATGGTGGTGCCTCTTCAATAATGACACCATCATACAGAATTGACCAAAATTCCACAAAATTTTGAAATTAAGGTGTTATGTATTTGGTATTTAGAATTCCATCCTTTTATATTAGTAAATGGATATTTTTTCATGAAATCAAATATTCCTTAACCTTTGTTTTCTCTATCATCATCAAATTTTCCCACTTAATGAAATCTATTTTCTCTATTGATTTTCCTTTAAACTCGTTATATTTTTTATGTTATTCTAACCTCTCCATTCATTCTCTAATTTTATACTGTCTGTCATTTTTTCTTCTCTCCCAAAATGTTATCTTCTAAAAAAAATTTATAGGACATTAGGATAAGGGTTATAGGTTCCCGTCAGGCTAAAATGTAATGATGGTTTAGAAAACCATCATGTGTCATGCATCAATCTTCTTTCCATGGTTAACATAAAGTATGTAGAATACCTTAATTGGTACAACCTCACATAATACCTCGTAATTTTCCATTATAATGGTGAATAAGACCTTAACCTATTTAGTAACCTTCATCTCTTTGTAATCATTAAACCATTGGGCTGGTATGGATGTTGGTGCTTCAATTTTGGAAGACCCAACATCTCTTCCAACTCGATGCTTAACAAATTATTACAACTTCCCCATTAATTATTGAACTGCATACCATTCCATTAATTTGGAAGTATTTATTGAAAATGTTCTCCATTTTATCCCTCTCATTGTACGTCATTTGAGTACTCAAAACCCATATTGTGATTTCAATATCACATTCTTTTTAAAATTATCCAGTATCAACATTCAAGGAATCCTCCACCTCTTCCTCCAATCTCTCTCTGTTGGTCTCTCATTCTCCATAATTTTTTATAGTAATGGTTCTAGAGTTTGTTTATTCCATAGAAACATGAAACATTACAATACATTTTAATAACATAATATCCTAATTAATCATTTGGTTATCCCCAAATGTAGTTTTTTTAGGTGGAATAATTACCTCATCCCTTTTTTGATCAGCCAACTCTTTTAGCATTGATGATTATCCAATCATCATTCTCAAATTTATCCCTGGAGTGAAAGTGGGGTGTGATTCCTCAAGTTACACCTCATTTTTATTTATTTTTCAACATTGTTTTCTCAGTGGATCACATAATTTATCTCCATATGATGGTACATCTCTACTTTATTGAAAATTTCCTGATTGATTCCATGTAAAAACCATACCATGGTTTTCTCTATATCCTTCTAAAATTTTTCTTAAATCATGCAGATTGTCATCTCCTTGTATTAATATTCAACACTCTCACTACCATGGGTGATTATTTGAATTATTATAGAGATATATATGGTGATGTGATGAAAAAACCACTTCAGCATGGAAAAAATCATGTCATCACAAGTGTTGATTGGATGTCTTCCATATCTAGCGCTTTTATATTTCATTTTATCACTCCAAATAAAATAAAAAATAGGGGAATAACGTTTGAACTTTTTATCTAGAGAATATTAATTCCATGAAAACTCTTTATCAATCTCCATATCCAACTCTAAGTATGCATTTGGATCACTTTTTTTCTTGAAAATAGTTGACCTTCACCTTATTATTAGCAAGGATTTCATTGTTGTGTAGTACGTTTTAGCATCCTCTCGGTTGTTGGAAACTCCTCTTCCTTTATGAGAGATCTTCAAAATAATCTTCAGAGTTCTCCATATCATCCTCCATGATGTGGGTTTGACATGTTGTTAGAGTGGTTCATGGGTTATCATGGATTATCCTTAGGCTTGGATGATTCTCCATGTTATCAATCCTCTCTTGTAGAACCAAAAATTCCTGATAATGAAGCTACTCAAAATGGCTCACCAAATCTTGAATTTTGAGTTGTATACGTCCCTTCATCACTAGTATGAATGATTCTCTTCCCTTGATATTCTTCATTGATATGTAACATGAACACAAACACACATGCGGAGAAACACAAAAAACGAGACACACATACACACTCACACACATGTGCAAGGATTTTCACTCACACAAAAAAAATGTACACATGCACATAAGGATTCAATATTACACACACAAGATATAGATATGATACACACACATATAATATATACACACTCACACACACAATTATATACACTCATGAATAATATGTACACACTCTCACACACAAGGATACATACTCAAGAATGTTTTTTTGAATGATTATTTCTATACACTTTAGAAAACTTATTTCAAATTACAAAATCTTATTAAATATAATTCCTTATTTGTGGAGATCATCAACTAGAAATCCTAACCCAAACAATATACTATAGGGGAATTGATTAACACAACCCTATTGAGGGGTAAAGGGTTAAAAATTGTAAAGGATAGAAAAGATGATATAAAATGGGTAAAAGGTCGAAAAGGGGTAGAATGGTATTCTATGAGAGGTTTTCCCTATTGCATAAGATAAGAAAATTTAATAAAAATATGAACCAAATATGATATAGTGATGAAGTAAAACGATGGAGAAATTGATGTATAAAAATGTGAAGTGTTAATAATGTAAATAATTAGGAAGTAATTGTATCCGATATTTTTCCAGTTTTTTCACTTTTTTTAGATTTCCCTATAAGATTTGTGAATAGCGTTTTATATATCAAGATAATGAATGGGGTGTAAAATTATTTTTCTGAAATATCCCTAAGAAAGGATGTTCTTAGTTTTTAAAATCACAAAATGATGATGTCGGAGAATGTGATCCTTTTTTCCGGAAAAAAAATCACATATAGCGAGATTAATGTGAAAAAGAAGATGGATGAATAATTAGCTCGATGAAAAAAAGTTTAATTTTTCAAAACATAGTCAAATTTTGAAGTTTTTCAATGAAAAATGATTTTTAGAAAAAAAAAATAAGGGGTGGATAATAAGTAAAGATAAGAATGGAAATGGAAACATGGGATAAATATAGGGTAATAGAGGCCTACTATGTCAACTGGAGTACTGATACCAATTGGTGTGAGATGCTCAGGTGGTCTGATATTCATGACATATGGCAGAAGAGAGAAGATATAGTTCGGGGCTAATTGGATGATGATGGGTTTTGATAGTGTAATAATTTAGTCAACCAACAGTATATGGAGTGCGACACACTACTTTTATAATACATTCATGGGAGTGATGTGATGGCCAATCCACACAACAACACGCTTGGGTTGAGGCACAGAATTAGGGGCTTTTCCATCTTGGATCACAAATCTAACTTATATATTAATAAGTCAATAATAAACAATAGAAAGGGAAGTAAGTAACGATCCTCACAATAGAGAGAATAAACTCACGGAGTTTCACTAATGAAAACATTAATGAGAATATAATGCCATATTGTGGATTTTTATGGCCAAGGGGTGACACAAAAGGTCAAGGGTTTAATAACCTAAATTCATAAATCCTATTCCTACCTTGACACCTTAATATCTAAGTGTAAAAGTTAAATAATTAATTTTTGGAATAGTAGCACTTGTATTTCCACCCATAGCCCACCAGATTTACGTTTGAGTACATTGTGCATCGTATTTGACTTTGGTGTCAAATGATACCATTCGAGAATCTATCTATAGGTAAGACTTCCAAAAAAATTCAACCATGTCTCTTGGGATCCATTTATCTCATTTCGGATTAAATAACAGTGATTATAATCCCATTTTCCACTTACATGAATTCACCTTGGGTTTGGGACTTTAAATGCAACGAGATTGGATCACATCCCAATTTGTAGTCTCTTGAATTTTCTTTATGTCATTGGGGCATGCAACTCCAAATTCCCATGTTCCACCAAGTCATTGTCATCCAAAAGTTTCATATCAAACTTAAAAATACATATTAAATCCCTAAAAGTGATAAAAACCCTCTAATAAACCTTAGAACCCTGAAAAAATATAAAAACCCCTATAAAACCCCAAAAAACCATAAAAACCATAAAAACCATAAAAACCATAAAAATACTAAAAAGGCCCATAAAATACATAAAAACGTAAAAACCATAAAAAACCTGAAAAACCAATACACTCCTAAAACCCCCCAAAAAACTAAAAACCCCTAAAAACATAAATAATTCTAAAAACCCAAATAACTCAAAAAAACACTGAAATCCCTCAAAATTCATAAAAACCCAAAAAACCATAAAAATGTAAAAAATCACTAAAAATACATTTAAATATAAAAAAAATCAAAAACCATGAAAACCCCTAAGAAAACCTTAAAAACCTAAAAACAATTAAAATCCCTAAACTACCAAAAAAACAAAAAAATTTGTAAAAAACACTAAAAAATACCCAAACACCCCTAAAAGACTAAAAATTAATAAGAACTTAAAATCCTCTTTCAAAACCATAATAATGTTAAAGAACTATAAAAAAACATTAAAACCCTAAAAACTCAAAAAAAAACCCCTGAAGACCCCAGAAAACCATAAAATATCTAAAAACCCTAAAAACCCTAAAACCCCTAGAAATCGTTAATGACCTAAAAAACCATAAAAATAATAAAAAAAAACCTAAAAAAACCTAAAAATTTAAAAACCCCAAAGAACTTCAAAATTAGGAATAAAAACTTAAAAACCAGTTAACACTTAAAACTCATAAAAAAAACACAAAAATTCTAAAAATTCGAAAATTCCTTAAAAACATTAAAAACTAAAAAACCTAAAAAACACAAAAAATCACTAAAAAATCTTTAAACACATTGAACCCCTAAAAACCTTATAAAACTTTAAAAGACATTAAAACAAAAAAAACACTAAAAACAAAAACAATAAATAATAAACCCCCAAAACCCAAAACCCCTTAATCCCCTCAAATTTTTAAAAAACCCTGAAAACCAAAAAAATTCAAAAATCCCTAAAAGTCCCCAAAAATGTAAAAACCCCTAAAAACCCTAAATACCACTTAGAAAAACTAAAAACTATAAATACCCTTAAAAACCTAAAAAACACTAAAAACCATAAAAAAACCTCCAAACCCCTAAAAATCCTAAAACCCTAAAAATCCTTTAAAAAATAAAACACATAAAAAATTTCAATAATCCAGAAAACACCTAAAAACTTAATAAACCCTAAGAAACCTGAAAACACCAAAGAAACCCATAAAAACCTAAAACCCATAAAACCCCTAAAAAATATAAAAACCCAAAAAAACCTAAAAAAGACTAAAAAAACTAAAAACACTAAAAACCATAAAACCACAAAACCCCATAAAACCATAAAACCCCTAAAAAAACATAAAACCCCTACTAACCAATAAAAACTCTAAAATCACTTTAAACCCATATATTTTTTGAAAACTATAAAAACCATAAAACCCCTAAAACCCAAAAAACCCATAAAAAACTCTTTATGTCTTAAAAACCCACAAAATCCATAAAAACCTTAAAATTCATAAAAATCACAATAAATCCTCTAAAATACCTAAAAAAAGATACCCTAAAATTCTAAAAAACACTAATAAAACATAAATAACCCAAAAATTTATAATACCCCTAAAAACTAAAAATGCTAAAACACTAATAAAACTCTAAAACCCCTATTAGACCCAAAAAACTAAAAAAACCCTAAAAACTTTAAAAAAACCCATAAAAATACTTAAAAATACCTGTGAATCCCTAAAAGAATAAAAAAACCAAAAATATCTGAGAAACACTAAGAAAACCATAAAAACTACAAACAATTAACACACCTAATAACCCTAAAAAACTAAAACCCCTAAAAACCCTACAAAGCACATAAAAACCCTAAAACCCGTAAAACCATAAAACCATAAAACCATAAAAACCATAAAAACCCATAAAAACTCTAAAAATAACTGAAAACTCTAAAAAACCTTTAAAACCCCTTAAAATGTTAAAAACTAAAAAAACCCAAAAAACCTTAAAAACTCAAAAAAAAAAACATAAAAACACAAAGAAACCATAAAATCTATTAAAATAAAAAAAACCACTAAAAGCCTCAAAATCCCTAAAACCCATAAAATATATAAAAATAATAAAAATTCCCCAAATATGAAAAAATCTCTAAAAATCGTGAGAATTGTGAAAACCCTAAGAAAACCTAAAAAACCTAAAACACTTAAAACACCTAAAATTACTAAAAATCACTAAAAACTCTAAAAAACACAAAAAACCCAAAAAACCCTATAAACACAAAAAATCCCTAAAACCATAAAAAACCTATAAATCCCTATGAATACCAAAAGAACATAAAAAAATAAAAACCCTAAAAACCATAAGGGAACCTTAAAATCCTAAAAACACATTAAACCCTTAAAAACCTAAAAAATTATAAAACCCCAAAAATAACTAAAAGGATCATAAAACCCTAAAAAACTGAAAAAATTATAAATACTCCTACAGACGTTATGTAACACCCCAAGCTTCTACGGTACGCTTCTCTTTGAATAATGCGATAGCGTGTGTTGTACGCAACACCGAGTTCTAACAACCAATCAAACTAGCCGTTATGAATAGTAATACCTACTTTTTAAAATTATATATATTTTATATTTCAAAATGGACTTCATTTTTGGATTCGGAATATCGAATTTATCCTATGGTGAAATTTTGGTACATTTCGGATAACTTTCATATTTTGATGAATAGTGAAAATTACTAAATTTTAATTAAAAACAACTTTTTTAATCAAAATAATTAATATTGATAAATTATGAATATTAGTATTTTTAAAGTATATATAGAATATATTTTTACCATGTAATATAATGTTGGTCATTGGACATAATTTTACAATTAAACCGAACATAATCAAGTGTCAATCTTTTGATAGTTATTATCTCTTAAAAACACGCTTTTTGTTTTGACAGTGGGAATTAATTTTAAATTAATTTCTGCCACATCTGTGTTTTGAATTTAGGGAAATGGATTCCATATTTGGAATCAGGATTTTCAAATTGTGTAAATAGGTAACTTTTATTTTTATACATTTTGAATAATTACTGCGGTAAATATTTTATTTACCATGGTTAAGGGTAAATCCAGTAATTAAGGGTTTAAAAAAAATACATTATAATAATACAAAATTACCCTAAAACGTGTCTTAACCATATTGGTTGATACATGGTCGACCATGGGAATCTTTGGGTCGATTTTGGGACCCCATGGATCCACTTGTAAGTGATAATTACTTTATTTTAAGTTAAAATGAATACAAAAATGACACAAGCATATATCTTTTAGAAAAACAATTGTTACATAGGATTATATATTCTGTATTTTAGATTATAAATATTCATTAGAAAGATAAAAAGATTTCATAAATAATGATATTTTATTTATAATTTTTAGACATTAAATAATCTATTTTATTTATGACACAATGATGATGCAGTAATTACTATAATAGTGAAAAATTAAAATAATTGATATCATAAATACCCAAATAAATATAATATGAAACTTTTAATGAATTAAACTAATTTTCTAGGATAATATGACATATTAGGATTTATTTAATTGACTTTTTTGGAAGTAATCAATCTGATATGAGTTTCAAAAAAATCAACTATTGAATAGTGTCAAAATTGACATAAAAGAGTTCTTAAAACAAATATCATATTATTAATTGATATTAAATTCCTAAAAATCTAAGGTTCGGAAAAGAGACTTATATCATGATAGGGTCATCATTAATGGACCACTTGTGGGTCTCTTGGATGTATATAGTAAGTTTATTAACCATATTCTATAAAAATACAAAGAGACATTGTAAAAGTGAAACTAATTAACATAGAGTTAATACTTAAAGATAAGGTTAATATAAGTACCCAAACCTGTCTAAATTCTATTGGTTGAGTGGTTTTAGACCTATCCCCACCTTAACCTTTGAATAGTCAACTTTGGAGCCACTGGAAACCGAATATGAATTTATTATAAACTAATATCTCTAGCTTTTCCAAAGGTGCCCCTCACCCCTCTTATAAAAGGGCACTCATCCTTCTCATTTATTCACACCTTCAAAGCCTTTTGGATTGGACAAACTCTGCCCAAATACTCTCCCAACTTCCCTCACTACAACCTAGGGGCCTTAGTTTGATCAGAAAGCCAACCTAAGGATCCCTTTTGATCAAATCAAAAGGAAGAACCTGAAGAAGAGGTAATGATTTCACCACCCTTTTCTAAGTTCATTTCTTCTTCCACTTCTTCTTCCTTTGTTTTTACCATTCTAAAATAATAAATCCAGTATCATATATATACTATGATGTCATTATAAATATGGTACATCCATATTCAGTATTCTATCCACCCTTGAATAACATGTCACCATACGTGCGTACGTACGGATTACCGTCTCCACGTCGTGGTGTAATTGTTATTCAATATATTATTATTTGGATGGGTATAATAATGATGTGTAACTCATGTAAATAATAAATATAACATGTTAATTATTCTGTATATATGATATACCATCCATTTATATATTATTTTAATATCAAAAGAATGATATTGTCGCCCGTGCATACGTACGGACTACCGTCTCCACGAACGCGATGAGATTCATTCTCCATCGTATCCATTCAAGTATAATTATCATTTGATGATTTAAAAATGATGTTTATGGACTTGATATCATTCTGGATATGAATAATATACATCAAACATGGCTTATGTAACAAAACATATAAAAGAAAATGAGTAAGTTAACACCCGAAACGACGATAATTCTAAGATATTATTAACAAATCAATGTTAAAAGATCATATATGATATCATATTAATATATATGATTCTTGTATAATTTAATAACAATTATTTCACCATTATACAGGAGGTTAACCTACCCCAACCAAGGAAAAGTACAAGGTAAGGGATTTTCTTATCTCACTTTCAATTCCGTGAGATTTCCATTGTTCGCCACTAAATTATTGAAAGTGGTGTATTGTGTACTGCCATTTGATATATATTGTCATGATTCTCTTTATATTCATGTTATTCTGTAAATAATTTGGTGGTTATTAACTTTTGGCCATACGACTCAGTTGATTAACGTGGTAAGGGGTTTTTATCTCACTCCTTATTCCCGTGAGATTCATGCCATATTGCAACCATCACCTTTTGTTTGGTGTATGTACTGCCCATAATTATATTCTTTGTGTAATACACTATAATTTATGTGTATTTACATATTCATTGTATGATACCTATTTTATGGGTTGTATGTTTCATAAGTTACCAAATTGGTAAGGGTTATTTCACAATCTCTTCATTATCCGAGGTTGTTTATATCTACTGGGATCTCTTTATCATCCACATCCATGTTTCTTAAAAATGTATTTCAAAACATTTTTACTATTTACTAGAATATGAGTTAAAGTCATTTATACCCTTTTTTACTTTTATAAGTGGTTTATAAAGGAATCTTTCCGTCGTTTTCAAATCAAGGTCCTTTTTAACCTTTTCGACAGAATTAAGGTAAGAATGTTTTTTTAACTTATACGGCGGGTGTGGTTATTTTCCGCCATTATAAAATCATCAATGATTTCCCTTACAATCTTATAAGAATATATTCAAAGAAAATGTTTTATTTTATATGGATCTTAAATGATTTCAAAAATAGAAAGAGATATTTCTCTAAAAAGTGTATTGATTTCATCTATGTGAAGATCCTTTGATGGATTTTACGCTTATTTGAAGTTTATTTATTATGATACAAAACTTCTATATTGTATTGAAGGTTTTGTGATATGTTTGACTGTGGATGTGCTATTTTTATACCATTCAAAGTTTATGGTTAAATTATTGACATTTTGTATGCTAGTTCTAATAAGAATGTTTATGTTATATTTCAACCTTTATTTCATATGAATGTGGTGGACAAGTATGTTCCAGTTTGGGGACTGGTTAAAGTAAGCCCTCTAGGTTGGGGACTGGTAAAAGTAAGCCCTCCAGGTTAGGGACTGGTAAAAGTAAGCCCTCTGGTTTGGTCTTCGGTTATTAGAGTAACTCCGGGTTGGTGTCCGGTTATTAGAGGCACTCCGGGTTGTTGTCCGGTTATTAGAGGCACTCCGGGTTGGGTTCCGGTTACAGTTAGCCCCAAGGTCTTGAGACGAGGCCTTGACAAAGAAATTAAAGTTCAGCATTATTCATTCCATCATTATGAAAGTGGTTATTGATTTTTCATGTGATTATTCGATTAGTAGAATAACCATGTGAATAAGTAAATGGCATTATTTCATTTTATTTATGCCATACTATGTTAAATGTTCAAGTTTAAAAGGATTTTGTTTTAGTTATACATTGCCTTAAATGTTTATTCTTATTTATGAAAGTTTCCTCTATATTGTTATCCTTACTGGGCATTTGAGCTCACCCATTTTCTATGTTTTATTTTTCCCAGGAAGTGAAGAAGTAAATTATGAATGACCTGCAGGGATATTATGTGGGGATATGAGTGTGGATTATGGAGACATTATGTTGTTGTAGTAGTTTTTCATTTTATGATGTAATGTAAAACTTATGAATATAACTAGTGTTCCCAAGGCTACTAAACCAATCGGTATTTCGAGATTTGATCTTTCTTGTGATCATGCCAATGTTATGTAATAATGCACCGACTCTGGGTAACTGGGGTCGGGGCGTTACAGTTGGTATTAGAGGAAGTTTAGTACAAACCTTGGAAGCTAGATTTAGATAAACTCTGATTAGAGCACGTAGACCTAAGATGAACTTTGAGGATTAGTATAGAAGAACTTCCTAGAATTTTGGTATTGTAGAGATTTTGTGAGTTTTCCGAGCAATACATCCCTGTCTGGATACGAGCAGGTAGAGGCGGCTCTGGCACAGATGTACCTAGGGGTAAAACCCGAAAACACCGCTTTGAGCTAGACTCGAACGGGAACTGGTGCACGACAACGGGCCTTGCTGCACTCTTGGTTACAACACTCCCGGGGGATATGATTAGGATAACTCTCATTTTCTTTACAAATCATTATGAAGGGTTTATGAGTATATACTTCCTCAAAGAAAACATTTTTATGATAATGGATTATATCCATAAATAGTTCAATTTATGTTAAGTGTTTTATAATTATGGGATTATATATTTTGATTCATAAACTGATCTAGTTTATGCCATTGTTTAGAAATGGTGCCTAGTGGAAGAAATGGAAACCGTATCAATGCACGCACTCCATGTAGGGATTTCCCTCCTGCTCAAGATAATTATAGTGGGGCTGGTGATGCAACTGGTGCCGATCAGCTAATCACCATACTGGGACAACTTACTCAGGTTATGAATAATAACCTTACCCGTATGGAGCACCCTGATCCGCAACGTGGAGGATCAATGTTAGATCGATTCATGAGGCAACAACCACCAACGTTCAATGGGAATACAAATCCCTTAGTAGCCGAGTAGTGGATAAATTCCCTAGAGAAAATATTTCAGGCTTTGGGGAGCAGTGAAAGGGAAAAAGTTATCATGGCAGTTTACCGCCTCACAGGAGACGCTGATCAATGGTGGTCATTGATTCAAAACATGAAGGAAGATGATGAAGTATCAAATATGGAATGGAGGGAGTTCAAAGTTATGTTTTTAGAAAAATACTTTCCTCGCGACCATCGTGCAGATATGGAAAGGCAATTTCTAAGTCTGAGACAGAAGGAGGATGAGAATGTCACAAATTATGAGGCTAACTTTACAAGGTTAGCGAGGTATGCTGGAGATTATATTCGCAACCCAAGAAGTAAGATTTATCATTTCTTTGATGGGTTAAAACCATTTCTCCGTCGAGCATTAGTCTCACAATCCTTTTCATCGTACGAAGACATTGTCTCATGTGCTATCAAGACCGAAAAGGAATTCTCTAAGTCTTATGACTTTAAAGCAAAGCAAGAGAAGAAGAGACATGCTGATCAATGTGGGAATGGAAATAAGGGGAAGAAGGGAAAGGTTGAATATCCATCTTGTGGTAAATGTGGGAAGAAACATCCTGGTACTTGCTTGAAGTGAAGGGGAGTCTGTTACAAGTGTGGTGAAAAAGGCCACCAAGCTCGTGATTGCAAGGGGAAGAAGGAAGCTACCAACGTTCAGTGCTACAATTGCAGGGAGATGGGGCATTATGAAAATGCATTTCCTAAGCGTCAGGAGAACTTAACTTAGAAAATGCCAAGGGATCATGGTCAGGCTTATGCTATCAATACTGTAGAGGTAGAAGCTCCAAAAGACGTGGTGGCAGGTAATTTAATGGTTTTTGCAAGTTTAGCAAATGCATTATTTGACTCTGGATCGTCGCATTGTTTCATATCTTCCCAGTTTGCTAAGAAAATTAGATATTTCCAATTTGATTTAACAAGGGAGTTGTGAGTTAAAACTCCTAAGGGAAGTATCATTGCAACAAAGTTTTGTGAATCAGTCCCCATTAGAGCACATAAAAGTTCGTTATCTGCTGATCTCATCGTCATACCTATGATTGAGTTTGACAAAATCCTCGGTATGGACTGGCTTTCGGACTATGATGCGGAGATTTATTGTAAGAAGAAAGAGGTTACGATTCTTGATGATAATGATAAGGAACACCTTATCTTTAGAGAAGAAATGTCACCACCTAATTCTTATTTAGATCCACCCTCAATAGCTCAACTAAATTCAATTATTGGGGAGGAAGAGAATGAAATAACTGTCGGTGAGGAAAGGAATGTTCAAATAGAGGATGTACCTGTTGTGAAAGAATTTGTAGATGTATTTCCGGAAGATTTACCTGGACATCCTCCAGAACTAGAAGTTGAGTTTTCCATTGATTTTATTCCTGGATCAAGGCCTATATCGAAGACCCCTTATAGAATGGCCACTGTAGAGTTAGTCGAACTAAAGAAACAACTAGAGGAATTGAGTAATAAGGGATTTATTCGCCCTAGTGTTTCTCCATGGGGAGCCCCTGTTCTTTTTGTTAAAAAAAAGATGGATCTATGAGGTTATGTATCGACTACAGGGAGATCAATGCTATAACGATAAAGAACAAGTATCCCCTACCTCGTATTGATGATTTATTTGACCAACTGCATGGAGCTCAATAGTTTTCAAAGATTGACCTTCGATCTGGATACCATCAGTTGTGTGTGAAGAAGGAAGACATTCCGAAGACAGCTTTTCGAACCAGGTACGGGCATTACGAGTTTACTGTAATGCCTTTTGGATTGACTAATGCACCCTCTGTATTCATGGATCT
The DNA here is from genome assembly GCA_963277665.1 of Viscum album. Classification (NCBI taxonomy): domain Eukaryota; kingdom Viridiplantae; phylum Streptophyta; class Magnoliopsida; order Santalales; family Viscaceae; genus Viscum; species Viscum album. Next base: position 938,319,597 of record OY728141.1, read on the forward strand.
GATGAATAGAGTTTTCAAGGAGTATCTCGATGAATTTGTGGTGGTATTTATTGATGATATCTTGGTATACTCCAAAACCTACGAAGATCATGAAAATCACTTGCGCATTATCTTGAAGACTCTGAGGAGGCATGAATTATATGGGAAGTTTAGCAAGTGCGAATTCTGGCTTCAGGAGATTTCTTTTCTTGGCCATATTGTCTCTAAAGATGGAATCTATGTAGATCCTTCTAAGAACAAGGCAATCCATGAATGTCCAGCACCTACGAGTATAACTGAGGTACGCAGTTTTATTGGTTTGGCAGGTTATTATCGACGTTTCGTCCAGAATTTTGCCCGATTGGCTAACCCATTAACGAAGCTCACACGTAATGGGGTTAAATTTGTTTGGACAATAGAGTGTGAAGAATGTTTTGAAGAACTGAATAAAAGATTAGTCAATTCTCCTATATTGACTCTACCATCGGGGAATGATGGGTTCGTTATTTATAGTGATGCATCGAAGAAAGAATTTGGTTGTGTCCTTATGCTGAATGATAGAGTTATTGCCTATGCATCATGACAGTTGAAAATTCATGAACAAAACTATCCTACTCATGATCTCGAGTTAGCAGTTGTGATCTTTGCTTTGAAGATATGGAGGCACTACCTCTATGGTGAAAAATGTGAGATTTATACTGATCACAAGAGTTTGAAGTATATTTTCTCACAAAAAGAACTCAACATGAGGCAAAGGAGATGGCTTGAATTACTCAAGGATTATGATTGCACGATACACTACCACCCGGGGAAAGCAAACAAGGTGACAGATGCATTGAGTAGAAAAGACCATGGATTTTTGAACAATATGAGAATTGAAAGGGATCCAATTTTCATGGATCTAGTGAATATGGACATGGGAATAACCAGTGAAGGCGAAACATCATTTCATTTTCAAATGGTTGCCAAACCATCTTTAATAGAAAGGATTAAGAGTACTCAGACCGATGATGAAGAATTTCAAAAGAAAATTAAAGCTGTGAATGATGGGAGATTGAGAGACTTTGTGTATGAAGATGGAATTTTGAAATTTGGGAAGAGACTTTGTGTTCCCGATATACCTGATCTAAAAAGGGAATTGCTGGATGATGCTCATAGTTCCAATTTCTCTATACACCCTGGGAGCACCAAAATGTATAGAGATTTGAAGGAACATTTTTGGTGGGACAACATGAAGAGGGAGATTGCTGATTTTGTGTCAAGATGTATGGTTTTTCAACAAGTGAATGCTGGAAGGCAACAGCCTGGAGGAGTCATGCAACCTCTTCCCATACCGGAGTGGAAATGGGATAATATTACGATGGACTTTGTCATGGGGCTACCAAAGACTCCTAGAAGGAATGATGCAATATGGGTGATTGTTGATCGTCTTACCAAGTCAACACATTTTCTTGCTATAAGAGAAGATCTACCCCTGGAACATCTAGCAAGACTATATATTAATGAAGTTGTGAGACTTCATGGAGTACCCTTATCAATTGTTTCTGATCGTGATCCCCGTTTTACTTCAAGATTTTGGAAAAGTCTTCAGAAATCCCTAGATACTGAACTTCATTTGAGCACTGCTTACCATTCTCAGACAGACGGACAATCAGAACGGACTATTCAAACCTTAGAAGACATGTTGAGATCTTTCTCACTTGACTTTCAGGGTATGTGGGATCAATATTTACCTCTGGTAGAATTTTCCTATAACAATAGCTTCCATTCGAGTATTCATATGGCACCATATGAAGCGTTATACGGAAAGAGATGTCGTACACCAACCTGTTGGGATGACGTTGGTGAAAGAAAACTTGTAGGCCCAGAACTGGTGGAGGAAATGGTGGAAGAGGTGAAAGTAATCCAAAATCACATCAAAGAAGCTCAAAGTAGGCAGAAGAGCTATGCCGATAATCGAAGGAAGGATTTGGAATTTCAAGTCGGTGATCATGTTTTCCTGAAGGTATCTTCTTGGAAGGGAGTCATACGTTTTGGTAAGAAAGGTAAATTGAGTCCCAGGTACATCGGACCTTTCGAAATTCTAGAAAGAATTGGGTTTGTAGCTTACCGATTGGCAATGCCGCCAAGTCCCTCTAAAGTTCATGATGTGTTCCACGTATCTCTGTTGAGGAAATACATGGCTGACCCAACGCATGTACTCACCTATGAGGAATTAGTACTGGAACCCGATCTGTCTTATTGTGAAGAGCCCGTTAGGATTCTTGATACGAGAGAACAAGTACTGAGAAACCGGACGACGCGTCTGGTAAAAGTTTTGTGGAGAAACCATAAGATGGAAGAGGCAACGTGGGAGCCCGAGGAACTTATGATGAAGAACCACCCGAGTCTTTTCATGCGATAGTATTCTAGAAATTTCAAGGACGAAATTATTTGAAGGAGGGGAGAATGTAACACCCCAAGCTTCTATGGTACGCTTCTCTTTGAATAATGCGATAGCGTGTGTTGTACGCAACACCGAGTTCTAACAACCAATCAAACTAGCCGTTATGAATAGTAATACCTACTTTTTAAAATAATATATATTTTATATTTCAAAATGGACTTCATTTTTGGATTCGGAATATCGAATTTATCCTAAGGTGAAATTTTGGTACATTTCCGATAACTTTCATATTTTGATGAATAGTGAAAATTACTAAATTTTAATTAAAAACAACTTTTTTAATCAAAATAATTAATAGTGATAAATTATGAATTTTATTAGTTTTAAAATATATTTAGAATATATTTTTACCATTTAATATAATGTTGGTCATTGGATATAATTTTACAATTAAACCGAACATAAACAAGTGTCAATCTTTTGATAGTTATTATCTCTTAAAAACACGCTTTTTGTTTTGACAGCGGTAATTAATTTTAAATTAATTTCTTCCAATTATGTGTTTTGAATTTAGGTAAATGGATTCCGTATTTGGAATCAGGATGTTAAAATTTTGTAAATAGGTAACTTTTATTTATAGACATTTTGAATAATTACTGCGGTAAATATTTTATTTACCATGGTTAAGGGTAAATCCAGTAATTAAGGGTTAAAAAAATATATTATAATAATACTAAATTACCCTAAAACGTGTCTTAACCCTATTTGTTGATACATGGTCGACCATGGGAATCATTGGGTCGATTTTGGGACCCCATGGATCCACTTGTAAGTGATAATGACACTTTATTTTAAGTTAAAATGAATACAAAAACGACACAAGCATATATCTTTTAGAAAAACAATTGTTACATAGGGTTATATATGTTGGATTTTAGATTATTAATATTCATTAGAAAGATAAAACGATTTCAAACATAATGATATTTTATTTATAATTTTTAGACATTAAATAATTTATTTTATTTATGACACAATGATGATGCAGTAATTACTATAATAGTGAAAAATTAAAATAATTGATATTATAAATACCCAAATAAATATAATATGAAACATTTAATGAATTAAACTAATTTTCTAGGATAATATGATATATTAGGATTGATTTAATTGACTTTTTTCTAATTAATCAATCTGATATGAGTTTCAAAAAAATAAACTATTGAATAGTGTCAAAATTGACATAAAAGAGTTCTTAAAACAAATATCATATTATTAATTGATATTAAATTCCTAAAAATATAAGGTTCGGCCAAGAGACTTATATCATGATAGGTTCATCATTAATGGACCACTTGGGGGTCTCTTGTATGTATATAGTATGTTTATTAACCATATTATATAAAAATACAAAGATACATTGTAAAAGTGAAACTAATTAACTTAGAGTTAATACTTAAAGATAAGGTTAATATAAGTACCCAAACCTGTCTAAATTATATTGTTTGAGTGGTTTTCGATCTATCCCCACCTTAACCTTTGAATAGTAAACTTTGGAGCCACTGGAAACCGAATATGAATTTATTATAAACTAATATCTCTAGCTTTTCCAAAGGTGCCTCTCACCCCTCTTATAAAAGGGCACTCCTCCTTCTCATTTCTTCACACCTTAAAAGCCTTTTGGTTCAGCCAAAATCTGCCAAAATACTCTCCCAACTTCCCTCACTACAACCTAGGGGCCTTAGTTTGATCATAAAGCCAACCTAAGGAGCCCTTTTGATCAAATCAAAAGGAAGAACCTGAAGAAGAGGTAATGATTTCACCACCCTTTTCTATGTTCATTTCTTCTTCCACTTCTTCTTCCTTTGTTGTTACCATTATAAAATAATAAATCCAGTATCAAATATATACTGTGATGTTATTATAAATATGGTAAAACCATATTCAGTATTCTATCCACCCGTGAATAACATGTCACCATACGTGCGTACGTACAGCTTACCGTCTCCACGTCGTGGTGTAATTGTTATTCAATATATTATTATTTGGATGGGTATAATAATGATGTGTAACTCATGTAAATAATAAATATAACATGTTAATGATTCTGTATATATGATATACCATCCATTTATATATTATTTTAATATCAAAAGAATGATATTGTCGCTCGTGCGTACGTACGGACTACCGTCTCCACGAACGCGATGAGATTCATTCTCCATCGTATCCATTCAAGTATAATTATCATTTGATGATTTAAAAATGATGTTTAAGGACTTGATATCATTCTGGATATTAATAAGTTACAACAAACATGGCTTATGTAACAAAACATATAAAAGAAAATGAGTAAGTTAACACCCGAAACGACGATAATTCTAAGATATTATTAACAAATCAATGTTAAAAGATCATATATGATATCATATTAATATATATGATTCTTGTATAATTTAATAACACTTATTTCACCATTATACAGGAGGTTAAACTACCCCAACCATGGAAAAGTACAAGGTAAGGGATTTTCTTATCTCACTTTCAATTCCGTGAGATTTCCATTGTTCGCCACTAAATTATTGAAAGTGGTGTATTGTGTACTACCATTTGATATATATTGTCATGATTCTCTTTATATTCATGTTATTCTATAAATAATTTGGTGGTTATTAACTTTTGGCCATACGACTCAGTTGATTAACGTGGTAAGGGGTTTTCATCTCACTCCTTATTCCCGTGAGATTCATACCATATTACCACCATCACCTTTTGTGTGGTGTATGTACTGCCCATAATTATATTCTTTGTGTAATACACTCTAATTTATGTGTATTTACATATTCATTGTATGATACCTCTTTTATGGGTTGTATCTTTCATAAGTTACCAAATTGGTAAGGGTTATTTCACAATCTCTTCATTATCCGAGGTTGTTTATATCTACTGGGATCTCTTTATCATCCACATCCATGTTTCTTAAAAATGTATTTCAAAATTTTTTTACTATTTACTAGAATATGAGTTAAAGTCATTTATACCCTTTTTGACTTTTATAAGTGGTTTATAAAGGAATCTTTCCGTCGTTTTCAAAACAAGGTCCTTTTTAACCTTTTCGACAGAATTAAGGTAAGAATGTTTTTTTTAACTTATACGGCGGGTGCGGTTATTTTCCGCCGTTATAAAATCTTCAATGTTTTCCCTTACAATCTTATAAGAATATTTTCAAAGAAAATGTTTTATTTTATATGGATCTTAAATGATTTCAAAAATAGAAAGAGATATTTCTCTAAAAAGTGTTTTGATTTCATCTATGTCAACATCCTTTGATGGATTTTACGCATATTAGAAGTTTATTTATTATGATACAAAACTTCTATATTGTATTGATGGTTTTGTGATATGTTTGTCAGTGGATGTGCTATTTTTATACCATTCATAGTTTATGGTGAAATTATTGACATTTCGTATGCTAGTTCTAATAAAAATTGTTATGTTATATTTCAACCTTTACTTCATATGAATGTGGTGGACAAGTATGTTCCAGGTTGGGGACTGGTTAAAGTAAGCCCTCCAGGTTGGGGACCGGTAAAAGTAAGCCCTCCAGGTTAGGGACTGGTAAATGTAAGACCTCCGGTTTGGTCTCCGGTTATTAGAGGAACTCCGGGTTGGTGTCCGGTTATTAGAGGCACTCCGGGTTGGTGTCCGGTTATTAGAGGCACGCCGGGTTGGGTTCCGGTTACAGTTAGCCCCAAGGTCTTGGGACGAGGCCTTGACAAAGAAATTAAAGTTCAGCATTATGCATTCCATCATTATGAAAGTGGTTATTGATTTTTCATGTGATTATTCAATTAGTAGAATAACCATGTGAATAATTAAATGGCATTATTTCATTTTATTTATGCCATACTATGTTAAATGTTCAAGATTAAAAGGCTTTTGTTTTAGTTATACATTGCCTTAAATGTTTATTCTTATTTATGAATGTTTTCGCTATATTGTTATCCTTACTGGGCATTTGAGCTCACCCCTTTTCTATGTTTTATTTTTCCCAGGAAGTGAAGAAGTAAATTATGAATGACCTGCAGGGATATTATGTGGGGATATGAGTGTGGATTATGGAGACATTATGTTGTTGTAGTAGTTTTTCATTTTATGATGTAATGTAAAACTTATGAATATATCTAGTGTTTCCAAGTCTACTAAACCAATCGGTCTTTCGAGATTTGATCTTTCTTGTGATCATGCCAATGTTATGTAATAATGCACCGACTCTGGGTAACTGGGGTTGGGGCATTACACGTTAAAAACTATAATAATCATTAAAGACTCTAAAAAACCCCCTAAAATCTTGAAAACCCCTTTAAAATCCTAAAAAAGTAAGAAAAAAACCAAAAACCCATTAAACCCTAAAAAACTGAAAAATCATAAACCCCTAAAATATCATAAAAACCAAAAACTTTAAAAAAAAACCCTAACCACCTCAAAATCCCTAAAAACCCAAAAAACCCATAAAAATCATAAAATTCAATAAGAATCCCTAAAAACATAAAAAATCTGAAATAAAATGAATACCCCTATGAAAACATGGAAAACAAATAAAGGATTCAAAACCCCAAAAAATATAAACACACTAAAAGCCTAAAAACCAAAAAAACCCTTCAAATCCAAAAACCCCATAAAAATAATAAAAGGCCAAAAAATCCCTATCAAATAAATAAACTCTAAAAACACTAAAAATCACTAAGACAACCTTAAAAACGAAAAAATGTAAAACCAATAAAAAAACTATAAATTTTGGGGGGTTAGAAATATCCTGGCCCTGCTCCTTCCTTTCCCTTTAAACCCCTAAAAAAGATAAAAAACCTTAAAACACTAAATAACTCAAATAAAAACCCAAAAAACTATAGAAACCCTAAAAGCACTAAACTCTCCCTAAAAACCATAAAAATCCCATAAAACCTATGAAATCAATAATAAATCTTAAAAATCCCTAAAAATTCATAAAAACGTAAAAAATCTTAAAAAACATAAAAAATTATAAGAAAACAATAAAAATATAAAAACGAATAATACCCATAAAAACCCTAAAAACTACTAAAACCTATTAAAACCATAAAAAATATGATAACCCCTAATATATTTAAGAACTATAATTACTCAAAAACCATTAAAAACTCTAAAAACCCATAAAATCAAAAAATAGCACAAAAAACTCTAGAAAAAATTCATACACCTAAAATTGTTAAAAAACAATAAATAACCTTTAAAACCCTAAAAAATCAAGAAACCCAAAAACCCAAAAATCCTTAAAACCCCTAAAACCACTGAAAACAATAAAAAACTAAAATTTACTAATATTACTTTAAATGTAAATACCATAAAAACCCTAAAAACCCAAAGAAAACCTTAAAATCCAAAAAAAAACTTGAAACCCTTAAAGAAACTAAAATTGATAAAACCTATAAAAACCCAAACACCCCTCAAACCCTCAAACCCTAAAAATCCCTAAAACCCTAAAAACCCTTAAAATACTAAAAACCCATACAAATTTAAAAAATCATAAGCACGCTAAACACCCCTAATAAAGGCTTAAAAACCTAAAAACATAAAACCCCTAAAATCCATAAAACCCCAAAGACCCTAGGGGGTTCTTGATTGTCCTCTTAACGCTCTTTGGAGCCCTATTCTCACTATGGATTTAGTGTTGTGATTTAGAACCATGTTCTCTTAATGTTTCACTAGATTCCTCCATTTGACGATTCTTGGATGATGGGAATCTTCAATGGATGGTTTTTGGGTTCTAGCTTGTGGTTCGACTTCGGGGTTCTCATGGTTGGTTGCAGCCAGTGGTGGAAATTCTTGTGGTTTTTTCTTTCTTCTGCCTTTTTGTGGGAATTTTGTATTCGAGATTGAGGGTAATGATCCAAGATTCATGGTTGAATTAGTACCTTCTCATCAACTTTCAATGATGGGTGGATCATTTGGCCGATATTTCTTCTAGTTCATCAGATTTCTCGATGGGGGTATATTGATCTATGGAGATAATGCTTAATTTAGTTACTAACTATTTGGTTTTATTCACCATATTGGTGGATATAAAGCAATTTTTTTGTATACTATTGGGTTTTCAACCATTGTTTCCAGTTTCATTATAACATTTCTTGAGGTGAAGTTTGTGGGATAGGACGGGTTGTATTTCTGGTGTAGAAGATCTTTATTTATTTAAATTTTTCATTCTCCTAGATCATTATTTCATTTTGTGGTTGCAGATTTTTCAATTAGAAGGTGAGATGGTGGCTGATCAGTGGATTTTTTGTATGGGATGTTTTTTTGGCTATTATAGGGAGGTTGTATTTTTCCTTCATTGATTGTTTTGTTGGAGGTTTTGGAAGTTATTTTCAGGATGTTGGTTCATGTTCTAACATCTTTTTTTCCATGTACTGGGTGGTGGGATAGTTCTCTAGTCCACCAAATTTCTATACATTAATAGTGATTTCAAGGTCTTCTCATGGTTGTATAAAATGGATGAGTTTTGAATCCTTTCTTGTGAAAGGTGTGGGGGGGGGGGAGCCATGTGATTCATGTTTGTTGTAGGTGTATTTTATTTTATTGCTTTTTTCGGAGACTTGGCTCAATGTTGTGGATTTAGTAACGTCTTTTTAAAACCTTGGGTTGATGTTCTATATTTTCATGGTCATAGGCTTGCTATAGTTTCTCATATGGTCGACATTGGGTGTGTTTTCCTTCACCATTATCTGATTCCTTATTGATGCACCAAGTTTTGTTATCCCATCAGCCGATGTTTCTCTTGTTTCACCAGCTTTCTGGAAAAAGGTTCATCAATGGTCTGTGACTTCTAGGTTCTTAGTGAAGGTATTCTTATGGGCTTTTTCAATGTTTAATTATGTGTCCTTTGTGGTTGATGGTGGTTTTTGTAAAGAACTAGTTTTTTTTGTTGTATTTGTTGTCAAAATATCAATATGTTGATTGTGTCAAAAAAAGTAAGTATATTGAGAGGGTAGTGGAAATTTGGATTGAAGAAGGGTGTTTGTTAAAAGTTTTTAATTGGACCTAGAAACATTAGAATGATGATTAGATTCATGATCATAATTAATAATAGGTTTATTATAAAATTTGGTGATCGATTTTACTTCCAAAGAAGAAATAAATCACCTAACATTGTAAATGGTGGAAATCAGACTCATAATGTTATTCATAACATTAGACTCATAATGATTAATATTGTCTCTCATATTGAGAATACTTTTTCCAGAATAATCCTTTATTATACTCACCCTGAGTTCAGTAAGGAAATTCTGATCATAATATGAATAGATTCAATGAAAAATCATAGGATTCTTTTCTATTTTGTTATTCAAAAAAGGCATAATTTGTTTGAGAACATGTGATGCAATCCTTATAAATGAAAATAAAAACTGGTTTGGGATATCATATTTGTGTTCAGATTTGAATAATAAAGATGTTATAGAAGGTTGTGATGTTTTAATACATTCGAATAGAATGAAGATGATGATATCACAATCTTTAATGTATTCATAGTCGTGAGGAAGCCATGATAGATGAAAAAGTTTGTAGAAGAAGGATGTTGCTGAAGCCTAAGATTTCAAATCATTGTCCATCAATGTGAGATCATCATATATATATTTTTTTTGAAGGATTTCAAGGTTCATTGGATTTTGAGAAGGAGAAGAATCTATTTTTCAGTCAAAAAATGAGATAAAAATCATATGTGAAAGATGTTTATATGTATCGTAATTAGAAAAGAGAAGAAGTTTCTAAAGTATATATGGCTAGAAATGGTCCATCAAACGCGGGGTTCCACCGATTATCAGATGTAGAGATAGATTCAAAAGAAAATCATAGGCAAAATTTTCTTTATGGGGAGTTTTTGTGATCGATAAATGATATTTTGGAACCGATCATCTTGATGAGGATCAAAAATAATGTCGACTATTTTCCATCAATATGGATTGTTTATTGTCTGTCAATTGGGTCTAGTATGATAGAATAACACTAATCTATTTTTAATTGGTTCATGAGAAAGAATAATTTCCTTAAAAATTGGGCCAAGAGCCATAGGACAAGAGTTTACACTTATTTTCAAAGTGAAGTAGAGACTGATCCATTAGAAAAAGTAGGACAATGATAAAATCATCAGAAATAAGATCATCGGACTAAGGAAAAGAATGAAAAATATTACTAGTTAAAATAGATTGAAAATTGATGTCAAGAGGTATCCTGAAATATTGTTTAATGAAATTATAAAAGTGTTTTCAAGGTCTATCTTTAAGTTTGATGAGTAAATCAAGAGTGTTTTTTTGAAGAGTTTTTTCTTATCAGTTTCCACCGAGCATCATAATGAGAATACATGTGTTTTCATATGATTGTTTTCTAAATTTTAGTATAGTAAAACTTGATAAAGAATATTTTTTCTTCATCGGAATGAATAAATCATAATGGGATGTTCTGTCTTTCAAGTGGTGTGGAGAAACATAAGGAAGAGCCTATTATTTTACATTTTTCATTGTCTTAATGAGGAAGATCATAAAAAAATTAGAATCAAACTGGAGATTTATTAAGATTTATAATGTGAAATGATGTTTTGAAAATATTTAAGAAGGATTGAGAAGATTTGTGAAGCATTGAATACGTTAAATATTCATTCAAAATTTAAGGTAATCGAGATTTTTTGACATTTTGTTGAGGAAGAAAAATTTTTAGAATCATGTCTAAACCATTCTTGGGATATATATAAATAATGGAGTTAATTTATATTTTCCCAACATAGATGTACTATTCAATAGAGGAGGCAGAGTAGTGATTGTATTTAGATATAAATAGTTTGTAGAATGAGCATTCTTAAAGAACTTTTCCAGATATAAGAAGACTAATAAGATCATATAGAGCTAATTATCCAATTGGGATAGATCATTAGACCGAGAAATCTGATTGGTTTTTCTATATTGGGACCAAATTAGTTTTTATTTTTTGTAGTGTTATCCTTATAGACATATATTATTGGACCAAGCAATCATACTTGGGAATCAAGCCATGAAATTAGACTGAGTATTAATAAAAATTCTAGAAGAAATTATTTCCTACTACTTGGTAAGAAAGTGATGAATTATTTTTTTAAAATCTTGTTTATGAAATTTTATCATGTAGCATCATAACATGATTATTACAAAAAAATTTATTACATCATTTTGTCCTACATGAATAACATGCACTGTTGTATTGAACATAGTGCTATACGAGTGTAAGGGTATATCATGGTCATTGTATTCTACACAAAAGGTTTTTTTTCTAGTGGATTATGTGGTATTGGATTATTTCCCAAATATACAAAAGAAATATCTACTTTTTTTAGTACTGAATATTGTAAATTATTATGTTCCTATATATTTGTTCTTTGTTTTTTTGGAAAGGTGATAAATATTTAACATGAGTAAACAGATGTTTCAAAAATAAAGAATCATAAAATAAAATTTTTTCACTGATTTACCCCTCACCCTATCACTGATACTTGATCATGGATGGGTACTAAAAAGTGGTATCAGAGCAGAAGGTTCCATTTATTTACTCTTTGCAAAAAAATTAAAGAAGAAGCTATGATGGATAATCTGAGTTGTGCGAATATTAATGGGATTCCAATCTTAAATTATAGGAATTATCATATCTAGAAAGGTATAATTTTTTCATATCTTATTTCCATTTTGTATGATATTTCAAACGTTTCTACGGATGCGTTTTCCCATCATAATGATAATGATCCTTTAACAAATGTTGATAAGGAAATCCATGAGAATTATGGAAGAGATACTAATGCTTTACTCTTATCAATTTCTGAAAGTGAATTTCTAAGAGTAAAAGGATTTCCCACTACACAAGGTGTCTGGGATAATTTAAATAATATTAATTAAGGTAATACTAAACTAAATAAGGAAGAGTTACAAATATAAAGATTGAAGTATAAATATCTCAAGATGGGTGAGTATGAATTAGTTGGAGACTTTTTTACTAGGGTAAATGAAATTTGTATCACAATTAGATGTCTTTTTTATGAGTTATAAGATTATACTATTGTTGAAAAATTATTAGAAATTATTCCTCAAAAATTTTATGTCAAAGTCTACACATTGGAATATATAGACTATGAAACTCCATATATGGATGATATTTATAGTACTATCATTATTTATGAAATGATAGGGGATAATTTAATTAATGGGGAAAATAAGATGATAGAGAAATGTATTTCAAAGCCACCGGGAAAGAAAAGTTCAAGAAGGTTATTGAGGTAGGAGATGTTGCTGACTTCAAATTCTAAAATGAGGTATGTAAAAATCTTGATAAAATTTTATCCTTATTTTCTAAAAATGTAAAAAGTGGTACATGTAAATATAAAGTGAAAACTACTTTAATTTTTTTAGATGTAGATCCATTGGGAAATTTCTCCCATTTTACTCAAATAGTTAATAAAGAATAATTTAATAAACAAGAATGTGATGATGAATAAATAATTCTAATAAGATCTTGGAAGAAATAAGGTGATAAAGAAAAATACAATTCTAAGAAGAAAGATAAGATTTTATCTAAAGATAAAAGGAGTGTATTTTTTACTAAGGATGATGATAATGAAGAGTTTACAAATATTTCGAAAGAAAACATGTTTATTGAAAAAATGTATAAGAAATGTTTTTCTAGTATTGAATGTAGTTATTCTAAATATTAAAACAATAATGTTAAATATGAAAAGTATATTGAAAATAATGGACAAAATACATTCATTATACTAGTTAATAATAAATGAATCAGATGAATAAATTTTCAATATAAAGAAACTCAATTATAAGTTCATATTAAATAATAATTGAAATAATGGTTTAGAATAATTATATGTCTAGAGAAAGAAATCATGAAATTGGGAAATGAAAGTTAATCATCAAACAATCAAGAATGATTTCCTAAGGAGAAAGTTATATTTCTAAATGATATTAATGATTTGAAGATATAAATTTGAAATAATATAATTAGAATGAAAATATAGAAGTATATTTTAAGGGAAAAATAGAAAAGTTTCAAATTTTTTTAAAAAAAGTTTTTAAAGTTGAGTATAGGGTTACATGTTTCAATAATTCTATCTCTCAAGTTGGTGAAAGTTCTAGAAAGGGTGAACCAAATAAGGATACATAGAAGTTATATTCAAAGATAAAAAATAATGTTAAAGGTGTTCCTAAGAAGAGATGATCTAGGAAAGTTATATATGTGTCCAAAAATAGAAAATTGGAGAAGTCATATGTTTCGTAAAATTCTGAGTATGAAAAATATTATATTACTTATAGTTATGATAAGACTAAAAAGAAAACTAAAAAAACGAAGGAGGTTTTAGTTGAGAATAGGATGGGTGGTGGTCAATGAAGCTATGATGAGAAAGAAAAGAATGTTTCTGAGAAACATGCATAAACTCCAGACAATATAGAAGTTAGAGAGGTAAATATTGTTTCTTTGCATACTAATGGTATTGCAGTAGAATTGGGAATATGGATAATATGTGTTCGTTCAATAAAAATCATTACAACTACACCAAAAAATATTTGTGTAATGTTTTTATGGAGAGTTATATTGTGAAAATAATATCAAGTCTTTCTAAAAAAAATTATGGAATCAAGATCGGAAATCTAGAAGTTAAAGGATATTACATCTCCAATAAAGAAAAATGAAAATTTTAAGGAAGCTGAGTTCTTTAAAAAAATTTACAAAAGTAAAAATTCTGAGAATGAAAATAAACAATTCTTATTCCTTTGGTTATAAGAAATTTCCATGGACAGAAAGTTAGAAATAGAACAAATGTTGGCTAAAGAAAAGGGGATGAAAAATAGTTCTAAAGGCATGAGAAAAGTTAAGAAAATTATATCAACATATTTTAGTTTTAATATTCATAAATGATGTAAAATATTTGAGAAAGAAGGTCATGTTACTAAAAAAAATTAATATCATTCCAGCTTAAGAAGAATACATGAAGAAGATGTTAAAAACTAATTGTAACAAATTTTTCACAAATTTTGAGGAGAAGTCGAAAGCCTCATCAGAAGATTTTATAGATTAGAATAAATTTGTTACAAAATCTGAAATGAATGAAAAGAAGGAAGAAAACACATCAAATGAAAAATAAAAGAAAAATAAAAAAGGTCATGATTGATAGGGGGCCCTCAGTTTGATTGTTTCTTCTAAGAATGAACTTATGTTCCTCCTTATTATTAATATTTTTGTATACTCAATCTATATTTCAGTGAATTAGAGGATTCAAAATAGAAATGTTGGTTTTCATGAGTCTCTTATTCTTTTTGAAAAATAAAGTAATGAGGTTACACATTTTTTTTAAATTATTTCTCTTATAACTAAAATTTATGATATATTTTTTAAGATGGGTACAAGTTACTTTTATCCAATAAAAATCCTTTCAAAAATACCCTATAAATGATAATGTTGAAAGAAACATGGAAATATATTCCATGAATCTTTTTATGGAAAACATTGATAATCATGATTATAAACTATTATTTTCAATACTTGGTTTACCCATGTAGACATAAACTCATTTAGTTAATAGAGGGAATGTTTCTGGGATGGCCCTATTGTGTTTTTTTTCAATGAGTGGGAGGGAAACATAATTAGAGAGATATAAGAAATAAGGGGAGAAAGAATGGAATGGGGAGAATAAAAAGTGGTAGAAGAAAAAATATAGTGTGGTTTTTAAGTGGGTGTTCAAAAAACCACAAAAGGGAAGGTTATTAGGTATAAGTTGGGTTTTGGTTGTATTTATACTCAATAGATCAATATGTTGATTATTTTTAAGAAAGTAACTATGTTTAGAATCTAATGTAAAGATGAATAGGAGAAGGGAATTTGTGCAATATTATCAATTGGATCTAGAACCATCAGTATGAAGATCATATTCACCATTATAATGATTAATAAGTTTTTGATAAAAGTTTGTGATTTGTTTTTTTACCAAAGATGAAATAATCCACCTCACTTTGTAAAATGTGGTGATCAAACACCCAATTGTATTCCTAACATCATAATCATAGTTCTTAAGAAATTTCATCTGAATGAGAAGATGTTTTTTGGAATAGAGGTTCGTCAGACTTAACCTGAATCTTGTAAGGAATCATTGATCATGATTGGAATGGCTTAAATGTAAAATTTTATAATGATTTTCGATTTTTTAATTCAAAAAATTCATATTCTTTTGAGAACATGTGATGGAATATTTTTTAAGGAAAGGGAAAACAAATTCTACGAACTGTATTGGTCTTAGGATTGGGGTAAGAAATACGTTTTGGATGGTTGGGAAGTTCTAATACTTTACAATATATGTTAGACGATTCTATTCCAATATTCAATGTATTCAATGGCATGAGTAGGTCATGATACAAGAAGAAGTTTATGGAAGAAGGAAGCTGCTGAAGCCAAATATTCTTTGTCTCAGTCCATCGTTGTTAGATCACCAGACAGATTTTTTTAAAGGATGGAAAGGTTTATTAGATCATGAAAATATAAATATGTTAGTTTTTAGTTAGACCAAAAAGAAATGAGGAAAAAATATTCAGTGAAATAAGTTAGTGTGTATCATAATAAAAAAGAGAAGATGTTTCTGAAGTCTAAGATTGTAGAACCTGTCCATCTAACATGAAGTTACACTGATTATTAGAATCATCCTGAGACCAATCATCAGATTCAAGAATTGTTGCAAAAGAAAATAATAGGTTCAAATATCTTTATTCGGAGATTGTTTGACCGATAAATGAATTTTAGGAACCTACTATCATGATACTGTCAACAATGTAGTCAATTATTTTCCATAAAGTTGAATTGTTTGTTGTTTTTAAGTTGGGTCTTGTATGATAGAATAAAACTAATATGTTTTCAAGTGGTTCAAGAGATAGAATAATTTCCTTAAAAATTGGGTCAAGAGCCATCAGACTTGAGTGGAAAATGATTGTTAGAGTGAAGAAGAGATAGATCCATAAAGAAAAGGATGATATCGGTAACATCACCTGACACATGATCATTGGTCTGAGGAAAATTAGGGAAAACATTATTGTGTTAAACCACCTAAAAAGTGTTTACAAGAGGTATATTGGAATATTATTTAAATAAATTCAAAATGGGTTGTCTAATAGGATCTTGAAGTTTTATTATTTGAGTAGTATTTTTTAGTTTGAAGAATTTCTACTTATCATTTGGAACCGAGTATTGTAATGAGAAGACCAGTGTTTTAATATGTATGTTTTCTATCATTTGGTGCAAAGAAATATAATGAAGAATATGTTGTCTTCATCATAATGAATAAATAGTAATCGATAGATTAGACATTCAAGTGGTGTGGAGCAACGTAATTATGAAAATGTTATTTTACATTTGTCTTCACCATAATGAGGGAGATCATAATAAAAATTGGGATCAGAATGGATATTTGTTAAGAGGTATAATGTGAGATGTTGACTTTATATTAATTAAGAAGGTTCTAGAAGTGTTTAGAATCATTAACGAAGTCAAATACTCATCCATAATTCAAGGTGAATTTTTATTTTGTGAAATTTTGTTGTGAGGGAATGATTTTTAGAATCCTTCCCAAACCATTTTTGGGATTCCTATAAATAGAGGTTCTATTTTGTACATTCCTAGAATCGATGTACTATTGAAGAGAGAGGGTGGAGTGATGAAATTATATAGAGAGAATAAGTTTCTAGATTGATCTTATTGATGAAATTTTGTAGACAAATGAAGAATAAGAACATCATATTCAAGAGATTATTGTATCATTTTTTATCATGGGACTAAGAAATCGGATTGGTTATTTAAGTCTAAGACAAAAGTAGTTCAGATTTGTTTTAATAGTATCTTGAAAGACTTATATTATATGTTTGAGCAATAGGACATTAGAATCAGACTAGGAAATCAGAATGAGTATCATTATGAAGTCCAGAAGTAGTTCTTGCATGTTTATAGGTAATAAAGTAATGAATTATTTTTTGAAGATCTTATTTGTGAATGTTGATCAAGTAGAATTGTAACATGTTTGTAACACAAATTTTTTTACAAATTTTTTTATACATGAAGCACATGCACTATTGTATTAGAAATAGTTCAATATGAGTGTAAGGGAATATCCTACTTGTTATAATCCACAAAAGGATTATTTTACAGTGGATTTTGTGGTATTAAATTGTTTCCAAACCATAAAAAGGATGTAAATACTCTTGTTGATTTGTGACCCTTGTAAATTCTTGTGTTATTATGGACGTGCGATTGTTTTATTTATCAATAAGGTGATAATTCTTTTATAGGAGTCAAAGGTTGTTTCAAACATAAGGAAACTTAAAAGAAAAAGATATCACTGATTCACCCCCCCCCATTTAGTGATACATGATAATGGCTAGATAATAATAGTTTTGTGGGAATTATATGGTGTCAATATGGTGGATCCATTTAAATCCATTTTCAATAATGGATTTTTGTTTTTTTATCCATTAAATGGTGTTTAGTTTCAATCCTCTGGTTGTTGGTTATCCGGACGATAATGGTGTGCTCATTTCTATTAGCTGGAGTTAGGTTGGGGGTGTCCATGACATCTATAGTATCTTACTATGTATCTCACTATGATGTTGGGATGATTCATTTTCTATTGGACTATTTATTTATTTGTCTTGTTATTCATTTAACTCATTGTAAGATCTAGTTTGTGATGGGTTGTTGGGGGGATTTTTGGTCAGGGTTTTATAGTGTTATTGTTTGTGGAGGTGGATTTTTGTTGTCTCAGCATGGTGTTTGAGGCAAGTTGTGGTTTCAGATGGAAGGGAGGTGGCTGGGTGTGTCTTTATCTTGGTTCTGGCTTTTGAAGAGAAGAACTTGTTAGCAATTCAGGATTTTGGGACTTATAGGTTGTCTTGGTGTTGGTCTTGATGGATCAGTAGAAGGATTGGTGGGAGGTATGTGGTTGTGGATGGGTTGTGGTTGGTATGTAGGTGTTTTTGGGATGTTAGGGCTACAAGGATGTTGGTGGGGCTGGAGGTGAGGGAAACATTGGTTCTAGTGGTTGGTGTTAAAAGTGGTGTTGGGGGCTACAGGTTTTTGGTTGGTGTTGGTTCTATTTCTTTGAATACTAGGAGCTTGATTGGTTCTAGGTGATGGTAGATATTTTATACTGGATCTAGTTTTGGATTCTAGACATTATGTTCTGGGAGGGGGGATGGTTGTGGTGTTTGTTGCACTTTTGTTTTGTATTGGAGCGGTTTTGAGACTAGTGTGATCTGTGATGGGAGATGTTACAAGGTGCTATAATTTTTTCTTCAACTAGATGTTGTTCAAGTAATTGAAGAGAGGTAAAGGAAGTAGTTGAGGTTTCTGGGAGATTCTAGTGTTGGGAGATCTATATAGGGTGTTGGGAGATCTTTTTGGGTGTTGGGTGTTATTGGGAGATATTTTATATTTGGGCAGGTGATGGAACTGGGAGTTGGGTGTTGTGTGATGAGGGTGTTGGGTCCATTGGGCTTCATGAGGTTTCTCTATCCTTTTTCATGCATTGGTTTGGATGGGATTTGAAGGGTTTCTCAGGCAGTCTTCTAGGTGATGGTTGGTTGGGAATCACAAGGATTCCTGGACCCTTTTCTAAGAATTTTTTTTGGGATTCATGATGTTTCTCAGACCCATTATCCAAAAAATGGATTTTATGGGATTTGTGTAGTTTCTCAACCATGTTTTTAGGGGTTTTTTGTTTGGGATTGATGAGGGTTCTCATGCCCATTTTTTCTTACAATGGTTTTGATGGGATTTACGAGGTTCATTTGGCATGTTTTCCAGATTTTTTTTTTGTTTAGGATTAGCAAGGCAACTTGGGTCCACTTTCATTTTTTCAGTTTTGGGGGCCTTTTGGACAATTTGGTCCACCCTTTGGATGATTGTATTGTACATAAATTCGATCCTTTATATATTATATTCTATTTTCCTTGAAAACCCTCCTAAAACATATAAAATCCCTAAAAACCAACTAAAAACTCTAAACTCCCTTTAAACCCCTAAAAAATGTTTTAAAACTCTAAATAAACTTTAAACCCCTAAAAACTCAAAAAACCCTAAAAATACAAAAAACCCAAAAAAACCCCTAAAAACTCTAAAATACCCTTAAACCCCCCCCATAATCCCTAAAAACCCTAAATAATAATAAAAATACTAAATTTCCCAAAAAATCCTTAAAATATCTAAAAATATAAAAATCCTAGAAAATCTAGAAAAACCCTAAGAACACCATGAAAACCTAAAAACACTTAAAATCCCTAACAACCTAAAATATGCTAAAGAACCTCAAAATCCCCAAAGTAATAAAAGTCATAAAAAACATAAAAATACCTAAAAACATAAAAAAACAAAAAACCTTAAAAACCTTATGAAATCATTAAAAACATAAAATCACTTTAAACCCCTAAAACATAAGATTTCTAAAAACCTTAAAAAGACTTTAAAACCCCAGAAAACCATAATACCCACAAATACACTAAAATTCCCAAAAACCCCAAAAAACCCCTAAACCAACTAAAGACTCTAAAAACACATTAACCCCTAAAAATGTTAAAAATAATAAAAAACTATGAAATCCTAAAAAACTCAGAAAAAAACCCTAAAAACCCAAAAAACCCATAAAAACCCTAAACGACCCTAAAAACCCTCAAAATCCATAAAAACCATGATATTGATAAAAAGCCTAAAAATCCCTAAAAACATAAATAACCCTATACACCTAAAACATTATGAAAACCTTAAAAACAAAAAATGATTTAAAACCCTTAAAAATATTAAAACGTTAAAAACCCTAAAACCATTAAAAATCCTAGAAACCATAAAACCCCTAAAAACAAATAAAATCCCAAAAAACCCCACTAGAAAATATAAACCCCCTTAAACCCATAAACACATTAAAAACCCCAAAAAACCCAAAAAGAATCATAAAAACGATAAAACCCCTAAACCCCCCAAACATCCTCCAAAACCATAAAAACTCAAAAAAACCATAAATAACCTAAAAAATTCCTAAAAATCACCAAAAAAATAAAACTCCCTAAAAAACATAAAACTCCCTACAAAAACAAAAAAAACCTGAAAAAAATAAAAACCCCTAAATAACCAAATACTTTTAAAGACTCCAAAAATGCCTAAAACCCATAAAACTCTAAAAACCCTAAAACCCCTTAAGACCCCAAAACCCCACAAAAATGTATAAAAACCCTTCAAAACCCTAAAAATATATAATAAAAATATAAAATGTAAACCCATAAAAAGAGAAAAAAACCCTAAAACCCTAAAAACATAAAATCCCTAAAAATCCTGAAAAATTATACAAAAATTAAAAAAGCTAAAAAATTACTAAAAATCCATAAAAACTAAAGAAATGTAAAATACTTGAAAACCCCTAAGAAAACCTTTAAAAAACTAAAAATAGATTAAACCCCAAAAAACCTCAAAACGCTAAAAACCAAAAAAACCAAAAACACCCCTGAAAACCATGAAACCCATAAAACACAATAAATACCATAAAAACCACTAAATTTTTTAAAAGTCCCTATAAACCGCAAAAATGATTAAAAATATATCAAATATTCTAAAAACATAAAAACTCAAAAAAAAACTAAAAATTAAAAAAATAAAAACCCTCAAAACCCTTAAAATCACTAAAAACCCAGAAAATCCTACATAATCCCTAAAAGACCCTAAAAACATTTGAACTATTAAAAAATCTAGAAAAAACTAATAATACAATTAAAACCATAAAATACATTAAACCTCTAAACATCAAAATAATGCTAAAAAACGTAAAAACCTTCAAAATCTGTAAGAGCCCTAAAAAACTATATAAAAATCTTGGAAAGACCATACGAATCCATACAAAAGTAAAAAACATAAAATCCCTAAGAAACCCTAAGAAAAACATAATTACCAAAAAACACATGAAACCCCTAAAAACCAAGAAAATTTTAAAAAACCCAAAAAATTGAAATTCCCTAACTCCCATAAAACCATAAACCCCTAAAAACAATAAGAAAAACTAAAATACCATAAAACCCCAAAACTGATAAAAATTATAAAAACCCTTTAAACCCCTAAAACATTATGAAACTCTAAAAAATATTAAAATTCCTAAAAAACTAAAAAAAACATAAATCCCAAAAAACCATAACAAACATAAAACCCTAAAATCCCTTAAAACACATTAAAATCCTAAAAAAATACATAAAAATATAAAAAAACCTAAAACAGTAAAAACCTTGAAAACACCTAATAAAAAATTAAAAACATAAAAAAATGAAACCCCAAAAAATCAAAAAAAACACAAAAACACAAAAGAAAACCCTAAATCATAAAAACCCGTAAAATCATATAAAATCTAAAAACCAAAAACCCATAAAAACTCAAAAAACCCACTAAAAACTCCCAAATCCCTTTAATCCCATAATAACATTTAGATCTTTAAAAACATTAAAACCTCTAAAAACTCAATAAAATTCGAAAACATTAAAAGAAACATAAAACCCTAAATACCCTAAAAACCCCAAAACTATCAAAATCCAAAAATACCCTATAAACCCAACATAATCCAAAAAAATACTAAAAATACATATAAACGTAAAAAAACATAAAAAACTAGAAAACCACTAAAAAAAACATAAAAACATAAAAATAGTTAAAACCCCTAATAATTAACATACCCTTAAAACCATAAAAAGTTATAAAACACTAAAAAACCTCAAAACCCATAAAACCCTAAAAACCATAAAAACCATAAAAATATATAGAAATAACTATAAAAAAAATCATAAAAACCATGAAAACAACCTCATATAACCTTAACACCCTAAAAATATTTTAAACCTCTAAAAACCCTAAAAATGATAAAAAAACCGATAAAACCCTAAAACCCAGAAAAATACCCTAAAACCCTAAAACCTATAAAAACCAGCTAAAAACTTTAAAACCCCTTAAACACCTAAAAATGTTTCAAACTATTAAAAACATAAAACCCCCATAAAAATATAAATAAAAACACTAAAAACCCAAAAAATGCATAAATACCCTAAAACCCCTAAAACCACCAAAATCTCTATAAACCAAAAAAACCTATAAATATAAAAAAAATGCCCTAAAAACCATTAAGTACTTAAAACCCCATAAAAATTATAAAAACTGAATAAACCTTAACTGTAAAAAAACTCTAAAAACAAGTAAAAACATAAAAAAAACTAATAACCCTAAATTCATTAAACCCCCTAACCCCCCTCAAAAACCCTAAAAACCGATAAATTTTTTAAAAAGGCCCTTACAATCCCTAAAAAAATTTAAAATACCTAAACACCCTGCAAAACCCAAATAAAACATCAATAACCTAAAAAATTAGAACCCCTAAAAACATAAAAATGTTAAAATATTAAATACACTGAAAACAATAAAACCCTTATAAAACCCTAAAAACCTAAAAACCCCTTAAAACCCATTTAGAACACGAAAACATAAAAAGCCTACGAAAAACAAGTAAAAAATCTAAAAAATTAAACCCATTAAAATGTTAGGATACTATAAAAACATTAAATCCCTAAAAACTTTGAAAACCATAAAAACACAAAAAACCATAAAACCAGAAAACCAGAAAACAACAAAAAACTCTAAAATCCATAAAAAATGAAAAAAATCCAAACAATAATAATAATTCCCTAAAAATACGTAAAAACCTAAAAACCCATAAAAACACATAAAACCCTTAATAAAACCTTAAAAACCAAAAAACACATAAAAACTATGAAAACCTAAAAAATGAAAGAAACCTTAAAAAACTGTAAAACCCTAAAAAACCCTAAAAACCCTCAAAATCACATATAACCCAATAAAACAAAAAAATTACAAAGAGATACCAAAAATACCTAGACACCAAAAAACCCTAAAACTTATATAACCCCTAAGAAAATATTAAAAACATTAGAACATCTAAAACCCCTAAAAACACAATAAACTTCTGGAAAAAAATAACCCAAGAAAACCCTAAATTCCATAAAACCACTAAAACATTAAAAAACCATACATATCCATAAAAACACTAAAATACCACTTAAAAATATAAACCCCTTTAAAATCCTAAAAGTGTTGAAAAAATATAAAAACCCATAAAGAACAAAAACCCAAAAATCATTAAAAATCCCTAAATCCCAAAAAATACATACAAGTCCCAAAAAACCCTAAAAACCCTGAAGAGGTAAAAACTATATAAAATCCATGAAAACCCCCAAGTAAACCAAAAACACCTAAAATCAATTATCATCCCTAAAAAATAATAAATAATAAATCCCTAAAGAACTATAAAATACAAAAAAACCCTAAAAACTAAAAAATCCATAAAAATAATAAAAATGTAGTTAAAATCCCTAAAAACATGAAAAACCAAAATACTCTAAAAACATGATGAAAACCACTAAAACCTAAAAACATATAGAACACCTAAAAACATAAAAAATGTTAAAAACCCTTAAAATGCTAATAACCCTAAAGAAACTAAAAACCATAAAATTCCATAAACACCTTCAAAACCCACTAAAAACATTAAAACCCCTTGAAAATCCTAAAAGCATTAAAGAATTCTAAAAAAAATTAAAACCACTAAACAATAAAAAAACACTAAAAACACAAAAAACCATTAATCCCTTAAAAACCTAAAAATGATCAAAATCCATAAAAACCCTAAAAATCATAAAAAAAATTAAAAAATCCCTAAAATTGTAGAAAAACCTAAAGAACCTAAAATCACATAAGAAAACATTGAACACCTAAAACACTAAAAAAAACTAAAAACGTGAAAAATGAAAAAATCCCAAAAAATACCAAAAACCCAATACCCCATAAAAACCAGAAAAACCCTAAAAACCAATAAAAAGAGTAAAAAATTAAAATTAAAACCCTTTAAATTAATTAAAAATTTAACGAACTCTAAAAACCATAAAAACTAAAATAACCCTATAAAAAATCAATAAACCCCCTCAAAATCCCTAAAACCCCTAAAAACCCTAAAAACCGTAAAACTCATAAAAAGCCATAAAAGTTCCTCAAAACATAAAAATACCTAAAAAACATAAAAAATAAATGAAAACCTTAAAACCCTAAAAACATTTAAAACCCATATAAACCTTAAAGGAACTAAAAACACAAAAAACCCTAAAAAGATTCAAAATCCCTAAAAACCCAAAAATTCCTTAAAAACATGAAAAATCGCTAAAAAATCCTAAAAATGAAAAAACCCTGAAATCCTCTAAAGAATCTATGAAAATATTAAAAACACAAAAACCACTAAAAACGAAAAAAATGATAAAGACCCTAAAAACATCTAAAATCCCATAAACCCAAAAAATCCCAAAAAACCATTAATACACAAAAACCCACAACAAACTATAAAAACCCTTTAAACCCCTAAATTAATTAAAAATATTTAAAACCCAAAAAACCAAAAAACCCAAATTGTATGAAAACCATAAAACCATCAAAATACATAAAACCCTAAAAAACACTTGGAAGACCTAAAAATCCCATGAAATTTAAAAAACCATAAAAACCATAAAAAACCTATGAAAATAATAAAAACATAAAAGTACTTAAAATCCCTAAAAATCCTAAAAAGTGATGAAAACCACAAAAGTTTCTAAAGAGACCCCAAAAACCATAAAAACCCATAAAAACCCATAGAACCCTTAAAACTACATTAAAAACATAAAACCCATCTTAAATATCTAAAAACAATTTAAACCACTTAAAACATTATAAAACTCTAAAACCCCTTAAAACACTAAAAAACTCAAAATACCAGAAAATCCTAAAAAACCTTAAAACCCCAAAAATCGTAAAAAAATAAAAATCTAATAAATCCATAAAACCCATTACAATCATAAAAGTCCCATAAAATTCCTAAAATTGTAAACAGTCTAAAAAACACTTAAAAACCATAAAAAAACTATAAAAACCTAAAAAATATTAAAACCCATAAAAAAACATAAAAACAATAACATCCCTAAAACTCCCAAAAGCAAGAAAACCTCTAAAATCATAAAACCATAAAACCCCATAAAACCCTAAAACCCACAATGAACTCTAAAACCCCTAAAACACTAAAAAACTCTAAAACATTTTTAAAATCCTAAAAAACTAAAATAACCATTAAAACCAAACAACCCCCCATAAAACCATAAAATCCCTAAAATCCAAAAAAACACAAGAAACCCCATAAAAAACATTAAATCTCTAAAAAATCCTAAAAATTAAAAAAACCATAAAAACCCTAAAAAATCATACAAAAACCCTAATGACCTAAAAACACTTAATACCAAATAAAATCATAAAAACATATAAAACCCTAAAAGGACCTAAAAACCCTAAATCCCCTCAAAATCTAGAAAAGTCTTAAAAACCATAAAAATCATAAAAAATATCTAAAAATCCATTCAAATGTAAAAAACCATAAAAACCCAAAGATCAAATAAAAACACTAAATCCCCTTTAAACCCCTAAAAATGATAAGAAATATTAAAAACCATAAAACCTTAAAAACTCAAAAAACAACCCTTAATCCCCAAAAAACACTAAAAAAATTGTACAAACTCTAAAAACCCGAAAAACACTCAGGAACCATAAAAACCCTAAAAACCCATAAAAATCCAAAAAATAAATAAAAATATAAAAAAAATAAGAAACCATAAAAACCTACAAAAACTATAGGAAACCCATAAAAACATAAAAACTCTTAAAACCCCTAAATGTCATCAAACATTAAAAATCTTAAGAAACTAAAAAAGACCAGAAAACCCAAAAACCCTCAAAAACCCTAAAAATCATAAAAAATAATAAAAATCCTAAAAATTAATAAAAATAAAAAAAACCCCTAGTCACCCTAAAAACTATAAGAAAACCTTAAAACCCTAAAAACAATTAAAACCCCTAAAAATCCTAAGAACACCAAAAAAACTGTAAGGACCCTAAAATCCCTAAAATCCTTTAAACCCATAAAAACCATTAAAAAGCCTAAAAATCATTAAATCCTAAATGTAAACTAAAAACTCTAAAACCCCTTTAAACCCTTAAAGACTTTAAAAGACTCTATAAAACCATAAACTCCATAAAAAACTCAAAACAACCCTTTACAAACTGAAAAAACCCATAAAAACCTTAAAACCTCTAAATCCCCAAAAACCCATCAAAATACATAAAAACCTTTTAAAATAAGAAAAAAATAAAATAATACCAAAAATCATTAAAAAATGTAAAAAAACATAAACCATCTTAACAAAACCTTCAATGCCGAAAATTAATTTAAACCCATAAAAACCTAAAAATGATTTTTTTAAAAGAAACCTAAGAGATCCTAAAAACTAAAAATTCCATCAAAATACCAAACAAAGCTAAGGAACATAATGAACCTAAAGAATCCATGAAATTACTAAATATGTAAACAACTCTAAAACCCTGAAAGAACCTATGAAATCATTAAAAACAACAAATACCAAAAACCACTAAAAACCCTAAAAACAAAAAAACCCAAAAACCCCCTTAAATCATAAAGACCCTAAAAACCCATAATACCCTAAATCCCACTAAAATTTAAAAAAACGTTTAAACTACTGAATTTTATTAACAACTCAAAAAAACATAAAAACCCTAAAAAATCTATAAAAACCAAATACCCAAAAAATCATGAAACCCTAACAACCCTAAAAATACCTACCCCCCATCAAATCACTAACAAACCAAAAAACCAAAAAAATCTTATAAATGCAGTAAAATACCAAATAACATAAAAAAACAAAAACACCATAAAAATCTATGAAGACCTTATAAAACCTAAAAATTCATGTAACCCCTAAAAAACCAAAAAAATTTAAAAAAACCTGAAAACCCCAAAAACGACCCTTAAACCCTTAAAACCCTCAATGTACCTAAAGAACCTAAACCCTTAAAAATCATAAAAAATCCCTAAACATGCCTGAAAAAGTAAGAAACCCAAAAAACCAAAAAACCCCTAAGAAAACCTTAAAAAACAAAAAACAATTAAATTCCCTAAAAAAGGAAAATGATAAAAACAATAAATGATCCTAAATACCCTAAAACCCTTAAAAACCTTAAAACCCCATAAATCCATTAAAAATCCATAAAAAATAAAAAACCATAAAACCACTAAAAATTCTAAATACAATTTAAACCACTAAAAAATCACTAAAATTTTAAAAACCCTAAATACCCTTAAAATTATAAAAACCCCTATAGCCTCAAAAAATAAAAAGACCATAAAAACCCCATAAAACCCTCAAAATACCTAAAACCCTAAAAACCATAAACATCCTAAAAATACATACTATTCCCTTAAAATGTAAAAAACCCTATAAATACTAAAAACTCTATGAAAACCAAAAAAACCTAAGAACCCTAAAAAACCCTAAATTACATTAAAATGAAAAAAATTCTAAAAACACTAAATGTCTATAAATTCCGAAAACCCATCAAAATACCTACAAATCCAAAAAAAATTAAAAATCCTAAAAAATTCCTAAAAATCACTAAAAAATGTAAAAAACCATAAAAAATATAAAACCCAAAGATACCATTAAAAACCTAAAAATCATAAATCTGTAAAAAACATAAAAACGCTAAAAATCCTAAAAGACCCTAAAAAACAAAAAATCCCTAAGAACTATACAAAATGATAAGAACCCTAAAACCCCATAAAAATCTTAAAACCCCCTAAATTCTCCAAAAAAAATTAAACCCCAAAAAAAATTAAAAAATCTAAATAAGATTAGAACCATTAAAAATTAAAAAACATTAAAACCCAAAACACACATAAAACCCTACAACCCTTAAAACATCTCAAAATTCCAAAAACCCCTAGAAACCAATGAAAATCCTAAAACATTCCTAAAATCCATAAAAATGTAAAAAAAAACTTAATAATCTAAAAAACCCTAAAACCCAAAAAAATACCATAAATACACAAAAAATCATCAAAATCCCTAAAAACCCTCAAAAAACATAAAAATCATAAAAGAATATTAAAAATACACAAAAACATAAAAACCCATAAAACCCTGAAATACCCTGAGAAAACATTAAATCCTAAAGAAACCTGAAATCCATGACAAATGTGAACAACTCTAAACCCCCTAAAAGACCCCAAAAGCAGTAAAAACCCTAAAGACAATACCCCCCCCCCCCCTAAAAACATAAAAACACCCTAAAAGGACCCATAAAATGACTAAAACCCACTAAAAAAATAAAAAAACCATTTAAACCCAAAAAACATTGAAAACTCTAAATAATCATAAAAATCATAAAAGGTCAAAAATTCCCCAAAAAATAAAAAAAACGGTAAAAACACCTAAAACCCTAAAACCCCATAAAAATCATAAAAAATGTAAAATATCTCAAAACATAAGAAACCTTAAAACAATGATAATCAATAAGAAAACCATAAAAACCTAAAAACTGTTAAAGCCCCTAAAAAATCTTAATTAATTGAATAAACATAAAAAGACCATGAAATCCTAAAAACACTCAAAATCCCTAAAAACCCTAAAATGCATAAGATTCATAAAACACCCTAAATATCACTAAAAAAGTAAAAACCATAAACCCCCTTAAAACCCATAATAAGACCTTATAAACCGAAATACACTTAAACCCCCTAAAAACAATAAAACCCAAAAAACCATAAAACCCCGGAAAAACCCAAAAATACCATAAGAACCAAATAAACACGCTAAAAATATTTTAAACCCCTAAAATTTTAATAAACACTAAAAAAAACATAAAACCATAGAAAAATCAGAAGAAACCCAATAATCCCATAATAACCGTAAAACCCTAAATTCCTTTAAATTTCCTAAAACACAAAAAAAATACTAAAAAAGATATAGAAATCCCTAAATATGTAAGAAACCCTAAAACCCTAAAAAATATATGAAAACCATTAAAAACTAAAAACTAAAAACTGCTAAATACTAAAGAATGCAAAAAACCCTAAAACCCCTAAAAACACCTTAAACCTCATAAAATCCCTAAAAATACCTAAATCCCTTAAAACCATAAAATACTAAAAAACCTAAATTCCCTAAAAATTAAAAAAACCCTAAAAACCATGATATCCCCTAAAAACCCATAAAAACATAGAAACACTTAAAACCCCTAAAACCCTAAAAATACTAAAAACCATAAATTACCTTAAAACCCTAAATATCCCTAAACACTATAAACCCCCCCTAAAACCTTAGAAACACAAAAACCCCATAAAACTCTAAAAAGCTTCCAAAAACTGTAAGACCCCTTAAAACCCTAAAACCGTTAAAAAACACTAGAAACACTTAAATCCCTAAAAAACTATAATAAAACCTCAAAACCCAAAAACCAAAAACCCAATAAACCTTAAAAACCCTGAAAATCCCTAAAAAAACCTAAACAACCATAAAAATAAAAAATAATCCAAAACAATTCCTAAAAGAATAAAAACATAATAACCATAAAAAGACCTAAGAATAGATTAAAAACCTAAAAACAGATAAACCACTTAAAATCTTGAAAATTGCTAAAAACACTAAAACCCTAAAAGACTATAAAAACTATAAAACACCTCAAAATCCCTAAAATTCCAAAAAACCATAAATATTTTAGGAAATTCATAAAATCCTTAAAATGTAAAAACCCTAAAAATAGAGAAAAACCCAAATATAACTTTAAAAAACCTAAAAAAACTCAAAACCTTTACAAAAACGAAAAACACAAAAAACCATAAAATAAAATAAAAACCATAAAACACCTTAAAACACATAAATACCATAAATATCCCCCAAAACCCCGTAAAATCCAGAAAACCACTTAAAACTATAAAACCCCTTTAAACCACTAAAAATGTTTGAAAAAACAAAAAAAACATAAAACCCCTAAAAAATATAAAAAAAATATAAAACAAGAAAACTAAAAAACCCTCAAAGTCCCTAAACCCCTAAAAATCCATAAAAATATTTATAAATACCAAAAATTATTAAAAACATAAAAAACTCTAAAACCCTAAAAACCCCAAACGAGACCCTAAAAACTGAAAAACACTTGAAACCCCCTAAAACCATAAAAATTATAATAACCCTAAAATAAAAAAACCCCCTAAAAATCATTGAAAACCCTAAAAACCATATTAATCCCCAAATTCCCTAAAAGTACCTAAAAATGAAAAAAAATTAAAACCCTAAAAATCCTTAAGAAAACCATAGAAACCAAAACACTTAATACCCCTAAAATACCTACAAGTACAAAAAAACCCTAATATACCCTAAAAACCCTAAAACTCTTAAAAACATTTAAGACCCGTCATAATACATAAAAAAGCAAAAAAACACTAAAATACCTGAAAACCCCAAAAAATCAAAAAACCCGAAAAACACTTAAAACCTCTAAAATACCAAACAAATGTTAAAAACCCTAAAACCCATAAGAATAACCTAAAAACCATAAAACCCTCAAAATATGTAGATTTTTAAATACTATAAAAATCATTCAAATCCATAAAAATCTGTAAAAATCCATCAAAACATTAGAAAACCCTAAAACCTGGAAAACACTTAAGAAAACCATCAAAACCTAAAAACACTTAGAAATACATAAAAACCATCAAAATTCTAAAACCATAAAAGAACCTAAATTCCATAAAAACAAAAAAACCATAAACCCCTAAAACATTTAAAACCCTTCAAACCCCATAAAAACCCACTAAAACATAAAAACCATTCAGACAGCTAAAAATGTTTAAAAAATTATAAAAAACAAAAAACTCTAAAAACTAAAGAATACCTTAAAACTCTCAAAAACAATAAAAAAACCTCAAAATCCCAAAATTCCATGAAAACCCTATAAAAATCCTAAAAATGTCAAAAAAAATCCCTAAAAACATAAAAAACCATAATAACATGGAAAGGACCACTGAAAAAACATAAAAACATAAAAACAAAAAAACAAAAAAACACTAAAAACCCTTAAAAACCTAAAAAATTATAAGAACTCTAATAATATCCTTATGACCATAAAAGACATCAAATTCCTTAAAATCCCAAAAAACACATAAAAATCCAAAAAAAATCACTAAGAATAACTTAAAACCTAAAAAACCTAAAACCCAAAAAAACCCTAAGAAAATATTAAAATCCTAAAACCACATAAAACCCATAAAAACCTAAAAACATAAAACCCCCCAAAAACCCATAAAATCCCCTAAAAACACAAAAAAGCATTAAAAACCTAAAATCAAAAAACATTAATAAAAACTAAAAACACTAAAAACCCTTTATAACCTTAAAAATGTTTAAAATTTTTTAAATGCTAAAATAATCTATAAACCTGAAAAACCTAAAAGCAATAAAAATTCTACAATCCATAAATACCTTAAAAATCCCAAACAAACCTAAAAAAGAGTAAAAATCATTAAAAATCCTAAAAATATTGAAAAATGTAAAAACCATAAAAAAAACATGGAAACCCCCCAAAAAACCTTAAAAATGTAAAAACACTTAAATCCCCAAAAACCTAAAAACACTAATACCCTAAAACACCTTAAAGATCGTAAAAACTAAGAAAACCCTAAAACCCTAAAAATCTTAAAAATACTAAATGTCCCTAAAAACATCTAAAAATTTAAAAAACCCTAAAACCCTAAGAAAACATTAAAAATCATAAAAAATTAAAACCCCTAAAAACACTAAAAACCATAAAGACCTAAAAACTCAAAAATACCCTAAAATAATAAAACCCCCAAAAAACCTTTCACAACCCTAAAAACCTATAGAAACCCTAAAACCCACTAAAATACCTATGAACCCTTTTAAAACCCTAAAAAAGATTTAAAACTATAAAAACCACAAAAAAACCAAAACAAGTCAAAAAAAAACCCTAAAACCCCTGAAAATCCAAAAAAAAATACCATTTAAACCGAAATAATCAAAAAAAGATGAAAACCCCTAAAATGTATAAAACCAGAAAATCCCGAAGAAAACCTTAAAAACAATAGACTATTTAAAACACATAAACAACTAAGAAGTGTTAAAAATCCAAAAAACCCTAAAAACGTTAAAACCCCCTAAAATCCTTAAAATCCCCAAATACATAAAAATCCTAAAATATCACTAAAAATCCCAAAAAAGTAAAACAACCTAAAAATAATGAAAAAAACTATGAAAACCATAAAAACCTAAAAATGATTTAAACCCCTAAAAATCAAAAACACTAAAACCCATAAAATACCATAAACACCACAAAACCCCCAAAACCAAAAAACCCCTAAAAACCATAAAACCCAAAAATCCATAAAAACCTAAAAATGAACAAAAACTCTAAAATCCCTTTAGAACCCTAATAACGTTAAAAACACTCAAAACCCATTAGAAACTTAAGAAACTAAAAAAAATAAAAAAAAATCAACTAAAAATGAAATATCTGAAACCCCTATAAACCACAAAAACCTCAAATAATGCCTAAAAACAATAAAAACACTAAAAATACTAAAAAAATCCATAAATGTCCCTAAAAACATATAATACTTTAAAATCCTTGAAACCCCTATGAAAAACATAAAAACCTAAAAAATTAAAACCCCCCAAAAAAACAAAAAATGCTAAAAACCTTACAATTCCCTAAACTCCCTTGAAAACCAAAAAATTACAAAAATCTTAAAAGACATAAAAATCCTTAAAAACCATAAAAAACCTAATATGTAAAAACCCCTAAAAACCCTGAAAACCCCAAATAAAACCTTTAAAACCTAAAAAACATAAACCCCACAAAAACAAAAAAATGGTTAGAACCCAAAAAGACTGTAAAACCCCCTAAAAACCATTAAAACCCCCTAAAAATTTAGAAAACTCTAAAAACCCATAAATATCCAAAATACCAGTAAAAAATCTAAAAACCCTTAAAAAGTTAAAAAAGTCTAAAAAATATAAAACCCCTAAAAATCGTTAAAAACTCTAACAAACGTAAAAAAACAATGAAGCCCTCAAAATCGATAAAATCTGTAAAAAACCATCAAGGTCCTAAAAATCCCAAAAAAAATACGTAAAAATGTTAAAACCCATAAAACACTAAATAAACCTTTTAAAAACTTAAAAACCTAAAAATAATTAAACTCCATAATGAAATAAATATTATGAAAACTCTAAAAAACCATGAAAAAATTTAAAAACCCTAAAACCCCTCAAAATCCCTAAAACCCAAAAAACCCTAAGGATGATAAAAAGTACTTAAAAATCATTAAAACAAAAAATCCCCTAAAAACCCATAAAACCCCTACGAAACCCTTAAAAACATAAAAATATTAAAACCCTTGAATAACCTAAATAAACTAAAATACCCTAAAGCCCCTGAAAACCATAAAACCCCCTAAAAGCATAATTACCCTAAAACCCCTAAAAACCCAAAAACACACTAAAAACTAAAAAACCGATTTAAACCCCTAAAAATGTTAAAAAAAACTCTAAAAACATTAAAAACATTAAAACTAAAAAATACCAAAATCCCAAAAAATTATAAAATCCCTAAAACCCCTAAAAACCCTAAAACCCTCAAAAATCATAAATACCCTAAAAACCATAAAAATCATAAAAAAATCTCTAAGAACCCAAAATAATGTAAAAAACTTTAAAATCTATTTGAAAACATTAAAAACCAAAAAACACTTAAAACCCCTAAAAACCTAACAAATTATAAAACCCTAAATTAACATTAAAAACATTAAAGCCCTTCAAAATACATTAAAACCCATAAAAACCCTACAAAATCATAAAATCCCTAAAAACATAAAAACCCATAAAACCCTGGAAAAACCAAAATAAAACCTGAAAAAGTTATAAACACTTAAAACCCTAAAAACAATAAAATATCTGAAACCCCTAAAAGACCCTAAATACCCTAAGAACTCATAAAACCCATAAACGCCCCAAAAATCGTTAAAAACCCTAAAACCCATAAAAACCAAAAAAACACTAAAAACATTAAAAAACTATAAAAACATTTAAAATCCTAAAAAAACTGAAAAACCCCAAAATAACCAAACAAACGATAAAAACCAAAAAAAACCATCAAAGTCCTTAAATACCCTAAAACCCCATATAAATCTTAAAAAATTGCTAAAAATACTAAAATACAAAAAAATCCAAAACATCTTAAAACACCATATCAAAACCATAAAAACAAAAAGAATAATTGAAACCGTGGAAAAAATCTAAAATGCTAAAAACCCTTAAAACCATTGAATAAGCTAAAAACAATCAAAATCCCTCAAAACCTAAAAGACTGTAAAAATAAAAAAAAATCCATAAATATCCCAAAAAACATTCACAACCCTAAGAGTATATTAAAAACATAAAAAAACTTTAAAAGAATAAAAAAACTTAAACTTCCCCCCCCCCAAAACACCATAAAAACCCATATAACCCTTAAAAACTGCAAAACCCCTAGAAAACCATAAAAACCCTAATAACCACTAAAAACTCAGAAAACCTTCCAAAAACCTAAAAACATAAAAAACACTAAAATATATTAACAATCCTAAAAAACATATAAAAACCCCCTAAAATAGCAAAAAACATAAAACCCCTAAAACCCAAAAAATCATAAAAATCCCTAAAAATCCCTTAAATCCCTAAAAACTGTAAAAATCCTAAAAAACTGTAAAAATCCATAAAGATATAAAAAAATACTAAAAACCCTATAACCCATAAGAAAACATTAACAACCTAAAAATACATAAAATCCACAAAAACCAAAAAAGCGCTAGAATATCTAAAAACAATAAAATCCTTAAAAACCCTAAAAGTCCCTATAACACTAAAACCCTCAATATCCTTTAATCCCTAAAAAAACCTAAAAATCCCTAAAAATCTCCAAAAATATATACAACCCTAAAAAATATAAAAATACCTATGAAAATCATGAAAACATAAAAATAATTAATTCCCCTAAAAACCTAAAAGCAAGAAAAACCCTAAAAGACCCCAAAACACCTAAAAACAATAAACACCCAAAACCCCCTTAAAACCCCTAAACACCCATAAAACCCCTAAACCCACTAGAAACACTAAAAAATTTGTTAAACCCCTAAAAATGTTAAAAAATATAAAACACATTTATACCCATAAAAAACATAAAAACACCTTAAAAACTGAACAAACCAATAATATCCTAAAACCCAAAAAGCCCTCAAAATTTTTAAACACCCTAAAAACCAATATTTTTTAAAAAAATTCCCTAAAAATACCCAAAAAAGAAAAAATTCATGAAAACCCTAAAAAACCTTAAAAACCTAAAAACAGTTAAAACCACAAAAAACAAAAAAATTCTAAAAACACTAAATGTCCCTAAAACATTAAGAACCCTCAATATCATTGAAAACTCTAAAAATGATAAAAATAAAAAAACCCTCAAAATCTCTAAAAACATAAATAACCCCAAAAAATATGAAAAACCATAAGAAAACCTTAAAAACCTAAAAATAATTTAAAGCCTTAAAAACCTTAAAATACTAAAAACCCTAAAACCCACTTAAAATCATAAAATATAAAAACACCTTTAAAAACCCTAAACCCCATAAAAACCAATAAAAACTCTAAAAACCCTTCAAAGCCAAAAATTTTTTATAAAAACTAAAAGATTTTTAAACCCCTAAAAATCCAAAACACACTAAAACCCAAAAACCATAAAATATCTAAAAACCATAAGTAATACTGAAAACCCTCAATATTTCTAAAAAACGTAAAACCCCATATATTTCCTACAAAATCCATAAAAACCTGTAAAAATATTAAAAACCCTAAATAACTTGAAACCTTATTAAAAACATAAAAACCTAAAAGAAATTAAAAAGAATAAAAGTACCTAAAATGCTAAAATTCATAAAACCATCAAAATCCCTAAAACCCTAAAAACAATTAAAAATCTAAAAATCACAAAAAATCTATAAAAATGTAAAAAACCATAAAACCTTGAAAACCCCAATGAAAACCATAAACACATAAAAACCCTAAAAACTACAGAAACCATAAACCCACTAAATCACTAGAAAACCATTAAAACCCTAAATTATTTAA
Organism: Viscum album; assembly: GCA_963277665.1. Taxonomy (NCBI): domain Eukaryota; kingdom Viridiplantae; phylum Streptophyta; class Magnoliopsida; order Santalales; family Viscaceae; genus Viscum; species Viscum album. The sequence continues at coordinate 938,356,188 of OY728141.1, forward strand.
AAAAGTGTTAAAATCATCAAAAACCCCAAAAAACTACAAAAAAAACTAAAAACCAAAAAAACCATAAAAAGCTGAAAACCCCTAAATCCCTTAAAAACAATAAAACCAAAAAAATTACATAAGATTTCCTAAAACATAAATAACTCTTAAAACCCTAAAATACCCTAATAAAATAATAAAAACTTAAAAAACCCTTAAAATTGACAAGAAAAATGGTAAAATCCTAAAAATACCCAAAAAACCCTTATAAAACCTAAAAACCATAAATTCCTCAAAAATTTATAAAACCCTAAAAACATATTAAACCCCTAAAAACCCACCGAAAACATAAAACCCCTTTAAACACCTAATTTTTTTTGAAAACCCTATAACCCATTAGAAACCAGAAAAACACAAAAAAAAACTAAAAACCAGATAAAACCATAATATCCCAAAATCCATTAAAACTGATAAACCTGTCAAAATCCATAAAACACTAAAAAATATAAATCCTAAAAAAGCACAAAATATCCTAGAAAACATAACAACCATAACAAATTTAAAAACCCCAAGGAAACCCCTAAAATCAAAAAACCACAAAAAACCCCTAAAAATAAAAAAATTCTAAAAAACCTAAAAAACATTCAAAAGACTTTAAACACCTAAAAACCCAAAAAATTCACCTAATCCCCTAAAACTTAAAAATTACAAAAGTCCATAAAGACATAAAAAACATAAAAACCCATAAAAACCCTAAGAAAACCAAAAAAACCTAATAGACTTAAAATATTGAGTAAACCTAAAAATTGCTGAAAATGATAAAAGTCCCTAAATATCATAAAAACCCATAAGAAACATAAAAAACTATTAAAATATTAAAGAAACATAACAAACCATAGAACCCTACAAACTAATAAAATATATAAAAACCATTTATAATCCTAAAAATATTTAATAACTCCAAAAACCATTTATAACAAAAAAATTAAAAAAACCCAAAAAAACTAAAAAAATAAGAAAACACTAAAAACCCTAAAACACCTAAAAACTCTCAAAATCAATGAAAACCATAAAAATAAATAAAAATAATAAAAAATCACCGAAAATATCTAAAACCTAAAAATTCATAAACCCTTAAAAAATATTATATAAACCTAAAAAACATATAAACACTTTAAATCCATAAAAAACACAAAAAACACAACCCAAAAGTCACTAAAACCCCCAAAATCCCTAAAAACTATAATACCCATAAAAATAATTAAATCCTAAAAAATCCATAAATGTAAAAAATGTAAAAACCATAAAAAACATAACAACCACTAAGAGAGGATTAAAAAGTAAAATACACTTAAAAGTACTAAATGACATTAAAAACCCCAAAAACCCTAAAAGACTCTTAACACCCTATAAATCTATAAAAACCATAAAAAACCCCCAAAAACGTGAAAAACTATAAAAACCCTAAAACTACCTAAAAACTCTAAAATCCTTTAAACCCATAATTTTTTAGAAAACTAAAAAAACCTTTAAACCCCTAAAAACTAAAAAAACACCAAAACCCCTAAAAAACCAAAAAAACCATAAAAACTATTAGACCCTAAAAACCCCTAAAACCCATCAAAATCCCTAAATACCTGTAAAATTAATAATGATCCAAAAACAACACTAAAATTACTGAAAACATAAAAACTATTAAAAATCCTAAAAATATAAAGAAGAACATAAAAATCTAAAATACATTAAACCCTTAAAAATATAAAAAATTTCAAAATGTGTAATAATACCCTAAAGACACTAAAACCCTCAAAATACCTCAAAACAATAAGAATAATAAAAAATCTCTTAAAATCCAGAAAATTGTAAAACCCAAAAAACCTTGAAAATCACCCATTACACATTAAAAACCAGAAAACCATTAAAACCCCTAAAAACCTAAAAGATGTTAAAAAGCATAAAATATCATTAAAACCCTAAAAAACCCTAAAAACATGGAACCCCTGAAAACCGTAAACAACCATAAAATACCCTAAAAACATAAAAACCCAACTGAAAACACTAAAAACCATTTAAACCCCTAAAAACATTAAAAAAACACTAAAACTCTTTAAAATCCCTATGAAAACTTTAAAAACTAAACACACATAAAACAACTAAAAATATAAAAAATGAAAAAAAAACCCTGACAAAACCAAGAATACCCTAAAACAAAAAAACATAAAATCTTAAAAAACTTGAAAAACCACAAAAATCTGATAAAGGCCTAAAAAATCCCCAAAAACATAAAATCCCTAGAAAACCAAAAACCCTTAAGAAAACCTTAAAACCCTAAAACAATTAAAACCCATAGAAAACCTAAAACTGCCAAAAACCCTAAAATACCCAAAAACACCCAAAAACCATAAAGCCCTTAAAAACCTTAGAAACCCTAAAACCCCTAAAACCCCTAAAACAACTAAAAACTCTACAAACCCTTTAAACAACTAAAATGTTATAAAACTCTAAAAATCAGTCAAAACCCTAAAAAAGCAAAAAAAACCCAGAAACACCAATAAAAATCTTGATAACCATAAAACATACAAACCCATAAAAATCCCTAAAAACACTAAAAACATTAAAATCATAAAAAAACCTAGAAGTCCCAAAAAAACATAAATAATGTCGAAAAACTGAAAAATTATAAAAACCCTAAAAAAATAAAAAACCTACAAATCCATTAATATCCCTAAAAAAAATAAAAAACTCTAATTACCCTGAAGAAACCCAAAGAAAAAAAATTAAAAACCCAAAACACTAAAAACCCCTAAAACTCCTAAAAACCCTAAATGTCCCAAAGAACCCTAAAACACCTAAAAACATAAAAAATGATAAAATATTTAAAAACCCTTAAAAACCCTTATAAAACCATTAAACCTACTAAAACCTATAAAAACCCATTAAACCCCTAAAAATTTTAAAAAATATAAAAACTGAAAAATCATACAAAACTCAAACATCCCTAAAACCCCTAAAAACAAAAAAATCATAAATATCCCTAAATATCCCTAAAAACATAAAAAATCATAAAAACCAGGAAAAAAGATAATAAAACCTTGAAAACCTAAAAACACATAAAACCCATAAAAACAAAAATAGCAAAAATATTTAAAAACCCTAAAATACTTCAAACCCCTAAGACCATAAAAAATAACTAAAAAAATAAAAAAGCCCAAGAAAATATTCAAAATGTAAAAAACCATTTAAATCATAAAAACTCCTATGAAAACCAGAAAACTAAAATAATTTAAAACTCCTAAAAACGCTAAAACCCCTAATGACCCTAAAAACCATAAAATCCCCTAAAAACGCCTAAAAACTATACAATCCCAAAAAAACCTTAAGAAACATTAAAACCCATAAATAACTAAAAAAACTAATAACTCTATAAACCATTTAATCCTATATATTGTTAAAAATGCTAAAAAACCATAAATCCCTTAAAAAACTAAAATACCATAAAACCCTAAAAATGATAAAAACCCTAAATACTCTAAAAACCCCTAAAACCCCTAAAAATTATATACCTAAAAAGGCCCTAAAAATACACAAAAATGTAAAATATCCTAGAAACCCCTAATAAAACCTTAAAATTCCCAAAACCCTTCAATTACCTAAACTCCCTAAAAACGCTAAATACCCTAAAAATCCCAAAAAGACCTAAAAACCCCTAAAAAACTCTACAAACCATAAAAAATCGAAAAATACTTTAAATTTTAAAACCCCATAAATTTATAAAAACCCAATAAAAAATTAAACCACATTAAACCCCTAAATATGTTCAAATTCCCTTAAAAACCATTAAAAATCAAATACAATTAAAAACACTAAAAAACCAAAAAAACCCTTAAAAAGTTTAAAACCCCCAAAAATCCCTAAAAACATTAAATAATTATAAAAATCAAAGAAATACATAATAACAATTAAGAAATAAAAACACTATAACCCCTAAAAACCCAATAAAACCTTAAAAACCTAAAAACTCCTAAAACCCCTAAAAACATAAACAGTGATAAAAATCTAAAAGAACCTAAACCCTATAAAAACAATAAATCCCCTAAATCCTTAAAAACTTGTAAAAATCAATAAAAACACTAAAAACCACAAAAAACACTAAACACCCTTTAAACCCTTACAAATATTTAAAACTCTAAAAACCTTTAAAACCATTTAAAACTAAAACAAACCCTAAAACCCAAAACCAATAAAACCCTTAAAACCCTAAAAACCCTTAGAATCCCTATAAATACTATAAATCCAAAAAATATCCTGAAAACCTATAAAAACATAAGAATCCTAAAAATACATAAAACCCCTATGAAACCCATAAGAACCTAAAAAACATAAAATGACTAAAATGCCTAAAAAATACTATAAACTCGAAAAAACATGAAAAATTCTAAAAAACCATAAACCCCTCAAAACACACCAAAATAATAAATAACCATAAAAATCCTAAGAAATACCTAATATGTACTGAAAATATAAAAACCATAAAAGCCCTGAACACCCTAAGAAAACATTAAAAAACTAAAAAACCTTAAAACTTGTAAAAAACCTTAAATTGCTAAAAACTCGTAAAGGCCCTAAAACCCCTAAATCCCCACAAAATCCCAAAAATATGAAAAACCAATAATGATCCTAAAAAAACCCAAGAATTCCCCAAGAACATGAAAAACTAAAAGCCCTAAAAACCTATGAAAACTATAAAAACCTAGAAAAACCTAAAAACCTAAAAATGATAAAAAAAACTAAAGACCCAAAAACCCAAAAACCATAAAAAGCCCAAATCACCAAAAACCCCCAAAAAACCTAAAAATCCAAAAAAAAAATGATAAAAATCCATAAATATCCAAATAAATCCTAAAAATCCCTAAAATGAAAAAAACCCTAAAATCCTGAAAACCCTTAAGAAAAACCTTTAAAAACTAAAAATATTTAATGTCCATAAAACCCCTAAAAACCATAAAAACCTAAAAACCAATGACAACTCTAAATTCCCACTAAAACTCTAAATACCCTTCAAAAATACTAAAAATCACTAAAAACATAAATAAATCCTTAAATCCCTTAAAAGATTAAAGAAACATTAAAAACATAAAATAACTGAAACGCCTAAAATCCTTAAAGATACTAAAACACTCAAAATGGTAAAATAACCCTAAACACTAAAAAAACCCAAAAAAACACTAGAAAACCATAAAAACCCCATAAAAACCCTAAAACCCCATAAATCCCTAGAAATCCACAAAAAACTATAAAACACCTTTAAACACATAAAAATGATAAAAAAAACAATAAATACCCTATAAAACTAAAAAAACCATAAAAACACAAAATAAAATCCCTAAAAAACCAAAAAATCCTAAAAACCAAAAAACCCCTCAAAATCCCTAAAAATCCAAAAAAAAATAGTAAAAATCAATAAAAATACATAAAAATATATAAATACATAAAAATCCATAAAACCCTGAAAACCCCTAAGAAAACAATAAAACCCTAAACATACTTAAAACCCCTAAAACCTAAAAAATTCTAAAAACGTGAAAACCCTTAAAACCCCAAATAACCCAAAAACCACATAAAATCCCAAAAAACCCCAAAAAAATAGAATCCTAATAAATCCAAAAAAAAACTTAAAAATATGAAATACACTCTAAACACTGAGGACTCCTAAGAAAACAATAAATACCTGGAAACACTTTAAACCCCTAAAAACATAAAAACTTTAAAAACATAATGGGAACCTAAACCCTAAAAACACATAGAAACCTTAAAAAAACCCCCCTAAACCCTTACGAAACCCTAAAACCCATTATAGCACTAAAAATTTCTAAAAAATATAAAAACCATATAAACCCCTAAAAATGATAAAAACACTAAAAATTCAAAATCCCTCAAAATCACTAAAAACCTAAAATAAATAAGAATCCTAAAAAGCCCTGAAAATCCCTAAAAAAATAAAAACTCCAAAAAACCTAGAATCACTAATAAAACCATAATAACCTTAAACCAATAATAAATCTAAAAACTCTAAAAAGCATAAAACACTAAAAACCATCAAAATCCATAATATCCCTAAAAACATTACAAACTTAAAAACAACCTAAAATTCATAAAAATGTAAAAATAATAAAAACTCTAAAAACCCTAAGAAAATATTAAAAACATAAAGACACTAAAAACCCTTAAAAAACCTTAAAAGATTATACACCCTAAACCCCCACTAAAATCTATATAAACCCCTAAAAATTATTTAAAAACACTATATCCCATTTAAAACATAAAAAAATGAAAAACACAAAAACCCCTTTAAACCCACCAAAATAATAAAAAACTCCATAAAACCCCCAAAACCCCCCAAAGCCCATAAAAATCAAAATATGCCTAAAAGACCAAAAACCATCAAAAATCCCCAAAATCCTGAAAACTGATAAAATTCCTAAAAATTCCAAAAAATTTCCTAAAAAAATAAGAAATCCTAAAAACCCTAAAAAACCATAACAAAAATGTAAAAACCTAAAAATTACTAAAAACACTAAAAAGGTAAAAAATTCTAAAAACCCATAAATGCTAAAAAAACCCAAAAAACCCCACAAATTACCAAAAAAAATGTTAAAAACATTAAAATCATAAAAAATATAAAATTCCATAAAAAAATAACAAAACCATAAAAACCCTTTGAAAAAATTCAAAACCTAAGAACCCATAAAACCAATAAAAAGCATAAAAAATTCTAACAACCCTAAATGTACCTAAAACCACATAAAAATCATAAAAACCCCTAACAATTTAAGAAACTCTATAACACATAAAATGTAAAACCCACTAAAAACTCATAAAACCATTTAAACCCCCCCAAAATGTTATAAAACTCTAAAACCCCTTAAAACACTAATTACCCAAAAAACCCAACAAATCTTAAAAATTAGAAATCCTTAAAAACCATAAAAATCATTGAAATCCATAAAAAATAATAAAAATCCTGAAAGGGTATTAAAATACAAAAGATCATAAAAAACCCTAACACACTGAAAAATCATAAGAAAATAATAAAACCCTAAAAACCCTAAAAAACATAAATACCATTAACATGCCTAAAGACCCTAAAGCGCCCTAAATACCCTAAAACCCCCTAAAACAATAACCCCCCCTAAAATAATAAATACTCTATAAAAACACTAAAAACTAAAAAATAAAAAACCATTTAATCACACTAAAAGCTAAAAACTCTAGAAAAGTTTAAAATGCATAATTTTTTTAAAAAAAACATAAAACCCAATAAACTAGAAAAACCCTAAGACCCCTAAAAACTCTAGAACCCACAAAAATCCATAAAGCCCCTAAAAATATTAAAATTATAAAAAATACTTAAAAATCCATAAAAATAAAAAAACCCTAAAAATCATAAGAAAACCTTAAAAACCTAAATAAACCTAAAACCCAAAAAAAACATAAAAAAACTAAAATCCCTAAGAAGATCAAAAAATACCTAAATCCCTAAACCCCTAAAAACCATAAAAACCATAAAAACCATAAAAACCTTAGAAACCCATAGAAACCATAATACCACTAAAAATATTAAAAACCCAATAAACCCCTAAAAGTGTTAAAAAAACAATAAATTTTTTTTAAATTTTGATAAAAATTTAAAACCCCAAAAAACCATAAGTAACCTAAATCCCATAAATCCCAATAAACCCCCCAAAATCCTGAAAAACCCTAAAAAACATTAAAATCCCAAAAAATCAATAAAACACCCTAAAAATATAAAAACCATAAATACCCTAGAAGCATATAATAAAAACATAAAAACCTAAAACAAATGAAGCACTAAAAACCTAAAAATTTAAAAAACCCTAAAACCCATAAAATTCCTAAAACACCTTATAACACTCAAAATCTTTAAGAAACCTAAAAACCATAAAAGTCATCAAAAATCCAAAATCCAAATAAATCCCTAAAAAAAGTCTTGAACACCCATAAGAAAACATTAAAAACCTAAAACACATAATAACCTAAAAACTCTAAAAACAATAAAACACCCCAAAAACCAAAAAACCCCTAAAAAGCATAAAAAACTCTAAAGCCCCTAAAATTACAAAAAAATCCATTAAAAAATTAAAAATAATAAAACACATTTGGACAACAAAAAACAATAAAAAACTTTAATGCCCATAAATCCCCTAAAAATAAAAAATCCTAAACCCAAAAAAACATAAAAACCCTAAAAACCATACAAAAATCCTTAAAATATTTAGAATCCTAAAAAAATATAAAATTACTAAAAAAGTCTTAAAATTCCCTAAAACCAAAAAACCTGAAAACTCTAGAAAATACAAATAAAACCCTAAAAAAATAAAAACACTAAAAACAACTAAAAACCTAAAAATAGCTAAAAACCTTTTAAAACCATAAAAGTCCCTAAAAAACTAGAAATCCCTTAAAACCATAGAAACTAAAAAACCTATAAGAACCTAAAACCCACTAAAGAATCTCCAAAACGTTTAACCACCTAAAAATGTTAAAAAAGGATAAAAGTCATAAAAAATTTCTAAAAAAAAAGAACCCTGAAATCCAAAAAAAAAATTTACCAATAGTTAAAACTCCTAAATCCCCTCAAAATCCCTCAAGTCCCTAAAATCCATAAAAAGCTTAAAAATACCCTAAAACCCAGTAAAAATTATAAAAACTATAAAACCCTTGAAAACCCCAAAAAGACCTAAAAAACCTAAATATACTTTAAACCACTAAAAACCTCAAATTGCTAAAAACCATAAAACCCAAAAAGACCTTAAAACCCCTAAAACACCTAAAACCATACAACCGCTTAAAAGCATAAAAACCCCAAAAAAACCAACAAAAACAGTAAAAAATCTAAAAACACTTTAAACCCAAAAAACATAAAAAACCTACAACAAACCTTAAAAACCCTAAAAACAAAAAAAACAATACCCAAAAAACCATAAAAACCCTAAAATACCTAAAGATACTAAAACCCATAAAAATATTTTTAAATCCATGAAAACATAAAAACCTAAAAAAACCTAGAAAACACTTATGAAAATATTAAGTAATAATAAAAACTCAACCCTTAAAAAACCTATAAAAATCAAAATCTCTAAAAAACCCCTAAAACCCTCAAAATCCCATGAATACCTAAAAACCATAAAAATCATTAAAAATCCATAAATATCTCTAAAAACATAAAAAAAACCCCAAGAACCATGAAAAAACATAATAAAACATTAGAAACCTAAAAACATTAAAACCCCTAAGAAACCTAAAAAACCCTAAAAACCCTAAAGACACTAAAATCACTTGAAACCCCTAAAAACCATAAAACCCATAAAACCATCAAAAACCCAAACAACCCAAAAAATTAAAATCCTCTAAAAACTATAAAAACCCTTTAAACCCCTATTAAAAATGAAAACTTATAAAAAATATTAAAAACCATAAGAATTAAAAAACACTAAAAACCCAAAAAAATATAAATACATTAAAAAAGCTAAGATTCCTTAAAAACCATCAAAATCCCTAACAAACCTAAAAACCATAAAAAATAAAAAAAACACTAAAAACATAAAAACCCTAAAACAATGAAGAAACCTAAGAAGACCTTAAAACCTAAAAACACTTAAATTCCCTAAAAACATAAAAACTGTAAAAAGCCTTAGGAAACCCTAAGAGACCCTAAAAACATAGAAAACTATAAAAATCTCCCAAAACTGTAAAAATCATAAAATAAAATATAACTTAAAAATTCACAAAACACTAAAAAATACTAAGATAACATTAAAAATAAAAAACCACTAAAATCCATTAAAAATATAAAAAACACTAAAAACCCTGGTGACCATAAAAATGTTAAACCCCTCAAAAGAATAGGAAACAATAAAAACCACAAGAACCACACAACCCATAAAAACCCAAAAAACCCACTAAAAACTATAAAAACTCTGTAAACTCCTAATAACATTAAGAAACTCTAAAAGCTTAAAAACACTAAAAACTAAAAAAATAACAAGAATCCAAAAAACCATAAAAAACCAAAACACCTACAAACCCTCATAATGCATAAAAATCATAAAAACACATGATAACCATAAAACAGGTCAAAAAATACCTTAAAACATAAAAAACACTAAAACACTAAAAATCACTAAGAAAAACTAAGAACCCTAAGAATAATTACAACTATAAAAATCCAAAAAATGCTAAAATCCCTAAAAAACCTAAAAACCCTAAATACACTAAAACCCCATAAAATCCATAAAACCCATAAAAGCCTTAAAAATAATAAAACCCATCAAAACACTAAAAACACTAAAAACTATAAAAACCCTTTAAACCTCAAAAAGTATTAAAAAAACTCAAAGAAATCTTAAAAACCCTAGAAAACTAAAAAAACATAAAAACCATAAAAACCCTAAATTGCTAAAAAAAACCCTAGAAACCATCAAATTCCCTAAACTCGCTAAAACCTTAAAACCCTCAAAATCCAAAAAACCATAAGAAACTATAAAATCATAAAAAATCCCAAAAAATTATATAAAATCCATAAAACCCCCTATGAAAAACATAAAATCCTAAAAATAAATAAAACCACTAAAATCCCAAAAAAATGAACAATCCACTAAAAGACCCTAAGAAAATAAGCAAAACCCCTAAAAACCATAAAGTCCCTAAAATCTATAAAACCCCTAAAAACACATAAAAAACCAATATCCCATTTAAAACCCTTTAATCCCCTAAAAACATTAAAAACTCTAAAAACCTTAAAACCCTACCAAACTAAAAAACATTAAACCAAAAAAAATCAAAAAACCTAAAATCCCTAAAAACAAAAAAAACCTATAAACCCATAAAAACCCTAAAACCCAATCGTAAAATCCCAAAAAATCCCTAAAACGCAAAAAAAAAACTACCACCCCTAATAACCCTAAGATAACATTAAAAACATAAAAACAAAAAAAATACTTAAAAAACAAAAAATGCTAAAAACACTAAAATACACTAAATTCCCTAAAAAGCTTCAAAATCCCTAAAACCCTAAAAACCATAAAAAATGCCTTAATAATCTCTAAAAACATAAAACCCATAAAACCCCTAAAAACCCTTAAGAAAACCTTAAAAAACTAAAACCACTTAAAACCCCTAAAACAAAAAAAAATGCTAAAACCATTAAAAGGATTTAAAAACCCTAAAACCCCTTAAAACAACAAAAACACTAAAAAAAACCCTAAGACCCCAAAAAAAACCTAAAACCCATTAAAGACTCAAAAACAATTTAAACACCTAAAAAACTTTAAGAAACTATAAAAAACCTTAAAACCCCTTAAATACTAAAAAACCCAAAAACCCAAAAAAACCATAAAAACCTAATAACATTAAAAAACCCAAATCCCCCCCTCAAAATCCCTAATACCCTAAAAACCATACAAATCCTTAAAAAAATCCTAAAATCCCTAAAAAGAAAAAACCCCTTGAAACCCATGAAAAACTATAGGAAACCTTAAAAAACACATAAATCCCCTAAAAAACTTAAAAGAGGTAAAAATAATAAAAACCTCGAAGGACCCTAAAAACCCTAAAAAGAAAATAAAAAACCTAAAATCCCCTAAAAACTGTTAAAAACACTAAAAACATGATAAACGATAAAACCCATAAAAACCCTAAAAACCACTAAAAACACTAAAAACGCTTTAATCCCCTAAAAATGTTAAGCCCGCGGGGGCTGGGTGAGTTGGTTCAAGGCGGTGGTGACCCGTCGCTGAGGTTCTGGGTTCGAGTCCTCACAAAGGCAATGCGCACCATTTGTTAGCGAACCTTTCGTCCCCTCGACTCTATGGGAAATGGCCCAAGCCCATGGGTTGGCCACCTTGGGCCAAGCTGGGGGCGTCCGACGCGCAGGTGGGCAGGCCAGCCCTATACCTCGTTACCCATACAACACATTTTGAAAAAAATAGAATAAGAGTCCCAAAGAACCTAACGATGGCTGAGCCAGCAGGGGGTTCGGGCGATTCTGTGAATCCATGGCCTCTGCCGGCTCTTCTGAATCGGGAGGCAGCTGATGCAGTGAAGAGACCTGATTCTGAGCCCATTGGGCACAATGTACTCTTTCAGCTTTGTAATCCTCGTGTTTCAAAACCTGGTCAATCTTTGGCTTCACCTCTGGATGCGCTGAAGAAGAACTTTGCTGAGGTCATTAAGTCTGCGACTTCCTCGCCTTTCTCAGATTTCGGCATCCCCTCCCCAGGGTGTGTCATCAAGAAAGGGAAAAGAGCTCATGTTTCTTCCAATCAGGAAGCAATTGAAGAAAGAATTAACCTCTTCAAATTTTCAATCATTGCTCGGGTGGTCATGCCTAAGGGTGGGAAATTATGGAGATTTTCTGAGCTTGTCAAGCGGGTTGCAGAACTCTGGGGCTTTTCGGACTGGAAAATGACAGCCATGGGCCGTGGATTTTATCACATCGTTTTTCCCTCTGATGAGCACAAAAGACGGGCATGGAGTTTTGGATCACCTGCGCTGAAGCCTGGCCTGCTGCGGATTCAGGACTGGGACCGTAATTTTGATCCAACAAGCGTTAAAAATACTTTTGCTCAGGTCTGGATTTGTATTTGCATATTGAATTGGCTTTATTTGCACCCTCGAATTTTGTGGGACATTGCCTCCTCGATTGGTTTTCTTATTCGGCTTGACAGGGAAACTGATAATCCAAGATTTGGTCACTATGATAGAGTTCTTGTTGAAGTTGACATGGCCAATACTTTGGCTGAAGAAGTGGTGCTAAACACTCTGGATGACAGTATCATGCTAGAAATACAATATGAAAGAAGACCCAAGTTCTGCAGCAATTGTCTCTTTCCTGGTCACACTATCGATGAATGCAGGAGATTTACGACTTGTAACATTTGTAAGGTGTGAGGGCATGAGGATGGGTCATGTAAAGCTTTGAACAATAATGAAACCCAGAAGGATGCATTGACTTATGTTACTCCCCCTGCAAGTTGGAAGCAACGATGCAAGAACAAGGGGGGTCCCAGACCAATCTGTTGTTCCTGAGAGGTCCTGTGATCCCATTTCTTCGACTCTGGATGGGGATTCTAATGCCCCCATTGCTGGGCATACTGCTCATCAGTAGTTTCCATGTTGTACCTTCTCAGCCTCCTGATTCCGGCATAGCAGTATCTCCTACTGACCGAATTGTTGCTTCCAGTGCTTGCAAAGCGGTGGCTGCAGTTGAGCAGGTTGTGATTTCTATAGGTGCTCCCTCAACTGTGGCTAATTCAGATCCTGTGACCATTGTATCCCCTGCTGAGCGTCTGTCGTGTGTCCATCCTGATGCAACTGCTAATTTCAGTAGTGCATATGGTACACCTGCTCAGTTTCTCCAATTCACTCCTGCATTCAGCAGCGTGCATGATGTGCATATAGCAGATGCTTCTGCTGAGAAATTTAAGATTACTGGTGGTTCTCCTATGCTTGGGGCCCCTCTGGGGATTGCTACGTTATTGGATTCTTCTGCTACTGGAATTCACTCAACCAGCAGAGTACACGATGCAACTGCTCAGTCAGATGCACCAGCTCTTGCTGATACGGCTGAGGTATTTTCTCCTGTTCCTGCCAGAATTTCCAGTAAGGCCAAACTCACTAGAATTCCTCGTAATGACGGGATCTGTGTTACTAATTCCTTCTCTCCCCTATCTGGGAAATTCTGGGCTGATCAATTTGATGACAGCCTATATGTAGATGTTATCCTTGAGGATACTCCTATGGCCTCTACTAATGAGTTTCCAAACATTGAGCAAGTCATTACGAAACCTCCTGGAAGACCTCCAAAGCAGGGAGGGAAAAGTAATGGTGCCCCTTCTAAGAATACAAAAGGCCTGCCTCGCCAAAGAGGCAACTCAAACTCCAGTCAATGAAGCTGCTTTTTTGGAATTGTCAGGGGATTGGGAACTCTCCAACTGCAGCAGCCCTTCGACATTTCCTTGCTGTCAACAAACCCTATCTTGTGGCCATTGTTGAGCCTCTTATTAGCTTTGATCACGGGAAGGGCTTCAACTGGGCATCGCTCGGGTACTTATTTATTGCTCATAATAGAGGTGCTGGTAATATTGAATCACTATGGGTGCTTCGACACAATGACTTGATGCTTGAGTCTTTTGAGATTTGTCACCAGGTTATTTCAGTTCACATCTGGATGCAGGACATTCCCCTCACCTTCTCTTTTGTCTATGCCTCTTGCTCTTACATCAAAAGAAGAGAACTCTGGGCAAATTTATCTACCCTCAGTGAGAACATGAATCACAATTGGGTCATCACTGGTGACTTCAATGTTGTCTTGAGTCCTGATGAAAAAACTAGCTTCTATTTTCTCCGTTCTGCTGCTCAATATTTTCAGTACTGTGTGGATCAATGTAATCTCATTGAAGTTCCTATGGCAGGCTCCAAATTTACCTAGGGAAGGTTCACTGTAAATGGGAGGCATGCCAGCAAAATTGATAGGTGCTTCATTCACGTCAACGATGCTTCTACTCCATTGGACATCTCAGGGTTTACTCTCCCTAAATTTAACTCTGATCATAATCCCATTGTTGTCTCCATTCGGGAGGATATTAGGAGACCTTCCCCCTTACCCTTAAAATTCAATAATGTCTGGCTCTCAATCCCAGGATGTAGGGAAGTTGTTCTTGATGGATGGAACTCCACTTTCCAAGGCTCTCCTTACTTTGTGGCAGCCTCTAAGCTTAGGAGAATAAAAATCCTTCTTAAAGCTTGAAGTAAGCTCTCTTTCTCCAGAATTGATGAGGAGATCAAGGATGTGCAATCTCAGTTGGAGTTTTTCCAAGAAAACAATCAGCAGGGGGCTGTTCCTACTCATGAGGAACTTTCATTTCACAAAAATCTTGACGATCTTCTCGCTCTCAAAGAGAATCTGGCAAAGCACCAATTCAGTGCTCGGTAGCTCAAGGATGGTGACAGAATCTCAAAGTTCTTTCAATGCTTACAACAGATGAAAAGGGTCTATAAAGGATCTAATCATATCCGAATCAATGGGGAAACCATGGTTGAGGATAAAGAGCTCTCTGATGCTGTTGTTGACCATTTTAAAGCTCTTTATAATGATGATGGTACACCTCCCTCAGCCTTGGTTGCCGAATGTATTGAGCAGTGTGTGAATGACTCCCAGAACAATGATCTGACCTCTCCACCTCTTGAAGATGACGTCAAATCTTGTCTCTTCTCTCTCAATTCTGAAAGTGCCCCTGGACCGGATGGATTCACTAACAAATTCTTCATCTTTTATTGGGATATCTTTCATGCAGAAATTACCAATGATGTCAGGGAGTTATTCATCTCAGGATCATTTCCATTTGGAATTGTTCCTGGGTGGAACATACGAAGATGTTTATATATGGCCTCTGAAGGAGTGAATATCATGAGAAAGAAAGTCAAATATGGGACCTTTGCTCTTAAACTGGATATATCCAAAGCTTTTGATACCATTATGTGGCATTTTCTGTTCAGGGTGTTGGGTATGTATGGTTTCTCATCCAATTTTATCAGCATGATCTCTTCTATTTTAGAGAGTGCTAGAATTTTTGTTCTGATTAATGGGGCTCCAAAAGGTTTTTTTTCAGTGTTCACGAGGGGTCAGACAGGGAGACCCTCTCTCTAGAATTCTCTTTGCACTAGTAGAAGATTACCTGAGTCATATTGTTACACATGCAATGATGGCTGGATTATATTTCCCTTTCAAAGCCAGTAAGGACTCTTATGTACCCTCACACCTTTTTTATGCTGACGATATCCTTCTATTTGGGCAGGCTAATATGCGAACTATCTCAACTATCCGGAAAATCATTAATCACTATGAAGATGTTGTCGGGCATGCAATCAGTTGGTGTAAATAATCTATTGTTTTTGGGAAAGGGTGCTCCTCAGTGAGGCGAAACAGAATCATTAGATGTCTTGGAGTTAAAAAAGGATCTCTGCCTTTTAATTACCTTGGGGTTCCCCTCTTCTGGGGGAGGGAAAAGCGCTACCACTTGGAAAGCATTTCTGTTGATATCACCCAGCAGCTAGATAAATGGAAGGGAAAGTCTCTGTCTCAAGCAGGAAGAGTTTGCCTTATCAATTCCATTATCACATCAATGTTTGTTCATGCCTTCTCTTTATATAGATGGCCAGTAAGTCTGATCAAATCCCTTCAAGCCAGGATTCGAAACATTGTATGGACAGGATGAATTAGTGAAAATAAATTGGTAACTGTTGCATGGAAAGACTACATCAAACCCATTAACATGGGTGGTCTTGGAATTAAAGATCTCTGGGCTTTCAATGAGGCCTTGTTGGCTAAATTCACCTGGAATCTCTTCGTGCACAAGGAAGGTGAGCTGGATTTTCTTAAAGAACGATTCACTGCCCACTTCTGTAATGGCTACACTGGGTATATGCTCTCCTCGGTATGGACCACAATTAAATCCTCATTTCAGAATATTATCTCTCAATCTATCTGGACTGTTTCAAGACAATCCAATCTGAACTGCTGGCTCACCCCTTGGCTTGATTGTCCTCTGCATGAACTTATGCAAGTTCCACAAGGTCTGCAACACATGACTATCAGTGAGCTCAACGCCAGGCTGATGGAACTGGATGGAATTCGGCCATCACACATCATCTCCCAGATCCGCTGTTACAACTACATTGATTCGGACACTCTCATATGGAAGCCGGATCTGATTGGCCAGCTCACTGCAAGGGGTTTCTACGAGCATGAATTTCGGCAAGGTTCTGACCCCCCCCCCCCTCATGGCTTCTGAAATATAAGCATCAATTCATTCCACCTAGACACTTTCTTCTTGTTTGGAAAATTTGGAGGCATATGTTGCCTATGCATGGTCAGCTTCACAAAACTGGGTTGCAGATTGCCTCGGTCTGCAGCATCTGTTTGCGAGGTGCTGAAAGCATACAACACCTCTTTATTGATTGCAATCTTGCACACAGATTATGGAGCTACATGCAGGATGTTTTTGGTCTCCGCTTACCTCCTGGATCCTTTTCTCAACAGATTCTTTTTAACAATGATTTTAGCTGTAGTGAGCAGCTTCATAACCTCCTTCTTTCATCTTCGGCATCCATTGTCTCTTTCCTATGGGCTGCAAGAAATTCTGCTATGTTTCGGAACAAATCATGCTCCACGCATGAGGGTATTATTTCCATGCATAGTGCTGTTCGGCTTGCTGGGAGTCTCCAATCAGGTACGATGAACAACTGCTTCAATGATCTTGTTACACTCCGCACCCTTGGTGTCCCTGGTAGGTGCAAAAAAACAATGTTGATGAAGTACATTAGATGGATTCCACCAATCCTGTCATGGATCAAAGTTAATGTTTATGGTGCGGCGGCAGGCTCACTAGGCCCATCAGGTTGTGGTGGGGTCTTCCGTACATGTCGAGGATTTGTCAAGGGTATTTTCTATCACTACATTGGGAATGTATGTGCTTATGAGGTAGAGCTTTGGGCTATTATCAAGGCTGTTCGTTTTGCAATTCAATTTGGGTGGTTGCATCTATGGATCGAATCGGACTCAATGCTTGCATTGGAGGCGCTTTGCCAAAACTCAAGGAAGGTTCCATGGGGGCTTCTTCCTCAGTGGATTGAATGCCTTAGCCTATCTAAGAACCTAACTCTCAGGATTTCTCATGCATACAGGGAAGTCAATATGGTGGCTGATGCTCTCTCAAAGATAGCTATTGAAGAATGCTGCTCACGGTGGTCATTCATTGCTCCTTCCTTTTGCACGTCTCATGTAGCCGCTGACATGGTGGGTGCTACCCGCACACGAATGTACAAGTCCCCCCTGTAATGTTTTGTACCTTTTATTTTTATTAATTGAGGTGCCAAGCTTTCTGCTTGGCACGCACCTTCTTTTCCCTAAAAATTTTAAAAATATATAAAAACCCATAAAAATCCTAAAACCGTTAAAATCCATAACAAACCTAAAAATGCTTAAAATCTATGAAAACCCTAAGAAATGATAAATACCCTAGAAAACCCGTAAAATACATAAAACATAAAAACCCTGAAAACTCAAAGAAAATCACAAAAACCTAAAAACACTTTAAACCCCCAAAACCCCCAAGAATAAGGAAAGATGGTGGTTGAGTCTCTTGGATCCTCTCTTTCTCAGATTTCCCCATGATTTCTTCTCTCACGGTGCTTCTTCACTTGGGAGGATGCATCTTCATTACTACTGTGTATTCTCAGGCGTCGGCCTTCACAACGTTTCTATTTCTTTTGGTGGATCTCTTCTCTTAACATGGTGGTTCTTTTGTAGGTTCTTGTGCATTGGCATCAGATCAAGGTTTCACCACTAGATGATCGACTCAGTTCTAGTCTCCCCGGCATGCGACGTTGTAGTTTTAAGGGGGATTGGAAAGAATATGGCCTTTCCTTGGTGTGGCATTGTAGATCCTTAGTGGTACCACTCAAATCTAGAATCTTTGGAGTGAGACGCTACAGATCTAGGGAGGTGCAGGTCAGATTTGGGTGTTATGGTTTGCGGTGATGGGCCTCAACAGCATTCCTCGAATTCCAGGAAGCATATTCACTTCAATTTATTCGTCTAATGAGTCTTATCTGAAAGGCATCCTAGAATGTTTTTATTCTGAGGGTGCTTCAGATATGGTATGTCTTTTCTGTTGTGTTGTTATATCTACAACTTTCCTCTGCTTTTGGTGTGTCGGTGGCTCGTAATTTTAGTGTTCTTCTGCTTGGTGGGTGGATGTTTGATTTGATGTTTTGGATTCTTTGGCTGGTGTATTGGCCCGTTAGTTGGGATCCACTTCTAGTTTGGGGTATTCATTTTGAGTTTCTGGATGAAATGGTTCTGGTTTGTCTGATTTTGTTGATGCTGCTATGGCATTTGGTGTGTGCTGATGAGAGAGAGTGGTTTTTTTTGCTGCTTGTTTTCAAGGCACGGAAGGATATATTGGTTGTCGGAAACCTTGGTGTTGGATGATGTTTGCTGATATACTATAATGTGAGGAAGCTAATGCTTATGAGTTTGGTGCTGAGGAATCTACACTACTGACAGTGGATCTTCCAGGGGTGGAGGTACTTGAATATGCAAATGGGGTGACTGGATACTTCTTGTTTCTTGGCCGTGTTATGGACCTAGATGTGGACACTTTTGTTCCTGTTTTGTCTCCCTTTAAATGGGTGTTGTTGGGTGCGAGTTGTGGGGTGATAGATTCAATTCAGATTGGAAGTGATGGTTGGTGGATGATGAGCTACTGGTTATTGGTTGCCGCCTTCCTTGAGGACTGGTGGTGGTGGGTGCTGGAAGAATGTTATGGCTATGATGATTGGAATCGGTGCTGCTGGTTGCTGGAACTGAAGCATGGTGTTGGGTGATGTTTGGTGATCGAAAGAGGTGCTGTTTATTTGAAAATGAGGTGTTGTACCCGTGTTGTTGTATGGCTAGGAAGTGATAGAGATGTTGTTTATGATTTTAGTGTTGGTGGTTCTGTGTTGCTGGTGATGGAGATGCTTGGCAAGGAGGTGATGGATGATGATAAATGTGATGTGGGATATTTGCTGCTGGTTGGCTGGGATATACTGATGGAGATGATTTTATTTTTCTACTTTGTATGGATTTTTGTGTATTTTGGGTTTTTGGGGTCTCTTGGGTTTTTTTGGGGTGTCCAGGGCTTTGGGTGTGGGTTAATTGACCCTGCCCTCCTCTGTCTGTAGTGTAGTTTTTCTAATAAACTTTGGGGTGATAAGAATAGCCTGGCCTCGCATATTCCTTTCCCTAAACCCCCCAAAATTTCTAAAACTGCTAAATTCCCTAAATGTTCCTAAAAACTCTAAAATCCCCTAAAACCATAAAAACCGCATAACATTAAAAACCACAAAACCATTAAAAACTCTAAAAACCCTTTAAAACATTAAAAAATAAAAAAACACAAAAAATAATTTTTAAACCCTAAAATCTAAAAAAACCCTAAACTAAACTAAACTAGTAGATTAAATATTTTATTAAAGAGACATAGGGTCAAAAAAGGTCAAAAAACCATACAAAATGAAAAAGGAACCAAAACACCAAAAAAATCCATTAAATCCTTAGAAAACCACAAAAAATCACTAAACTCCTCGAAGTCCCTAAAAACTCTAAAACCCCATAAAATTAATAAAAAGGCCCTAAATATCCCTAAAAACTAAAAAACTATAAAAACCTAAAAACCCTAAATAAAACATTAAAATCTAAAACATCTTAATCCCCTAAAACCCCTAAAAACGATAAGACCCCTAAAAGTCTCTAAAATCATCAAAGTCTCTAAAACCCAAAAAAACTACAAAAATCATAAAATAACCCTAAATATCCCTAAATACATAAAAAACTGTAAAACCCAAAAAAAATCTAATGAAACCTTAAAAACATAAAATTACATAAATTGCCTAAAAACCTTAAAAATTCTAAAAAACCTACAAACTCTTAAAAGACCCTAAAACCCCCTAAAACCCCTAAAAACAATAAAACCCTGAAAAACAAAAATAACCGTTGAAAACTAAGAAAATCTTTTAAACCCCTAAAAGTGTTAAAAAACTATAAAAAATTTATAAAAACTAAAAAACTCAGGAAAAACACTAAAACCAAAAAAATCATAAAAACCCCAAAATACTCTAAAAATACTCAAATTTCCTAAAACCTCGAAATACAATATAAGTTCTAAAAATGCTATAAAATCAAATAAGAATATAAAAACCAAAACAAATTAAAAACCCTAAGAAAACCTTAAAACCTCAAAACAATTAAAACCCCTAAAAACAAAAAATCACTAAGAACCATAAACCCTAAATAACCTAAAAACACACAAAATCCATAAAACCATAAAAAATAATAAAAATCTACCAAAATCAGCAAAAATTTTGAAAAACGAAGAAAACCAAAAAAACACATGAAAACCCTAACAAAAAATTAAAAATTTGACGACACATTAATTCCCTAAAAAAATATAAAAACACTAAAAACACTATAATACCTTTAAAACCCTAAAACCCCTAAAACCCCCAAAAAATCACAAAACCCAGTAAAACACTAAAAATGCAAAAAACTCAAAAAAACCTCAAATACCACTACAAACATTAAAAACACAACAAAACCCAAAAATTTTATAGAACACTAAAACATAATAAAAACCCTAAAAACCCAAAAATACCTTTAAAACCACAAATAAACATAACAGACCTGGAAAAACCTAAAAACTATAAAACCTGAAAAATCCCTAAAACCCTAAAAAACCATAAAACACATGAAAATCTCAAAAATATCATTAAGATGTAAGAAACCCCAAAAAATGAAAAACAATATGAAAAAAATTAAAAACTACAAAACACATAAACACTTAAAAAAATTAAAAAGAGCTAAAAACCCTAAACCCCTACATTTCCAAAAATCCTAAAAGCCTAAAAAAATCACAAAAAACCTAAAAACCATAAAAATACCCAGAAATGTAAAGAACCATAAAACCCTGAAAAACTATAATAAAAACACAAAAAATAAAAAAAAAATAAAACCTAGATAAATCATAAAACAATGAAATCCCTAAATGACCTTAAACCCCCTAAAATGCTCAAAACCATAAAACCCCGAAAAACCTTAAAAAACCTAAAACTCGATAAAAACCCCAAAACCCCTAAGAGAAATAGAAACCTTTGAAACCCCTAAAATGGTATATAACTCTAACAATGCATAAAACCCCTAAAAACTCAAAAAATCCCTAAAACCCAAAAAAACCTTAAACCCCCCAAATCCCTAAAAAACCTATAAACCATAAATACCCTAAAAACCCCTCAAAATACCTAAAAAACTAAAAAACCATAAAACCCATGAAAATCCCAAATAAACAAAAAATTAAGTACCTAAAAACACGTAAAACCCCTAAATAACCCGATGAATCCTAACAACCATAGAAACCCTAACACCCTAGACAACTAGAAACCATAAAACCCATTAAAACCGTAAAAATTCTGAAAAATAAAAAAAAACCCTTTACACCCCTAAAAATGTTATATAACTCTAAAAAAGTTTTAAACAATAAAAACATAAAAAGCCCCTAAAACCCCAAAAAAAACCATATAACTCTGAAAAACCCCTAAGACACTCAAAATCCTTAAAAATTTCTAAAATACCATAAAAATCCTAAAAAACATGAAAAATCCCTAAAAACATAAAAAACCTTACAACCTCTGAAGAACAATAACAAAACCTAAAAACCCTAAAAAACCTAAAAGACTCTAAAACCCAAATAATCTCTATAAACTACTAAAATCATAAAAAAATTCTAAAAAACTAAAAACCCACTAAAAATTCAAAAAACCCTTTAAACACTAAAAACGTTAAGAAACTCTAAAACCTCTTAAAACCCATAAAAACTCAAAATGTTCTAAAATTTAAAAAAAAATAAATACCCAAAAAACTAAACAATCCACAAAACCACATTTAAATTTCTAAAACTCCTAAAAACCATAAAAATCCTTATAAATCCCTAAAAATCCATCAACAAAAATAAAAATCACTAAAAAAATTTAAGAACCCTATGACAACCATGAAAACATAAAAATACTTCAAACCCCTAAAAACCTAAAAACTATAAAAACCCTAAAAACCCCAAAATGCAGAAAAATCCCTAAAACCCCTACAAATCCTAAAAAATTATTGAAAGTCCCTAAAAACTTAGAAAACCATAAAAACCATTAAAACCAAAACAAAATCGTAAAAACCTAAAAACACATATAATCGTAAAAAATCACTAAGAATGCTAAAAACCATGAAAAACACTAGAACCCCTAAAAACACCTAAAAACCATAAAAAACCCATAAAACAAATTAAATATCCTAAAAATAAATAATAAACCTAAATACTATATAATATGGTAAGAACTCTTTAATCCCCAAAAAATGTAATGAAACTCTAAAAAACCTTAAACCCATAAAAACTGAAAATCCCCTCTAAAGACTAAAAAACCATAAAAACCATAAATCCTATAAAACCACTAAAAACTATCAAAATCCCTAAAACCCCTAAAAAGATAAAAATCATAAAAAATACCTAAAAATAACTAAAAATGGAAAAACACAAAAATTTCTGAAAACCCATAAGAAAACATTAAAATCCTAGAAACCTTTCAAAACCCTAATATCAAAAAAAATCGAAATACCCTAAAGACCCTAAAATCCATAAAAATACTTAAAACCCTAAAAACCATAAGTAAACCCCAAAACCCACAAAAAACCTAAAAACTACTAAATACAGTAAAAACATGTTAAACCCGTACAATATTAAAAATCTCTAAAAACTATAAAACCCTAAAAAATTAAAAAAATCTAAAACCCAATACAACACATAAAACACTAAAATTCCTAAAAATCCTAAATCCCTCAAAATCCCTAAAAACCATAAAAACCATAAAAATCATAAAAGCCCTAAAAATACATACAAACATAAAAAATTCCCAAAAATCCCTGAAAACCCCTATGAAAATTTTGAAAGGCTATAAACAGAAAAAAACCTAAAAACCTAAAAACCTAAAATACCCTAAAACCCCTAAAAACATTCAAAATCACTAAAAATATGAAAAATAAATATTAAAAATATTACAAAATCCCAAATAAGACCTTGAAAAAAACCCTAAAACCCTAAAAACCTAAAAACACATAAATCCCCTAAAATCCTAAAAATATTAAAAAATCTGTAAAAACTATAAAATACCTAAAAACCATGAAAAATAGTAAAACCCTTTAAACCCCTAAAAATGATAAAAAAACTAAAAACCATTAATCCTAAAAAAAACTAAAAAAATCTATAAAACCCAAAAGAATTATAAAACCCTAAAAACCATTAAAACCCTTGAAATCCCTAAAACACCTAAATATCTTAAAGAAATATAAAAATCCATAAAAACTATAAAAACCAAAAAAACATATAAACCTAAATAAAACTGTAAAATCGAAAAAAAACATAAAACACCTAAAAACAAAATAATTCTAAAAATCCCTAATCCCCTAAAAACCCTCAAAAATCATAAAATCCCTAAAAATAATTTAAATCCCAAAAAAGACATAAAATACAGAAAAATATATGAAACCATAAACCCTTGAAAAACATAATAAAACACTAAAATTATAAAAACACTTAAAATCCCTAAAAACATAATAATGTAAAAATGACTAAAACAACCAAAACCCCCTAAAAATGCTAAAAATCATAAAACCCACTAAAACCGTAAAAATCCCTAAAAACCAATAAATCATCCTAAAACACTAAAATCTATAAAAATATTAAAACCCCTTAAAATGTCAAAAAAACTTTTCCTTCAAAAAAATGTTAAAAAACACAAAAAATTCCGAAACCCCCCCCAGAAAAATTCAAAATCACGTAAAAAACCAAAACACCCATAAAACATTAAATACCATAAAACCCCCAAAAATCCCGCAAAATCCATAAAAACAAACAAACCATAGAAATATTTAAAAAACTCTAAAAATCCCTAAAAATGTAAAAAATGAAAAATAACCTAAAACCCCCTAAGATATCCATAAAAACCAAAAAACAATTAAAACCCCTAAAAACATAAAAATTGCTAAAAACATAAAAAACTAAAAAGAGGAAAAAAATCCCTAAACCCCATAAAAACCCTAAAAACATTAAAAGAACCTAAAACCCATTAAAACCCTAGAAACCACTAGGAACTCTAAAACCCCTTTAAACCCGTAAATTGTTTTAAAATTATAAAAAATCATAAAACCCCTAAAAACACAAAAAAACCATAAAAACCATAAAAAATATTAAAAAGCACTTCAAAATTATTAAAAAAATAACAGCCTTAAAAATAAAAAAATACAAAAAACCCCCAAAAGCAAAAAATCTTATAAATTATAAAATATCCTAAAAACCTTCAAAATTCCATAATACCATAAAACCCCTAAAAACCGTAAAAACAATAAAAACCTTTAAATACCCTAAGAACCCATAAAAACTTTAAAACCCAGAAAAAATCCTATAACTATTTAAACCCTAAAAAAGATAACAAAATATAAAAACTGTAAAAACCAAAAACACTCAAAAAACCTTAAAACCAAAAAAGAATAGAACTCTAAAATCCTCTAAAATCACTCAAATTCTCTAAAACCCAAAAAAACATTAGAAATCCAAAAAATATCTAAAACCCATAAAAAAAAATATCCTCAAAAACCAAAGAAAACCTTAAAAACACAAAAATGCTTTAAACCCGTAAAAATTATTAACAACTCTAAAAACACTAAAAAGACTATCAAATCCCAGATATCTCTTAAAACCATAAAACCACTAAAAACCATAAAAAATCAGAAAACCCAAAAAAATTGCAAAAATATTTAAAAAACTTTAAAAACCTAACAAAATTATTAATATGATAAAAACTATAGAAACATAAAAAACCAAAAAAATAAAAAAACATAGAAAATCCTAAGGAACCAAAAAATCCTTAAAAACTCTCAAAAAACCTAAAATCCCTCAAAATCCATAAAACCCAGAAAACACATAAAAATCCTAATGAATACATAAAAATATATAAGAACATAGAAAATCTTAATATCCTTGGAAAACATTAAGAAAACATTAAAAACCAACAAACACATAAAACCCTAAAAAAATAAAAATTATAAAATCATTAAAAAAACCTAAAAACTATATAAACCCTCAAAATAAGTAAAAACAGAAAAAAAAAATTAAATCACAAAACACATAAAATTCGTAAAAAGGTAAAAAACTAGTAAAACACTAAAAACCCTAAGAAAACTTAAAACCCAAAAACACTTAAAACCCCTAAAATCCTGTAAAACCTTAAAACCCTAAAAACACTAGATTACAATAAAACCCATAAATACCATAAAACCAAACAAACACAAAAACCCTTAAAAACACAAAATCCCATAAAAATCCTAAAAACCCACGAAAAACTATTAAAACCCATTAAAAACCAAAAACGATAAAAAAATCTAAAAACCATTAAAACACTAAATAATGAAAAATCCATAACCCCCAAAAAGATCATAAAAACCATTAAAATAATAAAAATAATAAAAACCCTCAAAATCCATAAAAAAGTTTCTTAAAAAATCCCTAAAATTCCAAAAAATGTAAAAACCCTAAAACACCTAAAAATCCTAAAAAAACCCTAAGAAAACATTAGAAACCCCCAAACACTTAAAACCACTAAAAACCCTAAAAACCCTAAAACCCCTCAAAATCTCGAAAAATGATAAGAAACCATAAAAATCTTAAAATCCAAAGAAATCACTAAAAACATAAATACCAGAAAAAACAGAGTAAATCCCCAGGAAAACCTTAAAAACATAAAAACACTTAAAACCTATAAAATGCTAAAAACAGTAAAAACCATAAAGGATACTAAATAACTTAAAAACGACTAAAAATCATAAAACCCCCTTAAAGCATTAAAGAAACCTAAAACTCAAATAAAACTATAAGAATTAACTAAAACACTAAAATCCATCTAATCCCCCAAAAAGGTTAAATCCTTAAAAAATATAGCCCCCAAAGATCCTAAAAATTATAAAAACTAAAAAAATATAAAAACCCTAAAACGCAAAAAAACCCAAAAACCTAAAAATCCATAAAATCATAAAACCTAAAAAATAATAAAAGGAAATAAAAATCCATAAAAATGAAAAAAATCTCTACAAACCTTGAAAAACCATAAGAAAACCTTAAAAACATAAAACACTTATAACCCAAAAAACCTAAAAAAATCTAAAACGCTAAAAAAACACTCAAAATCCCTAAAAATGCTAAAAACCATAAAAATCCAATTCAATCCCAAAAAATCCATAAAAAATATAAAATGTATTAAAAACCCAAAAAAACCCCCTCTTAAAACCATAAATAACAAAAAACACTTAAACCCCCAAAAAAATATAAAAACCCTAAAAGACCCTAAAAACCCTAAACCCCTAAAAACCATAAAATCCATTTACCCTTAAAAACCCAAATAACCCATAAAAACTGTATAAAAAATACAAAAAACTCTAAAAAATATTAAACCCCAAAAAACATTAATAAAATAAAAAAACCATAATGCCTTAAAAACCCTAAAACCCCTTAAATTTTCTAAAAAAACCCATAAAACCCATAAAAATCCTAAAATATTCCTCGAAATCCTTAAAAATGTATAAACTGAAAATAACACAGAAAAATAATAAGGATGCCATAAAAAACTAAAAACACATAAAATTCCTCAAAAACCTAAACACCCGAAAAACTATAAAAACCTTAAAGACAACACAAAACCCTTAAAGACAATTAGAACCCTTAAAAACATTAAAAACCTAAATTCCGTAAAACCATAAATAACTATAAAAATGTTAAAAATCCATTAATCCCCTTAAAATATTAAAAAACTCTAAAAACACATTAAAACCCTAAAATACAAAAAAAAAGTATAAAAAACATTCTAATAAACCCTTAGAAACCCTAAAATACCCTAAAATACCTTAAAATACCTAAAATATCTAACAGCTAAAAAATCTTAAAAGAGACCTAAAATCCCTAAAAATATAGAAAGCACTAAAAACCCAAAATAAAACCTTATAAACATAAAAACTCTTAAAACCCATAACAACCTAAATAAACTAAAGCACTATAAAACCTAAAAACCCATAACCGCCCCCCCAAATCCCTAAAAACAAAAAAAACTATAAAAAAACTAAAAAATCCTTAAATATACCCTAAAATGTAAAAACCCCAAAATACCATGAAAAATGATAAGAAAATATTAACGACCTAAAACCAATTAAATCCCCTATAACCTAAAATTGCTAGAAAACCTAAAAGTCTGTAAAATATACTAAAACAATAAAATCTTCTAGAAATATAAAAAATTAGAAAACCGACAATAACCGTAAAAATCTCTTAAAATCTAAAAACCATTAAAACCCTAAAAGAAGTAAAAAAATATAAAAAAAGATAAAAACCCTAACAAATGGAAAAAAAACCTTATAAAACCAAAAAATGAATAAAACCCTAAAAATCAAAAAAAAAACTTCAAAGTCCCTAAAATCATAAAAACCCATAAAAATCGTAAAAAAATGAAAAAAATTACCTAAAATCATAAAAAAAAACTCTAATTACTCTAAAAACCCTTTTATAAAAGCATGAAATGCTAAAAAAGCATAAAATCACTAAAAATATAAAAATGCTAAAAAACCTAAAAACCCAAAAAACCCGACAGAATAACTAAAAACCCTAAACACCATAAAGACCCTAAAACCTTAAATAGTAAAAAAACATTGAAAACCCTAAGGAATCCATAAAAACATAAAACAATTAAAACAACAAAAAACCTAAAAAATGATAAAAATAATAAAAGTCCCTAGAAACCCAAAAAATTATAAAATCCCTCTAGAAACCTTAAAACCCCAAAAACCCCAAAAACCACGAAAAACTCTAAAACCCTTTAAATCCCTAAAAACATTAAAAAACTTAAAAAATTTTATAACCAAAATAAACCAAAAAAACCCCTAAAACCCCATAAAACCAAAAATCCTGAAAACCCTCAAAGTCCATAAAAAACATTTAAACCATAAAAATCCTAAAAAAATTAATAACGTAATAACACTAAAAACCATGGAAAACACGTAGAAAACCATGAAAACTAAAAGACACTAAAAACGTCTACAAACCATGAAATTCAGTAAAACCCCTAAAAATCCTAAAAATTACCTAAATATACCTAAAAACCTATAATCCCTAACAATCCTTACAAAACCATAAAGGCCTAAAAATACTTAAAACCCCTAAAGAACATAAAATGCTAAAAACCCTAAATGTCCCTAAAAACTGTAATAAACACCCCTAAAAACATGAAATTCCCTAAAATCCCACAAAACCATAATAACCAAATAAAACCTCTAAAACCCCCTTAAACACCTAAAAAAATAAAAACCAATAAAACATAAAAATAGAAAAAACATAAAAAAAATCCTAAAATCCCTAAAAAAACAAAAAATCCTAAAACCCTAAAAAATCCCCAAAACCCAAAAATCCATAAAAATGGTAAAAATGCCAAAAAATGTAAAAAATCCTAAAAACCTTGAAATCACTATGAAAAACATAAAAACATAATAACACATAAACCCCATAATCCCTAAATATTACTAAAAATACTAAAACCCCTAAAAGACCCTAAAATCCCTAAAATCCCTAAAATCCCAAAAAATACATAAAAAGTATAAAAACCTAAAAATAGTAAAAAATCCAAAAAAATTTAAAACCCCCTAAAACCTATAAAAATACTAAAAAATTATTAAATCCCTAAATACATTAAAAACTCTAAAAACACCTAAAAACCGTAAAAAATTTAAAAAACCTAAAAAACCCAAAAAACCCATAGAATCCCTAAAAACAATAAATAACAAAATATCCCTAAATATCCTTAAACCCCTAAAAATTCTCAAAATCCTAGAAAATCCCTAAAAATCCATAAAAACAAAAAAAATCATAAAATCCCCAAAGACAAATGATTTCTTAAAAACTATTAATATGTAAATCCCCTAAAACAAAAAAAAATGTTAAAACCCTAAAAACCCCTAAAAAGACCCTAAAACCCTAAAACAACTCAAAATCCATTAAAATCCAAAAAAAAAATAACTAATAATCCCTAAAAAGGTAAAAACCCCTAAAAACAATGTAATGTAATAAGAATGCATTACAAACTAAAAATACATTAAATCCCTAAGAAGCCTAAAAAATGATAAAAACCCAAAACACCCTAAAACCCATAAAAATCATAAATGTTATAAAAACCATAAAACCCATAAAACCCCATAAAAACATTGAACTCCCTCCAGAAATGCTAAAACCCCTTTAAACCAAAATAAATTATAATAATATAAAAGAAACATAAAAAACATAAAAAACTCAAAAAAACCCCAAAAACCCGATAAAAACACTAGAAGCCCTTAAAACCATAAAAACCCTCAAAAGACCAAAAACCCCAAGATACCCCAAATAATCTTAAAAACATCCTAAAAATCAATAAAATCATAAAAAATCTTAGAACCCAAAAAACCCTACGAAAACCATAAAAACGCTAAACACATTGAAAAATCCCCAAAAGACCCTAAATATAGTAAAACACTTAGAATATTTGAAAACATCTCAAAACCATAAAAATACTAATAAACTTTAAAAACCCTAAAAACCCTAAAAACCCATTAAATCATTAAAAAACTATAAAAACCCTAAAAAATGCTAAACAAACTCATAAGAACACATGATACCCAAGAACCCAAAAAACCCTATAAAACATAAATCCCCTTGGAACATGAAAAATCCCTATAAAACCTAAAACCCATTAAAATACTAACAAAATACATAAGAATCCTTAAAAATTTAATAAACCCCTAAAAACTCTGAAAAACACTAAGAAAATAATAAAATTCTAAAATAACATAAAAACTACAAAAACAAAAAAAGAAGAAGCTAAAACCCCTATAAATCTTAAAAAACCCAAAAAGCAAAAAAAAAACCCTCAAAATCCCTAAAACACTCAAAATCATAAAAATTATAAAAATTACGTAAAATCTTACAAATACCCTAAAAAATCCTATGAAATTCTTAAATCATAAAAAAATTTAAAACCTCTTAAAACCCTAAAAAACATCAAAAACCCTAAAACCCCTGAAAATATTAAAACACCTAAAAAACACTAAAAACCATAAAACCCAAAAAAATCCCCAAAAAACTATAACAACCCGAAACCACTAAAAAAATTTTAACCCCTAAAAACATTAAAATCCATTAAAACCCTTTAAAACCAAAAAAACTAAAAAAACATAAAACCCCAAAAAACATAAAACCAATAAAACTGATCAAAATCCCAAAAAACTGTAAAAACAGAAAACATTCTTAAAAAAGCACCAAAAATCCCAAAAAACACAAGAACAACTAATAACACTAAAAAACATTATATTGCGTTAAAAACCAAATAACATGTAAAACCACCAAAAAATGTAAAAATGATAAAACACTATAAAACCCTAAAGACCCTAAATACTCCTAAAACCCATAAAAATATATAAAAACCCTAAAACCAAAAATATCCTAATTTTTTTGAAAATTATTCTAAATATAAAACATTAAAATCCCTAAAAAACATAAAAAAACCTTAAAAACCTAAAAACAATTTATACCCAATAAAACCTAAAATCCCTAAAAACATAAAAATGCCCTAAAACCCTAAAACTCAAAAAAACCATAAAAAACATAAATGAATAAAAATACAATAAAACAAAAAAAAATTTCAAATCCTAAAAATGATAAAATTGTAAAAAGCCTTAAACTCTCTAGAAACTCTAAGAAACTCTAAAACCCAAACAATACCATAAAAAAAATAAAACCCCTCAAAATCATGAAAAATCTAAAAACCCATAAAAATACTAAAAACTCCCATGTAAATCATTTAAAGAGTAAATAACCAAAAAAACTTTGAAAACATATAAGAAAACTATAAAAATGAAAAAAATATTCCAATCCCCTAAAAACCAATAAAACATTAAAAACCCTAAAAACCCTAAAAACCCTAAAAACCCTAAAACCCATAAACCCTAAAAACCCTTGAAAACCATAAAAACCCATAAAAACATTAAATATCAATAAAAACCAGTAAAATACTAAAACCCCACTTAAAACCCTAATGTAACTTTAAACCACTAATAACAGTAAAAAATTATAAAAAATCATAAACCCCTAAACAAGTCAAAAAAACTAGAAACCGAAAAAACCTGAAAAACCATAACAATCCTAAAAACCCTAAAACCCCTAAAAATCCCTATAAACCGTAAATTCCATACAAATTATTAAAAATATATAATTATCTCTAAAAACCTAAAAACCCTAAAAACCCTACAAAATTGTTAGAAAACCTAAAAACCCTAAAAACGATAAAACCCCTAAAAATCCAAAAAACTCTAAAAACCCCAAACCCATAAAAGACCCTAAATAGACTAAACACCACTAAATAAAATAATATCCCATAAAACTTACAAACTCATAAAACCCGTAAAAACCAAAGAAAAATCTAAAATCCTTCTAAACCCCTAAGAACATTAATCAACTCTAAAAGATGATAAATTCCTTAAAATCTAAAAAAACTCTAAAAACCCCAAAACCAAAAAATCCCGAGAATTCATAAACCCCATTAAAAACCCTCAAAATATCATTAAACCCTAAAACCATAAGAATACCAAAACCCCATAAAAATCCCTAAAAACATAAAAACATAAAAACTATAAACACCCCTAAGAAATTATTGAAAATATAAAACCCATAAAACCCTTAAACCCCTAATAAACCCTATAAAACCTAAAAATACCTAACACCCCTCAAAATTTCCAAAAACCCAAAAAACCCATAAAATTCCGAAAATGCTCCAAAAAATCCCTAAAAACATAAAAAGTCCTAAAAACCCTGAAAACCTGTAAGAAAACTTTAAAAAAATAAAAAAAACATAAAACCCCTAAAAACCTAAAGAATGATAAAACCCCAAAAAACCCTAAATAGACCCTAAAACCCCTAATAACCTCTAAAACGCATAAAAATCTATAAACCCATAAAAAAACTAAAACAGAATAAAAACTATGAAAACATATTAGACACCTAAAAACAATAAAAAACTATAAAAACCATTCAAACACTAAAAAATCAAAAAGAACCTAAAAACCTAGAAAACCTAAAAAATCCTAAAAACCCTACAACCCAAAAAATCCCTAAAAACCACCAAAAACCAAAAAAACTTGAAAAAATCCCTAAAATTCATTTAAATCATAAAAAACCAAAAACCATGAAAACCCTTAAGAGAACCTTAAAATCCAAAAACACAAAAAATCCCTAAAAAACTCAAAACGCAAAAATCCCTAAAAAAATACTAAAAAACATAAAGACCCTAAAAACCCATAAAATCCGTAAAAGCACTAAAATATGATTGATTCCTAAAAATTTCAAAAAAAATCTCTAAAATCATAAAACCCTCTAAAACCCGGAAAAAATGTAAGCAATATTAATAAACAAAAAACACATAAAACCCCTAAAAAATAAAAAAAATAAAAACCCAAAAGATTTTAAATCCCCTAAAAACCATAAAATACCTAAAATCATAGAAAACCCAAAAACAAAAACCATAAAAAATCAAAAATAAACTAGACAAACCATAAAAACCATAAAACCCTAAAACCCCTGAATCCCATAAAATTATTTAAAAACCCTATAAACCTAAGAAAATACATAAAAATCCCTAAAGTACCTAAAAACATAAAATGACATAAAATCTCTAAAAACCCCTAAGAAATCCTTATAAACCTAAAAACAGATAACAATCCTTAAAAACCTAGAAAGGCTAAAAACCCTAAAGAACCCTAAAAAGACCATAAAATTCCTAAAACCACTAAAACCCATAAAACCCCCTAAAAACCTAAAAAACCCCTAAAAACCACTAAAAACTATAAATACCCTTTAAACCCATAAAAATGATACGAAACTTGTAAAAACCTTTAAAACCCTAAAAATCTAAAAATACCCTAAAAACAAAAAAAACAAAAAAACCCAAAAAACCCCATAAAAGCATAATCCCCTTAAAATCAATGAAAACATTAAAAAACCAAACATCCATCAAAACCCCTAATAAAAATGGATTATTTAGTCCCCGGTTTTCTGATGTAATTCTTGGATGGAGACTGCCTTTTGCTGGAAGGGCTGTTTAGGATGTGGTGCTGGAAATTCTACACCCCTGGTTGGGATTTTGGGTGTGTTTTGCTGGTCTCGTGTGTGTTACTTGGCTGAGATATGTTGGGAATGTTGTGTTTGTGTTTGGTGATGGTGATTCAGTTCTTTCGGAAATGTCTCTGTCAGGCGTCATGTTGATGACTGAGCTAGTTGGTCCTTGGCCTAATGTGGGAGCTGGTAATTATGGAGATGTTGCTGGATTGGTTGTGTTTTTTGGTAATGTTGTTGTGGCCTAGTTGCGAATTGGATGGAATGCGATGAAGATTGCGGGCTGGAATTTGGTGTTATTGGTTCTATGTTGCTTGCGTTAGACCTTCTTGGTGAGGAGGTGATGGATGCTGGATTTTGTGAGAATTGATGATGGTTGTTGCATGGATGTGAGCTCTGGTTTCTAGCTGTTGTGTGTTTCTGGTGCTGATGGTTATGTGCTGGTGGTGGTGGCTTGTTTTGGTGAGAAGTTGCTGGATGCTTGTATTTTTGAGGTTGGAAGCTGGCCATTTCTTGGTAGCGAGCTGCTGGATGCTGGATAGTGCTGGATGAGGGTGTTGGTTGCTATTTGGACATTGGTGTGCTTTCTGGGTTTCTCTTTTCTTTTTTTGTTTTTTCTTTTTTTGGCATGGGTTGTAAGGGGTTTTTGGGTGAGGGTCGTTTGACCCCTCCCCTCCCTTGTCTGTTTTGTCTCTTTTTTTTCTTTCTAATAAATTTGGGGGGTTTGGGAATAGCCCGACCCTCGCATCTTCCTTGCCCTTAAAACGAATAAAAACTATAAAACCCCTTAGACCACTAAAAATGTTAAAATAAACTAAAAACCCTAAAACCATAAAAAACAAAAAACCCTAAAACCCTATAAATGCCAAAAAAATCCCTGAATATGTTAAAACACCTAAAAACACATAAGAAAACCTTAAATACCCAAAATTATTAAATCCCTAAAAGTGCTAAAAACATATAAAACCCTAAAACCCTCAAATTCCCTAAAAATTCCTCAAAACCCTAAAAACCCATAAGAATCATAAAATACCCCTAAAATCACAAAAAAACATAAAACCCCATATGAAATCAGAAAAATCCCAAGAAAACCTTAAAAACCTAAAAACTCATAAAAACATAAAAATGATAATATCTCAAAAAAGACATTAAAACACCCAAAATCCTTTAAAACCCATAATAACCCCTGAAACCCTTAAAACCCCCAACAAAAAATAAACACCCTAAAACCCACTAAAAATATAAAAAACCTTTAAATCCTAAATAATGTAAAAAACTAAAAAACCTTAAATATCCTCAAACCTCAAAAAACCCGTAAAAACCCAAAAAAGACATAAAAACCCTAAAACGCTCAAAATCCTTAAAAACATATAATCTATAAAATCACAAATAATACTTAAAAATCCTTAAAGAGAAAAAAATATGAAAATCCAAATAAAAAATTAAAAACATAAAAATTGATAAAATCCTTAAAAAGCTAAAAATGGAAAAACCCCTAGAAAACCTGTATACCATAAAAAATTCTAAAAACCCTCTATATCACTAAAAAGTCTAAAAATAAAAAAATCCTAGAAATTACCTATAAAGTCCTAAAAACCTAAAAACCCCCTAAAAACACTAAAAACCCATGGAAAACATTAATATCCTTAAAAGATTAGAACCCCCAAAAAACCTAAAATCATTAAAAACCCAAAATGTACATAAAACCCATAACACCCCCAAAAACCCATAAAGCCCCTAAAAACTATAAAAACCTCTAGAAATCATTAAAATCTAAAAAAACACTAAAAACTCTCAAACCCTATAAACCCCTATTTTTTAATAAAACTCTAAAAACCATAAAATCCCTAAAAAAGTTAAAAGACCCTACAACCAAAATATCCAAAAAAACCCAAAAAACATAAACAAACCAAAAAATCCTATAAATCAATACTAACCCAATAAATTATAAAAATATTATAAAATCCTTAAAAATCCCAAAAAATGTAAAATACCCTAAAAACTAGAAAACCCAAAAGAAAAAAATTAAAAACCTAATGCCAATTAGTCATCTAAAATATATAAAAATGCTAAAAACCCTAAAATCCATTCAAACAAAAAAAAAATCAAAAAAAATATAAGTCATAAAAACATAAAAAAGCCCTACAAATCACTAAAAAGGTAAAAAACCTGAAAACCCCTAAGAAAACCATAAAAACTAAAACACACTTAAAACACCTAAAAACAGAAGTTACGCTAAAACCCCAAAAGACTGTAAACCCATAAACCACTAAATATTGTTATATAACTACAAAAAAAATCCTAAAACACTCAAAAAACCCTAAAAACGAAAAAAATATCCTAAAACTCTAAAAATCCCAAAAACCATAAAAAACCCTAAAAATCCTAAAAACCATAAAAATGCTAAAAATATCCTAAAAATCCCAAAAAATTGTATGAAACTATAAAAACAAATAAAATCCTTATAAAACCTCAAAAACCTAAAAAAACATAAAACAATGAAAAACCTAAAAACCCAAAAATGTACATGAATCCCTAAAACCCCTTAAAATAATAAAAATCCCCAAAAACAATAAAAAACCCTAAAACCCATAAAAACCCTAAGAATAACTAAAAACCAAAAAACCATATAAAACAATAATTCCATAAAAAATCCAAAAATACCTAAAAAACCAAATGAATAAGAAATACCCTAAAAACATAAAAAATTAATAAAAAATTAGTAAAACTATAAAAAACATTAAAAACCTAAAAATTCCTTAGAAATACCTTAATACATAAATCCCCTAAATACCATAAAAACACTAAGAGAACCTTAAAAACCAAAAAACAATTTAAACACCTAAAAACCTAAAAATGTTAAAAATCATAATAACCCTAAAACCCCTCAAAACCCTCAAAATACCTAAAACCCCAAAAGAATAATAAAATAATAAAAATCCCTAAAAAATGTAAAAAAAACATAAAACCCTGAATCCCCATAAGAAAACCTTAAAACCTAAAAACACATAAAACACCTAAAAACATAAAAACCCTAAACCCCTAAAAGACCATAAAACCCTAAAACTTATAAAACACCCAAAAACCAATAATAATAGAAAAAATCCTTTAAACCCCTAAAAATATTCAAATTCTATAAAAATGTTCAAAACCATAAATATTAAAAAAAACAAAAAACAAAGAAACCATAAAACCCTAAAAATAGTAAAAACCATCAAAATCCATAAAAACCCTAAAAACCCATAAAAACCCTAATAAAGACCAAAAAACCAAAAAAATGTAAACAACCATAAAAGATCTAAAGAACCATAAGAAAACCTTAAAAACCAAAAAACACCTAATACACTAAAAACTATAAAACATTAAAAACCCAATGAAGACCATAAAATCCATAAAATCCCTAAAACCATAAAACCCATAAAGACCTTAAAAATCAAAAAACCCCAAAAAACAAAAAAAACCCTAAACCCCTTTATTCCTATAAGAACATTTAAATCCCATTAAATAGCATAAAACCATAAAAAACTCTAAAAACCCAAAAAAAACCTTATTCCATAAAAACCATAAAAACCATAAATATCATAAAAAATCCTTAATATCCATAAAATAACTAAAAATGTAAAAACCCTAAAATAAATGAAAACCCCTAGGAAAAAATTTAAAACCTAAAAACACTTAAAATCTAAAAACACTTAAAATCCCCAAAAAAATATAAAAAAGCTAAATATACTAAAAACCCTAAAAACCGAAAACCCCTAAAAAACCCAAAAACACAAAAAACCATCAAAACACTAAAAACCTGAAAACCATCTCAACCCCTAAAAACATTAAAAACGCTATGCCTTACAAAAAAACCTAAAAAAATTAAAATCCCTAAAAACATAAAAAAAACCATATACACCCAAAAACACATAAAACTCCAAGAAAACTAAAACCCTTAAAACCTCAAAATCAATAAAAACCCTAAAAAACCATAAAAATCATAAAAAACATGAAATATCCCTAAAACATAAAAACACTAGAAACCCTAAAAACCTTAAACCCCTTAAACCCCATAAAAATCTTAAAAATCCTTTAAACCCCTAAAACCATCTAAAGAACTCTTAAAACCCTTTAAACCTCTAAAAATATTAAAAAACTATAAAAACTATAAAAACCCAAAAAAATTGAAAAAAAACACTAATATATAAAAAAACCATTAAAACTGTAAAACCCATTAAAACCCCTAAAAATCAATAAATTCCCTAAAAACCAATGAAAATCCTAAAAATTACCTATAAATCAATAAAACATAAAAACCCCTAAAAATCGTGATAACTCATCAGAAAAAAATCAAAACAAAAAAACACATAAAAACCTAAAAACCTAAAAAACACTAAAAGCCATAAAAAAAATAAAACCCCTAAAATCAATCAGAATCCATAAAAGGCCCTAAAACCAAATAAAAATCCTAAAAATCCAATAAATTCCCTCAAAAAATAAAATACCATGTGTAGGTTCCTGAAAAATCTGCAAAGGAAATTTTACTTAAATCCCCCAAAGAATTGGGGCAAATAATCAATGAAGAGACAAAAAAAGGACCGGTCCGCGAACAGGTCTATGGAAGCCCAATGTGGCCAGGCACCGTGAGGCACCCCCTCCGTGAACCATTGTCATTCGCGAAATGGAGGCAGAGATCCTCCGCGGTCATGAGGCAGGATGGGCGCCAATCCGGTTCACCGTCACGAACCGCCCTAACCGTGGGCCATGTCAACCGGTTCAAGCCGCACCCACTGTCGTTCGCGGAATAGAGGCGGAACCCTCAGCAGCTGCGGAGCACTCGACGAGTTTGGTTCATGGAGGAGTGTTAAATACCCTGCAAATTACAGATTGACCAAGTCATCCCTAAACCGGTTTTTCGGTCATAGGCCTCCGCAAAAGGAGCCACATGAACATAGATACATCATTTTCCCCGCACTATTAAAGGAGATTGAAGAAGAAATAAGAAGAGAAAGGATGGGTGAAAACTCATGGGGATACACTGGAGAAATTCTCCACGACCATCTACGGACCCCATATCGTCTGCGGATTCACTCTTCCGCGGAGAGGAGAAACTAGTCCGAAAACCACATGCGTCTAGATCCTCCGCGGCCAGCCCATCATGGCCATTTCCTTCACAGATAGTCCCTCCGCGGCCACCCCTTCCGCGGACTAGTGTCATTTGCGAAATGGAGGCGGAACCCCTCTGCGAGTGCGGTGTAGGATGGGCGCCAGTCCCTTTGCAGAAACCCCTCGCAGTCATTTCCTTCGCGGTCATCTCATCCACGGACACCCTTCGTGGAAATTTAAACCGCGAACCATATGTGGCACCCTCGCCGCCAGTCCTTCGTGGACAACTCCTCCACAGACACCCTTCACGGACAACCAAACTGTGAACCACATGCGGCCAGTCCCTCGCAGCTAGTCCTTCGCGGACGGTTCCTACATGGACAATCCCCCGCGGCCGGCACCTTGCGGCCAGATCCTTTGCGGCCCGCCCCATGCGGAAAACCCCACACACTCTCCGGTCCATACCGCGAGGGCTGCACCCCCACACCGCCGCTCGAATTCAGTGTTGGGCTGTGGTCCCAGCCCTCTAGGCCAGTTCCTTTGCTTCCGTCACTGACCCCCATGAAAAATGGAGAGTCGCACCGCGAGCTCTTCAAGCCGGGTCAACAATATTTTCTATGGCACCCTTGTGCCACTCCAACATCCATCCTATAAGTGTCATGAGTCATGATACTCCTCATGAGACTCCTAAAATCCCATTACCTAGCTCCCATGTTAGGTTCATCCAGAAAGGGCTTCCCTTACGTAAGTCCCACACCAACCATTGCTAGGTATC
Source organism: Viscum album (assembly GCA_963277665.1). NCBI lineage: Eukaryota > Viridiplantae > Streptophyta > Magnoliopsida > Santalales > Viscaceae > Viscum > Viscum album. Next base: position 938,395,914 of record OY728141.1, read on the forward strand.
TCCAACCTAGTCATGCTGACCACATGACATTAAACTATATGGTCCTCGTCCTAACCACATGAAGTTAAACTGGAGGACCGGAGAAGGATATTCCTACTCCGATACCGAATAGTCCTTCATACCCGTTCTAGCCATAGATGTCTCTTTGCATACCTTAGCAATGGAAGAGCAGGTATCGATCCCAGATCATATCTTGTAGACTTTCCAGAATGTAATTGCATCAGCGGAAACAGCAAGAACTTGGGCCCGTGAGCCTGTCTCCCCAATTGACGAGACTCATCTAACAGACAAGATAGCCGCCTTGGAGTAGATCTGCATCCCTGCTTCAGCCCATGAGTGTTTCTGGCAATATTCTGTGATGCAAGGGCAACCGGATCGAGCAGCTTCACTCATTCCAACTAGGGGACACCCGTCCATCATGGGGTATTCTCCAGAGCAGGCATATATCACTGTTAAAATTCAAGATGTTCGTCGGCATATCCTGGCAACGTCACTGGACCCAATTAGATAGGGACCCAAAGGTGAAGGCCATTGTCAACAGCAGATGGTCCTCGCTGCCCGCAAAGAGAACCCCAAACGCGCCAAAGGCAGGCGGAAAATAAAGAGTGGGTTCATGACCCCACTCTACTAAAAGTTGGGGTTTCTGATGGCACTAATCATGAATCAAAGGCTGGAAACCCTGCCCCCCCCCCCCCATTACCATATTATGGGAGTGGCAGTAGCAGTTGTGAAGGTCCTCCTCGTAGTGTCTCTACAAGCAGCTCTGAAGGTCCTCCCCATAGCACCTGTGGGGGCCTCCCATGCAGGCATATAACGATCGGTCACAAGATCTTCTCTCTTGATGACAGTCAGAGAAAACCTCTATGTGAAAAAAATATCTACCAGCAAGAAGGTCCTCCACTTTCTTTGGTCCACCCTAAAGGTCCTCCCCAGGGTATACACTACAATCACTCTCCATGCTGTGGGACCACAGATTATGATGGTATTCCTTGCTATCATAGTCTCAACTATAGAGTTCCTCCTCGTAGTGACGTCTCATCAAGACAAGAAGTCCCTCCCCTTGTCGTGGACTACCCTGAAGGTCCTCCCCAGGGGTCATGCTGCAACGGAACTCCACGCAGCCATGCATCAGGTCACGGTGGTAGTCCTCGCCACCCTGATAACGGAGGTCCTCCCCATAGCGACGTCGATCAATGAGAAGGCCCTCCCCTCATTGCGGTACATTCTGTAGGCCCTCCCCAGGATGTATCCTGCAGATATTCTCCATGCAGCAGCAGTAATGGTAGTCCTCACCATTTCCGCAGCTGTGATGGTATTCCTCGCCACCATGGCCTCCATTGCAAAGGTCCTCCCCGCAATGGCCCCAAGAAATAAGAAGGTCCTCCCCTTGACGCGGTGTGTCCAAAAGGTCCTCCCTTGGATGCGCGTTGAATGTCAAGCCATGATGGTCATCCTCACCATGATGGAATTTGTTGCGAAGGTCCTCCCCGTAAGAACGCCACATAGCCAAAAGGTTATCCCCTTGCTGCAACATGCCTTGGAGGTCCTCCCCAGGGTGTGCAGTACAAAAGTACTCTATACAGTGAACAATCAATCATTAATGGTAGTCCTCGCCATTATGGTCGTCATTGCGAACGTCCTCCCCATGATGACATATTATATCGACAGGAAGGTCCTCCTCCTGCCAAATCAAGCACCAAAAAGCCCTCGTATGCCGAGGCACTCAGAAGGACGGGATCGAGCATGTGAGATTCCCATCTTGTCGCTAACAACTCCCTTCTTTGATCAGGAGCCGTTCCAGGGCCACTTTCATCTTCTGAACCACCTCGGAATCGCCCACAAGAAAATTTGATACCTACCGGTCCCACTACATCCGACTACAGTGAGAGTCTTATTTGGGCTGACCATGTAGAGGAATCACTGGTGGAGGAGTATGCCGATATGCTTCACCTGAGGAAACGACTGGCCAGAACTGATATACCAGTTATGTTTTGGCCCACGACCACCTCTCAGTATGACATTCCCAGGGAGTTGTCGGAAGAATGCATGCACGGCATCTGCCATAATATATGAAGGACCCTCCACCGGCTGAAGTCAAGCTTCTTGCCCTATGACAGGTATGCTAGACCATGTCAAGATGATAGGGGACCTCCTGCGTCACATTGACCTAGAGGCCCTTTCCTCGACGCATCAACAACGCCTCGAGAGGCGCAAAGGGAATATGGAGGCTGCTTGCCTTCGTGCACTGCACAAACTGTGCCGTCTCATCAGCAACGCTCCAACATGATTCCATATCAGGGGATGAGGGGAACACGTAGCACTTCATTTCACTCCACTCCCTGCCCAGAAAAACTAGTTCGGCATGGTATCGGGTAACATCGTCACATCAAAACGACAATCGGGCGGACCCCCTGTTCAGGAAAGTCAACACACCCAACAGAGTCGGGCCTCGAGTAAGTCCCAGAAGCATTAGGCCCGGTGGGAATGTGCCATTAAAAAACTCCTGAATCAGGCCACCGAGAGCGTATAGCAGGCCTCTCGTCTTAGAGAGTCCAATCAACGATCTCTGCCTACCTCCTTAGAAGGGACTGATCCACTAGTGAATTCGGCACCAGATCTGGTTCACCCCCGGATGGGGGAACGTGAGATCAGGTAGGGCGTGATAGGAGCAGCCACTACCGCAATCCAGGGTCAACTACATCCTACAGGGCTTGGGGCATTTTTAACAACAAATGCCCTCATTAGACCAATAAAACTCGGAAGAGACTCAATGTCCAGGGAACGGAGCCAACCACAGCCCTCAGGGCTGGGGGAATTATTACCTCCTCAACAACAACCTCCCCCATGAGAGTCTGTATTCTCTCGTCTAGGGAGGATAGTCAGAAGAGGAGGTTCCCGTCCTATCCCGTCATTTGAATCAGCATCCCCTCCGAGAGGAAGGCGCACCGTAAGGTCGCATCAAAGAACTCTCCGTGTCACCCTTCGTCAGGAAGTCCGAGGGAAATCCCAGGTCATGAAAGGGAAGGCCAACTGACGATGTGGGAGATCCCTTTCCTATTTGGAAGGTGACGTCCCCTCCACCCCGCAATATGCGTTCATCAACGCCATAGAGGCTAACCTCTTGGGTGACATCGGACAAAATTCAAATCAGGTGGGATCAGGAGACGACAGTTCCGGTCAGGTTGTGACTCACAATGAACCCCCAGGTGTGCACACCCGGAACCAGAGGGCTGCCTTAAATATGGTCGCCCCTTCAACTAAACTTCCCCCGCCTACCCTGCGAGCCTCCAACAAGGATAAGAATAAGGGACAGGCTACCCTTATCCCATCCCCTTTTCTCAACAAAAATGAGCCACTTACGCTCCAAGAGAAGCTCGCCCGACAGGAAGAGGAGATAAAAGAATTGAGATGACTTAATGCCGAGCTACTCCAGAGGAACTGCCTTATTGAAAGTGCGTCCCAAAGAGAGCCACATCATGCACTCCCAGAAAGTGCACCTCAAAGGCTAAGGCTTTCCCCAGAAAACAAAGTACGACCAGGGCTCCTGCCCAATGAGGCACCTGGTCCGTCCAACTACCTAAACGTGGATGATGAATACCAGGATTTCCCTCCACTCAGGAGGAAACCAGAGAATGTGCGCCCGAACCCCTAGAGGGTGCCCCGAACGGAATATGCACACTTGGTGTTGGACAATCCGGATCCTTAGGCAATACCTCGGGCTATGCCTGCTCAGGACTGAGCCCAACAGGATGTAAACCAGGGACTCACCAATACCATCGAGGCATTAACAGCTCGATTGCAAGTGATGGAAGGTCGACGCGCTCCGATACAGTCGGAGCAAAAACCCTACCCAGATTGGGTGACCAACACACCACCTCCACCCAATTTTCAGAGCCCTGTATTCTCCATATTCAATGGATCGGGTGATCCGAAGCTGAATTTGATGCACTACGCATCCTATTGCGACACTATGATGGGGACTCTGGAACGAAAAGAAGTAGTGAAACTTAGATTCTTCATACGGACCTTTCAAGGATCCACCTTCGTATGGTATAAGAGTCTACCGGCCCAGTCGATAAAGAGCTGGGAGGACCTCCGGCAGCAATTTCTGTTCCACTTCAGTTCAATGCGGCCTAAAACAATGGTCAGTGATCTTATGAACTGCAAGTAGAGGGAGAACGAGAGGGTCTCAAACTTCATAGCCTGATGGAAAGGTCTGACCTATTCTCTTAACAGGCCAATGCCTCAAGATGAGGTGCTAGCCATATGCATCGATAATCATTGGGATGAGATGTGAACACCGCTCATACCAGTGGAGTGCACAACTGGATTCCACCATCTCTCAGCCATTGCCTATAGAATTGAGGATTCCCTGCAATGGACTAATTCAAAGTCACGAATAACCTCGCAGGCTCCTGCGAAAAGAGCCCCTAGAGCTGAAGCGTCCGCTGTCACACACAAGCCGGCCCCTGTGCCCGTTCCACCGCTCAGGCCTCCCCCAAATCATCAAGGCCCCCCTGCATATCGGTGGTCGCCCCCGTCTAAATGGCACGGTCAAAGAGGGCTGAAGTGGAACCAGTTTGAGGAACTAAGAAAAAAAGTATACTCATTCTGAGATGATCAAGTTCGGGGCTACTTCATTGCGACCATGAACTGCAACTTGCTCCGCCTCTCGGACCCGAGGAGACCTGAAGAATTTGTCCGCGGTGATAGGACATATTACCGCCCCTACCATCAGATGTTGGGACACAATATCCAATAATGCTTTGTCTTCAATGAAATCCTGTAATGGATGGTAGATTCCGGGCAGGTCGAGCTAGGACCACCGCCAGCACATGTGGCATGTATCTCTACTGCCGACTCCGACAAAGAGGAGGGGTGGAATAATGTCACCAGCAAGGAGGGGCCGAAATTTGACAACTGGATGACTCAAAAGACTATCAACCAAGCCCAGGGCATACTCCAAGCTCAACTACATCATCCGGTGTTGCCACCAGAAACCCCTAGAGCCGCAAAGCCGACCACATCAGCCTCACAACCCTCCACAAGCCGGTCATCCGGACCAAGTCAATGGAGGAAGCAATCACAAGAGGAGCAGTCCGCGAAGGGGCCAAAGTTAGTCCCGACCATGGCAGATTTCATGCCCTCAAATTTGGAACAATGGGCACCGACCTACCAAACAACACCATCAGAGACAACCGACCAGGTTGACCTATCAGAGGAGGAAGAGCCAATATTTGGTTCTATAAACGTCATCCATATCGTGGAATCATTCCCTGACGAAGGGTATGATTACGAACCCGAGTTTCTTACACGAGGAGCCAAGAAGAGGATTCGCAGAGGTAGGGGATACCAGGGGAGGCGTGGCCGCGGCCAAAACCAACCCTACGGTTGGACCCCGGCCCAGACCGTCAATATTGCGAAAACTCGTGGGAGAGCCCTTCAGCGGACTTAGTAGGAGAGGGAATGCCCCTCCACCTACCCAAGTAGCCACTCTAGCCATGTTGTTCTGAGATACCCACCAGAGGAGGAGCAAGTGTATGGTCGCCTAGTGCGCACAAACAGACCGGCCAGGCCAAGTCCTCAAAATGAGGGAACACCATAGACATCTGTCCCCGCATCCGGTCCCTCCTCGTCAAATGCTCCAGCTCCCAAAGCACCCACTAAGACTCTCCCGCCAACGGAGAAGCATCGACCACTAGAGCAGAAATACGAAATCCTTAAGCAGCTGGTGTCAGTACCAGCCAGGTTGTTAATCCTGGATTCCCTGAGTTTGTCATCCGACCATAGGGAGGCACTTATCGAAGCATTGATCAGTCCCCAGGAATTCACAGCCAAGGTAGTTGCCGCGGAGATTTACTAGACAGAGACTGACCCGGCTAAATGAAATGAAGTGATTTCCTTCACCGACCAAGACGAAGATGCCATCATGCAAGGACACATCAGACCGCTATATGTGTTCGGCACACTGAATGGTATTGAGATTCGAAAAGTCTTCATAGAAAATGGATCTGGCGTTAACCTCCTCCCCCTACGAACACTCTACAAGTTGGGCTACAGTGAGGATGATCTAATTCTCTCGTCCATAACTACGTTGGGTTACAGTAGGAATAAACCAAATCCAATGGGACAAATTAATCTAAGGACCCATTTTGGTGACCTAATAGCCTACACGGAATTCCGGGTGGTCCAGCAGAGCACAACATTCAATGCCCTGCTGGGAAGGTCGTGGCTCCATAAGCCCATGGTCATTCCTTAATCCTGCCACAAGTGTATCAAGTACTGTGTCAATGGAAAAAGAGGGATGTTGCACACCAACAAGGCCCCTTTCAAGCTCTCCGAGTCACATTACATCGACACCGGTTTCTATCAGCAAAAGAAGAAGAAGCCTTTGATCGACGACATCGACTGGATCCCTGCTCCAAATGGATTGGAAATGGTCCCCGATGACCCCCTCAAGTAGCTTGGAAGAGATTATTTCATGCCCATCAACCATGTTGAGAGTAGGAGCTCATGCCCGGACACGCACTCGGATGTCCTCATGACTTCAGACATGATGGTCGAGCACAACAACGCGGGAACGTCTACCAACCCTCGATTTGGGGATGAATACTCAAGCAGGGATGCCCATGATGGATCTCCCTCATACCCTCGAAGGCTCAGACTAGAAACTCTCTCTTCATCAGATCAAGAAGATGAGGACTTGGGAGAAGAAGAGGGGGAAGATCTCAGAGATGCACCTCCTGCATTTGAGGAGGGTATCTCCACCACTGTGGATGAGCTCATGGAAATAAAACTAGGTACCAAAGAAGATCTGAGGGCCCCTCTTATTATCACAACCATGTCTTCTGAGGAACACGATGTATATACCTCCTTCCCAAGGCAACATCAGGATGTATTTGCATGGAATTACACGGAGATGGCAGGACTCAATCCCGAAGTAGCGACGCATCACATTGGTGTTCCAGAAGACCACTGGGGCTACAAACAGGTTGCTATAAGGACACACCCCTCACATGCTGCCATGATAAAGGCTGAAGATGATAAGCTTATTAAAGTAGGCTTCATCAAGGAGGTCCAGTACCCCATTTAGTTGGCCAACATCGTCCCTGTCAAGAAAATTAAAAAAATCATTATAACCCCAAAAAACATTAAAAATAATTAAAAATCCATAATACCCACTAAAACCTATAAATCCCTCGAAACCACTAAAAAATTTAAAAAATAGTAAAAAACCTTTAAAATCTTAAAAAATGAAAAAACCATAAAACCCAAAAAAACCATAAAATTTATAAATACCCTAAACCCATAATTCTCTAAAAACCCTAAAAACCATTAAATTCATAAAGCCCTAAATATCCATAAGAATATTAAAACCCCTAAAATTCCTAAAAACCCCTATGAAAACATTAACTGACCAAAAAATAATTAAAATCCCCAAAACCCTAAAAAAACTTGAAAACCATAAAACCCCTAAAACCCTTAAAATCCTCACAAATCCCCAAAAATCCATAAAATATAAAGAAGACTAAAACCCTAAGAAAACAATAATGACATAAAAATGTTAATATCCACTAAATAACATAAATACAATAAAATACCTAAAAACACCTAAACCCTATCATGATCTTTAAAACCCCTAAAACCATAAAAATCCAGAAAATCTATAAAAATCCATAAAAACATAAAAACCATTAAATCCCTGAAAACCCAGAAGGAAAATCTTATAAACAAAAAAACACTTTAAACCCCTAAAAAACTAAAAAATGCTAAAAACCCAAAAAATTCTAAAAATCCTTAAAAACATTAAACACCATAAAACCCCTAAAACCATAAAAACCAAAAAACACCAAAAACCACTAAAACCCCCTAGAAATTTGAAAAACACTTTAAAACCGAAGATTTTTTTTGAACAAGTGATAAAACCATAAAAACGCCAAAACACACAATAAACCCCTAAAAATAAATAAACCCCATTAAAACTAGAAATATGTTAAAAATAACTAAAAATCCATAAAAATATAAAAAATCCTAACCCCCTTAAGAAAACCTTAAAAACCTAAACTCCCTAAAAATCTAAAATCAATAAAACCCCTAACAACACTAAGAGGACTCTAAAACCCCTAAAATTCCTAAAAACCATAAAAATCCCTAAAAACCATAAACCCCCTAAAGCCCCATAAGACCCACTAAAATCCCTATAAACCCATTAATCCACTAAAAATATTAAAAACCACTAAAAATCCATAAAATCCTAAAAGAACTCAAAAACCTTAAAACCCCAAAAACCATAAAAACCATAAAAACCGAAGAAAAACCTAACAACCCTCAAAATCCCTAAAAACAGTTAAAACCCAAAAAATACAAAAAAACTCTAAAATCCCGAAAAATGTAAAAAACCCTAAACCCACAAAAAACACTAAGAAAACCCTGAAAATATGAAAACAATTAAAATCCCTAAATACCTAAAAACTAAAAATCCTAAAAATCCCTAAAACCCTTATGAACCCTAAAATAATAAAAACCCTCAAAAGGTAAAAATCCCTAAAACCCCATGAAACCCCCAAAACCCAATAAAAACTCTAAAAACCCTTTAAACCCCAAAACAATAAAAAACCCTAAACACTATTAAAAAATTAAAAACTCAAAAAAACCTCTAAAAACCCAAACAAACCTATAAAATCCATAATTTTTTAAAAAAACATAAAAACCCCCAAAATACCTAAAAACTGTACAAACTATAAAAATCCTTAAAAATGCATAAAAATATAAAAAAATGTAAAAAACTCTAACAACATTTAAATCCCCTATGAAATAATTAAAAACAAAAAAACACTTAAATACCCTAAGAAACCTAAAAATCGCTAAAAACCCTAAAACCATAAAAGACCGTAAAAACACTAAAAACCCCTAAAAACCAAAACATCCCTAAAAGGATTAAAATCCATAAAAACACATAAAAACCCGAATCCACAAAAACACTTACCCCTTTAAACCCCTAAAAACATTATAAAACACTAAAACCCTTAAAATCCCTTAAAATCTCAAAAAAAAACCCTGAAACCCAAAAAGTTAAAAACGTGAAAACACCTAAAAACTATAAAACCCCTCGAATCCATAAAAACCATAAAAAATCCAAAAAAGGCCCAAAAATATCTTAAAACGTAAAAACGAAAAAAAAACCCTTGAAAGCACATAAGAAAATATTAAAAACCTAGAAACACTTAAAACAACTAAAAAAATTAAAAAATTCCTAAAACCCTATAAAACCCCCATAAAAACCCAAAAAACCTAAAAAAATCCCTAATACCCCTAAAAAGCAATTAAAATCCAAAAAATTCCATAATAACCTGAAAAATGTAAATAAACCCAAAAAAACCAGAAACTGAGTAAGAAAACATTAAAAACCTAAAAACACATAGAACCCCAAAAAACATAAAAACGCTAAAAACCACAAATTACAATAAAAGCCCAAAAAATCCATAAACCTAATAAAAATCACTAAAAACCATTAAAATCTATAAAACCAATAAAAACACTTTATCCCCTAAAAATGTTAAATACTCAAAAAAACATGAAAACCCCTAAAAATCTCAAAAAACCCCTAAAAACCCAAAAACCCATGAAAATGGTAAAATCCCTAAATACCTTCAGAATACCTAAAACCCATAGAAATCCTATAAAGGCCTAAATAATCGATAAAAACATAAAAAACCTGAGAAACCTGAAAACCCCAAAGAAAACCATAAAAACCTTGACACACTTAAAACCACTAAATAACATTAAGTACCCTAAAACCCATAAAAATATTAAAAACCCTATAACACATAAACCCCCTAAGAACTAATAAGAACTCCGAAAACCCATTTAAACCCCTAAAACATTAAAAATTGTAAAACCCGTTAAAACCCCAAAAATCTCAAAAAAAATCTTAATACCCCCAATCCCTAAAAACTATAAAAAACCTAAAAACCATAAAAAAAATATAAAACCCATCAGAATACATAGGAATCCTAAAAAATAACTAAAAATACATAAACTTGTAAACCCCCTAAAAATCATGAAAACCCAAAATAAATTCATAAAACCCTAATACTCTTAAACTCGTTAAAAACCTAAAAATGATAAAAAAAAACTATAAACAATAAAACCCTAAAATACATAAAACCCCTGAAACTCCTAAAAATATTACAAAACCAGGAAACCCTATAAAAAACCCAAAAAACTACGAAAAAATTTAAAAAAAACTTTATACCCCCAAAACCATAAAATACTTTGAAAAAACTTTAAACCACTAAACACTAAAAAATCCTAATACCCCAAAAATCAAAAAAACCCTAAAACCCATAAAAACCCATAAAACCTCAAAATCCCCAAAACCAATAAATATATAAAGAGTCCCTAAAAATGTAAAAACCATGAAAAACTATAAGAAAACATTAAAAACCTAAAAACAATTAAAACGACTAAAAACCTAAATATGTTAAAAGCCCGAAAAAATCCTAAAAATACCCAAGAAACCCTAAAATCCCTAAAATTCATAAAACCATTAAAACCCTTAGAAAATCATTAGTCACTAAAAACCACTAAAAACTCTAGAACCCGTTTAAACCACTAAAAACATTAAAAAATTCATAAAACCCTTAAACCCCCAATAAGCTAAAAAAACCACTAAAACTCATAAATACCACAATAACCATAAAAAACCTAAAAACCATAAAACCAATAAAACCCAAAAACCCCTAAAAACCGATAAAATTATAAAAAATTATTAAATATTTCGAAAAACATAAAACCCTTACAACCCCTAAAAAACTCAATGAAACCCTTTAAAACCTAAAAACACATAAAACCCATAAAAATTTAAAAAATGATAAAAATACTAAAAAACCCTAAAATCCTAAAACACACTAAAAATTCATGAAAACCCTTAAATACATAAAAATCCTAAAAAATACCTAAAAATGATAAAATCCTTAAAAACCCTGAAAACCCACAACTAAATACTTAAGAACATAAAAAACTAAAACCACTAAAAACCCAAAAAACCAAAAAACCCCTTAAAACCTTACAAACTCATAAAAAATCATAACCCACAAAAATCCTTAAAAATCCATTAAACCTATAAATATGTTATGAATTCCTAAAAAACCATAAAACTTCTAAAATCCCTAAAAATCCCAAAAAACCCTAAAAACATAAAAATCATAAAAATGCCCAAAAAACCATAAAAACATAAAAACCCTAAAAGCCTAAAAACCCATAATAAATCCTTAAAAATATAATTATACTTTAAATCCCTAAAATCCTAAAAAACACTAATAACCCTAAAGACCATAAAACACCAAAATCCCATAAAGCCACAAAACCCTTATAAAGATTAAAATCCCTAAAAACCAATAATACCTTAAAGCCACTATAAAATCTAAAAACCATTTAAACCTATAAAAATGTTAAAAACAATAAAATACATTAAAACAATTAAAAAAAACTATAAAACCCCTAAATCCCAAAAAAAACATAAAAACATAAAAAAACTTAAAACCCTTAAAAATTCCTAAAATCCCTTAAAACCCATTAAATCCTCAAAATTGCATAAAATTCCCTAAACTTTTTAAAAACCAGTAAAACCTTGAAAACCCATAAGAAAACCTTAACATCCTAAAAACACTTAAAACACCTAAAAATATTAAAAAATTAGAAAATCCCCAAGAACTCAAAAACACATGAAAACCGCTGAAAACCGCTAGAAAATTTTGAAACTCCTAAAAACCTTAAAAACCCATAAAAAACCAAAAACCAATAATAACTTTAAAAACCATTGAAACCCTAAAATCATTAAAAACACTAAAAACAATAAATATCGTCGAAAACATAAAAACCCAAAAAACCAAAAAACCCAATAAAACACCTAAATAAACTAATAAACCAACAAACACTAACAATCCCTTAAAACCCTAAAAACTAAAAATATCCTAAAAAGAACTAAAATTACCTATGAACGTAGAGAACCATAAAAACCATGAAAACCCTAATAAATATGTAAATACATATAAAAAAATTAAAACCCTAAAAAACTAAAAACCGTAAAAATCATAAAATCTCTTAAAAAACACCATAAAACCCTTAAAAACACACTAAAAACCACTAAAACCCCATAAAACCCCTAAAAAGTAAAAAAAAACTAAACCACCAAAAAAATCATAAAACCCACTAAAAATTATAAAAACCATTTAAACTGCTAAAAATGTAAAAAACACTGGAAACCAATAAAACACCTAAAAAATAAAAAACCCCTAAAAGACCTAAAAACCTGAAAATTCCATTAAAACTCTAAAAACCCTTTAAACCAATAATTTTTTTAGAAAACTATAAAACCTTAAAAACCACAAAAAAATTAAAACATCTCTTAAAATCCCAAAACACTATAAAAATATAAAAACCCTAAAAACTCTAAAAACCCTAGAAATACCGAAATCCCCTAAAAACAAGAAATATCCTAAAAAATCACTAGAAATCCCAAAAAATGAAAAAAAAATAATAACCCATAAGAAAACCTTAAAACAAAAAAACAATTTAAACCTTAAAAAAACCTAAAATTTATTAAAAAATGTAACAACCCAAAAAGGACCCTAAAAACTCCTAAAACCCATAAAACCCTAAAAAAGCATAAAATAACTATAAACCCCTAATGACCACTAAAAATATATACAAACCTTTAAACCCCTAAAAACATTAATATACTCTAAAAACCATAAAACACTAAAAAAATGAAAATGACCAAAAAACAATAAAAAATAAACTCTTAAAAACCCAAGAAAAACCTAAATAACATCAAAATCTGTAAAAACCCTAAAACTAAAAAATACTAAAAATTTCCTAAAATCTCTAAAATTGTAAACACCCCTAAAAACACTAAGAAAACCCTAAGAAACTAATAAACATAAAATCCCTAAAAACATAAAAAACACTGAAAACCCTAAAAAAACCCAAAAATCCAAAATAAGTAAATACCCTTAAACCATTATAGATCTCTAAAACCCCTAAAAGCCCACTAAAAACTCAAAAAACTCTTCAAACCCTAAAAATGTTAAAAAACTGTAAAAAAAACTAAAACCTCTAAACCCTAAAACCCCCCTAAAAACCCAAAAAACCATAAAATACATAAAATTATAAAAAAACCTCTGAAGTAATCAAAATACCAAAAAACGCAAAAAACAATAAAAATCCTAAAAAATCCTAAAAAATCCCTAAAAATGTCTAAATTTTTTAAAAACTCAAAAATAAGTAAAACCCCTATGAAAACAAAAAATCAAAAAAAATCCATAAACCCCTAAAAACCTAAAACACTCTAAAAACCCTAAAGACCTAAAAATCCCTAAAAACCGCTAAAACCAGAAAACCCCAAAAAACCTTAGTAGTCTAAAAACCCATAAAAACACTAAAACCCACTACAAAATCTAAAAACCATTTAAACCCCTAGAAATGATAGAATACTTTAATGAACCTTTAAATCACAAAAAACACAAAAAAACCCAAAAATCCATAATAATTTGAAAACCACTTTAGACCCTAAAACCCCTCAAAATTACTAAAAACCATAAAAAATCCGAAAAGGCACTAAAAATCTCTAAACTGTAAAAACCCCCAAACACCTTGAAAATCCCTATGGAATCATTAAAAACCTCAAAACCCTTAAACCCCATAAAAATACTAAAACCCCTAAAAAATCATAAAAACCTTAAAACCCCATAAAAACATTAAAAATTGACAAAATCCCTAAAAATGCTAAATGTCCATAAAATTCCAAAAAAGACCCTAAAACCTAAAAAACATAAAAATACCTAAAAACCATAAAACCCATGCAAAAACCATTAAAACCTAAAAACACTTAAGCCACCTGAAAACATAAAAACCCTAAAAACCCTAAATGACCGTAAAATCCCAAAAAACCCCTAAAACCATAAAATTTCCTAAAACCATTTAAACCCCTAAATACCACTAAAAACAATAAAACACCTTTAAATATTTAAAAATGTTAAAACTATAAAAATACCATAAACCCCTAAAAATATCAAAAAACCCCTAAAATCCCAATAAAAATCATCAAAACACTAAAACGCCTATAACCCCAAAATAACCTAAAAATCAATAAAAACCAATGAAATTACTAAAAGGACCTGATACTCCATAAAAAGGTAAAAACATAAAAACGTTAAAAACCACCTAAGAAAACCTTAAAAACCTAAAAACACATAAAATCCCTAAAAACATTAAAAATGCTAAAAACCTTAAAATAACCTAAAAAGAACATTAAACACCGAAAAACCATAATGGCATTAAAATACAAAAAACCAATAAAAACCTTTAAACCCCTAAAAAGTAAAAACCCTAAAATCCAAAAAAACCCAAAACACCCTAAAAATATCTAATACCCCTAAAAATCATAAAAATATTAAAAATTCCCTAAAGGTCACAGAAAACGTAAAAAACCATAAAGCCCCAATACAACCATAAGAAATCCATAGAAACCTAAATACAAATAGAAACCCTAAACACCAAAATAATGTTAAAACCCTAAAAACACTAAAAACCCTAAAAACCCTATAAACCCTAAAAACAATAAAACACATAAAACCCTTTAAAACCCTATAAAACACTATAAAACCCACAAAATACTCTAAATATTATTTATACCCCTTAAAACATTAAAAGACTCTAAATACCTTAAAACACTAAAAAAATTAAAAATACCCCCAAAAACCAAAAAAAAACCCTAAAATATGTGAAGCCCTCAAAATCCATAAAAACCCTAAAAATCCAAAAACAAAATCCCTAAAAAAGATTAAAACATTTAAAAAAACTCCTAAAACACTGAACACCCTTAAGAAAACCTTTAAAAGAAAAAACACTTAAAACCCTTAAAAACCAAAAAACCCCAAAAAAACATAAAAATCCTAAAACATCATAAAACCCCTAAAAGCCACTAAATATTCTAAATACAAATAAAACACCAAAAAATATTAAAAAAATTCTAAAAATCGTAAAACTCTGAAAATCTCTAAAACCCCAAAAAACCATAATATCCATAAAACCCCTAAAACCCATAAAAAACCCTACACCCCATAAAAATCATAAAACCCATAAAAACCCCAAAAAATCCTTAAAATTGAAAAAAATAGAAAAAATCCACAAATCCATAAAATTTATAAAAAGACCCAAAAAACATAAAATCAATAAGGTGCCTTAAATCCCCTAAGAAAACCTTAAAATCCTAAATTCACTTAAAACCTATAAAAACTAAAAAAATGCTAACAAACCTAAAGACCTAAAGACCCCTAAAACCCTTAAGAACCATAAAAACTTTGAAAACCATGAAAAACCTAAAACCCATAAAGCACTAAATAACCACTAAAAATTCAGTGAAAACCAATAAAAAACATAATAAAATTATAAAAACTAAAAAACCTTAAAACCCATAAAAAATAAATAAAAAACCCAAAAAACCCATTAAAACCTGAAAAACATTTAAAATCCATAAATACCCTAATAACAATACAAATAATAAAAAATCTCTTAAAATCCATAAAAACATAAAAACCCCTAAAATCATGAAAACCCTTAAGAAGACCTTAAAAACATAAAAAACATAAAACCCCTAAAAACCTAGAAAACCCTAAAAAATGTAAAACCCCTAAGAACTCTAAAACCCCTACAAATACAGAAAAATACTAAAAAACATAAAAACCCTAAAAATCCCTAAAAATCCACAAAAATGTAAAAAACCCGAAAAGCCTTGAAAACCACTATGAAAAACATAAAATCCTAAAATCAATTAAAACCCCTAAAAACCCCAAAAAATGAAAAAACCATAAAATACCCTAAAACCCCAAAAACCTTAAAAAATTTAAAATCCCTAAAAGGGTAAAAAAATCCCTAAATCTAAAAAACCATAACAACCCTAAAAATCCTTAAATCCCCTCAAAATACCTAAAAACCCTAAAACCCATAAAAATCATAAAAAGTGCTAAAAATAAATAAAATATCAAAAACCATAAAAACCTTGAAACCCCTTATGAAAACCTAAAAACACTAAAAAACATAAAACCCCAAAAAACCTAAGAAACCAAAATACACTAAGAACATAAAAACCCTAAAAATCATGAAAATCATAAAACCCCTAAAACATTAAAAATATCTAAAAACCCCATAAAACCCTAAAACCCCACTAAAACCCATATAAAACGTCTAAACCCCTAAACAATTTAAAAATTATAAGAACCTTTAAATCCCTAAAAACTAAAAAACCCATAAAAACCCAAAAAAAACCCATAAAAACATAAAACATAAAACCCTAAAATCCCTAAGAACACATAAAATCATAAAAATTCATTATAAATTTCTAAAAATGTTAAAAACCATAATATTCCTGAAAATCCCGAAGAAAACATTAAAAAAATAAAAGTAATTAAAACCCCTAATAACCTAAAAACAATAAATACCCTAAAACCTATAAAACCCCTACAAACCATTAAAACCCTCAAAATCCATAAAATACCCTAAAAATGCAAAAAATCCTAATACCCTAAGAAAACATTAATGACCTAGAAACACTTAAAAATCCTAAAAAAATGTAAAAAACAAAAAACACAAAAAACCATAAAAACATTAAAACCTTAAAAATATCTAAAACTCCATAATGACCTTATAAACCACTAAAAACCTAAAAAACCATTTAAACCCAAAAAATGTTAAAAAAACTCAAAAAAAAACATAAACCCCCTAGAAAACTCTAAACACCCTAAAAACCCAAAATACCAATAAAACACCAAATCCCATAAAACCCATGAAAATCCCTAAAACTCTAAAATACATAAAATTCCAAAAAAAATCCCTAAAAATATCATAAAATATCAAAAACCCAAGAAACCCTGAAACTCCTAAGAAAACATTGAAATCCTAAAAAAATTTGAAACTAATAAAAACATTAAAGAAACTGAAAACCCTAAAAATACCTAAGAACCCTCAAAATAACTAAAAACACTGAAAACCCTAAAAACCCTGAAGCCTTAAAAATTCCTAAAAATGTATACAAAATGAAAATTACTAAAAACCCTAAGAAAACCTTGATAACCAAAAAACACATACAATCCCTAAAAATCTATAAAACACTAAAAACCTTAAAACCCCTAAAAGAAACTCGAAACCCCTAAAAACCATGAAATCTCTATAAATCCTAAAACCTATAAAAACCCTAATTCCACTAAAATCACTAAAAACGCAGTAGCCCCCTAAGGATGAAAAAAAATCTAAAAAACCTTAAAACGGATAAAAACTCAAAAAACAGTAAATCCCAAAAAACCATAAAAACCATAAAACACCAATTAACCCTAAAAATCCTAAAAATCATAAAAACCCAAAAAACCTATCAAATTTCTAAATAGATCGCTAAAAAATCTAAAAAGGTAAAAACCCCTCTAAAGTCCCTAAAAACCCCTATAAAAACCTTAAAACCTATGAATGGATAGAACCCTTAAAAACCTAAAAATGTTAAGAACCATATGAAACCCCAAAAAAACATAAAAACCCTTAAAACCCATAAAAATAGACACCACTAAAAACCTATAAAAACCAATAAAACTATAAAAACCCCTTTAAACACCTAAAAACGTTCATAAACAGTAAAAAAACATAAAACCCCGGAAAATGGAAAAAAACCCTAAAGCCTTAAAAACTCTAAAAACCCGAAACCCCCCAAACTCCAATATAACTATAAAAATCACTAAAGTCCCTAAAAATGTAAAAAAACTAAAAACCCTAAAAAACTAAAGAAAATCATTAAAACCTAAAAAATCATCAAACCCATAAAAACCTAAAAATGCTAAATCTCCTAAATACCATAAAAATACGAAAAATCTCTAAAATCTCTAAAAACATAAAAAACCCATAAAAACCTATAAACCCCTAAAAACCCTGAAACACACAAAAATAAAAATACTATAAATCCCTAAAAATCCCTAAAAATTAAAAACCTTAAAAACCCCTAATAAATCTTAATAAACCTAAAAACTCTTAAAACCCCAAAAATATAACAACACTAAAATACCTAAAAACCTTTAAAGAACCTAAAACCGTAAAACCGTAAAACCGTAAAACCCCTAAAAATAATAAAATCCAAATAAACAAAAAAACCCCTAAAACCTCACTAAGAAATCTATAAATCTTTTAAACACTTAAAAACATTAACAAAATCTATAATCCTTAAAAAAATTAAGAACTAAAAACCCGTAAAAACCCAAAAAATCCATAAAACCCATAAAAACCTAAAAATCATAAGAAACCCTCAAAATCACTAAAATCAAAAAAATAATAAAAACCTAAAATCCCTGAAAACATACAAAACTAAAAAAACCCTATGAAACTCATAAAAACATAAAAACACATAAAATCCCAAAAAATATGAAAAATTATAGAAATCCTAAAAACTCTATGAACCCCTAAGAACTAAAATTTTAAAAACCTTAAAACCATAAAATACCTAAAACCAATAAAAACCCTAAAAATCCACAAATAACTTGAAAAACCCTATAATCCCCTAAAAATGTTAAAAATCTATAAAAAAACATAAAATCCATATAGACTAACCAAATACCTCAAAACCCCCCAAAAATAGAAAAATAATAAAAATATGAAAACCACCGATAAACCCCTCAAAATACCTAAATATCTTAAAAAACAATAAAATACCTAAAAATACCTAAAAATCACTAAAAATGAAAAAACTTAAAAACACTGAAAATGGTTTCGGTTTGACAGCAGTTTGTGCAAAGTCTTCTGCTTGGGTGGATCTGTGATGCAATATCACGCTTGAAGCTTGATGCTGCGGGAGTTTCCGGTTCTTCACTAAGGTTACAGGAGACAAAATTGAAGTTGGGGAGGGGATCACATCGGTGGTGTGGTATATGGCCTATTTGGATGCTGGTCAACTCTCCAATTCTGATTCGGTTCCATTTCAATGATGCTTCCTTGATGTTGATGCAGATCTGGTACATTTTCTCTTTC
Source organism: Viscum album (assembly GCA_963277665.1). NCBI lineage: Eukaryota > Viridiplantae > Streptophyta > Magnoliopsida > Santalales > Viscaceae > Viscum > Viscum album. The sequence continues at coordinate 938,414,976 of OY728141.1, forward strand.
ATGGCGTTGTTTCTGCGATTTTCTCTGGTTATGGTGTGCTATTAGATAGTGGTTTATTGCTATACGGGTTCAATCTATTGTTATGGTTCACTTCGCTGGTGTCTTGGTTCGTTGGTTGCGTGCTGTTTATGGTTCTAAATGAGATGCTGACTGGGATGGTTTCATTTTTTATGGTTTTGATGCTGCTATGGGGTTCAGAGTGGGCTGATGCCGTTAGTGATTTCTGGAGTTGGAGCTGTTAAATGTTTGATGCATCCTGGATGAAAGTGGTATGGTTGGGAGTTTTTGATTTCTGTAACAAAAATGCTGGTAGCTGGCTTGGATGTGATGCTGGATGTGGCTGGATATTTGGCTGTGAGTTGCTAACATGGATGGATTGATGTGGAGGGTTTGGAAGGGGAAATCCGTTTGAGCTGGCTTTTTGTAGGGAAGACGAGTTGCTGGGGTCTAGAAGCTAGTCGTTGTTATGGGATGCTTGTTCTTTTTGGCTGGGTGATGCAGTTGGAGATGCTGCAAAGCGATGTTGTGGCTGTGATGACTGGATTATGATGGATGCTAGACATGGTGAGATTGTAGGCTGGTCATTGCTTGGTTGTGAGCTGCTGGATGCTGGTTGATGATGGTGATGAAGAGGGTTGCTACTTGTTGTTGTGTGTTTTTCTGCATGGGTTTTTCCTTATTTTCTTTTTTGATTTTTCATTTTTTTGGCGTTGGTTGTAAGGGGTTTTTTGGTGTGGGTTGATTGACCCCTCCCCTCCCTTGTCTGCTGAGTCTCTTTTTTCTTTATAATAAATTTGGGGGCGCCGGGAATAGCCCGACCCTCGCATCTTCCTTGCCTAAATACCCACTAAGAACTCTATAAACTCTTTAAACAACTAAAAACATTAAAAAACAATAAAAAACTAAAAAACCCGTAAAAACCCAAAAAATACATAAAACCCCTAAAAAATTGAAAATCATAAAAACCCTAAAAATCACTAAAATAAATAAAATTAATAAAAACATGAAATCCCTTAAAACATAAAAAACCCTAAAAACCATCAAATTCCCTAAAAACCATAAAATTCCCTAAAAAGAAATAAAAATACATAAATTCTAAAAAACACTAAACACCCTAAAAAACCCAAAATAAGACCATAAAATACTAAAAACACTTAAAACACATAAAAATATTAGAAACACTAAAAACCCTAGAAATCCAAAAAATGTCCCTAAAAACCCTAAAAACCCCAAAACCATAAAAACCCTAAAAGCATTAGAAACCCATAAAAACATTATATAACCCCAAAAAACTCTAAAACCCATTTCAACTCTTAAAATATTCAAAAACACTAAAAAAACATAAAACCCTAAAAAAAATCAACAAATCCAAAAAACCAAAAAATGTCTAAAACCCCTAAAATCACTAAAAACCCTTAAAATCCCTAAAAACACTAAAACCATATAAATATTTTAAAATCATTGAAAATCCCTAAAAATATTAAAAACCCATAGTAACCATAAAAAAACCAAATAAATCCTTAAAAAGATAAATATACATAAAACCCCAATAACCAAAAATGCTAAAGACCCTAAAAACCCTCAAAATCCCTAATGACACTAAAAAACATAAAAAATCCTAAAAATTCCTAAAAATGTAAATGCTCTAAAAACCCTAAAAACACAACGAAAACATAAAAAACCTAAAAACACATAAAACCCATAAAGAATAAAAACACTAAACCACCTAAAAACCCTAAACACCATTGAAATCCATGAAATCTTAAAAACTCTAAACCCCCATAAAAACCGTAAAAACCCACTAAAAACATTAAAACCCCTTTAAAACCCTAAAAAACATTACGAAACTATAAATAACCATAAAATCCTAAAAACACAAAAGAAACCAATGACCCAAAACTCAAAAAAACTCTAAACACCCTCCCCAAAACACTCAAAATTCCTAAAAAATTAAAAAAAACATAAAAACCTCAAAAGGCCCAAAAAATAAAAAAACCATAAAAACTATTACTAACACTAAAAACACATAATAACACCTTAAAAACCTAAATACTTAAAACCCCTAAAAACCTAAATATCCCTAAAAACACCAAAAAACCTTAAAACCATAAAAATACTAGAAATCCAAAATACCCATTAAAATCAATAAAACCCCTGAAAACATTAAAAACCCAAAAACCCCATAAAACCCTAAAAACCATTTAAAACTCTAAAACCATTTTAAACCTCTAAATTGTTTTAAAAAAAACTAAAAACACTTGAAAACCTGAAAAACTCAAAAACTCCATAAAAATGAAATATAATAATAAAACCCTAAACAAAAATAAAAATCATTAAAATATCTAAAAACCCTAAAACTAGAAAAATCATAAAAAGTCCATAAAAATACATAAAAACATATAAAAAATAAAAACCCTTAAAATCCCTATGAAATGTTCCAAATCCTATAAATAGTTAAAAACACAAAAAAACCTAAAAATGATAAAATACCTAAAAAACCCTAAAAATAATTAAAACCCCTAAAAAATTATAAACCAATAAAAACCCAAAAAATATTCAAAAACTCAAAAAAACCATTATACCCCTTGAAATGTTAAAAAATATAAACCCCCTATAAACACTAAAAACTAAAAAACCCAAAAAATAAATAATACAATCCTTTAAAATCCCTAAAAACCCTCCGAATCCCAAAAAACCTATAAATGCATAAAAATCCCTAGAAATCCCTAAAATGTATTTAAAAACATAGAAAACCATAAAAAACTGAAATCCCTAATAAAACAATGAAAAAATAAAAAAATGTAAATCCCAAAAAAAAATTTAAAAATATAAAACCCCTAAAACCCTATAAAAGACTTTAAAAATCCCTTAAAAAACCCAAAAACCATCAAACCCCTAAAAACAAGTAAAACCCTAAAAACCCACTAAAAACAATAACACCCTCTAAACCCCTAAAAACATTAAAAACACAAAAAAACCATAAAACTCCTAAAAAAGTAAAAGAAACCTAAGAGCACAAAAAACCATAAAACACATAAAACCTATAAAAATAGTCAAAATACCTAATAATGTTGAATAATTATAAGAAAAACCTAAAAAAATTAAAATCCCAAAAAACCCTAAAAATTTATAAAAACCCTAAAACACTAAAAACCATTTAAACCCCATAAAATCCATAAAAATCACTAAAAATGTGGAAACCCCTAAAAACCCTGAAAATACCTATGAAAACCCTAAAAACCTAAGAACATATAAAACCCCAAGAAATATAGAAATGCTAAAAACCCAAAAGGCTCAAAAAACCCTAAAACCTATAAATAACATAAAACCATTAAATCCCTTAAAACCCATTAAAATCCATATATATCCTAATAACCACAAAACACTCTAACAAAATTTTAAACCCCTAAAAATGTTTTAAAAAATCCAATAAACCTTTAACCCCATAAAAACTAAAATAACAATAGAAAACCCCAAAAACCCCAGAAATCCCCTAAAAATCCAAAGAACCCTCAAAATTCCTAAAAACATAAAAAACAAAAAACCCCTAAACGTCCCAAAAAAACCATAAAAACCTAAAAACTCCAAAAATCCTCAAATCCCAAAAATCCACAAAATACAATAAAACCCCTAAAAATCCTAAAAATCTGTAAACCGCTAAAAATATTAAAAATAAAAACCTAAAAAACTAAAAAACCCTTAAAATATGGAAAAACCAAAGAAAACCATAAAAATATGAAAACACATAAAATGATTGAAAACCAAAAAATGGTAAAAAAAACCCTCTAAGACCCTAAAACACAGTAAAACCCATTAAACCCCTGAAAACATAAGAAAGCCAAAATAACCATAAAACCCCTAAAACCCCATACAAAACTCTAAAAACCCATTTAACCCCTAAAAACTATAAAAAATATAAATACCCTAACATAACTAAAAATTCAAAAAAAAACCCTAGAAAACCCAAAGGAACCATAAAGACACCAAAACCCCAAAAATCCCTAAAACCCTAAAAATCACAAACAACCATAAATATCACTAAAATGTAAAAAACCGTAAAAACATAGAAAAAACTCAAAAAATAATAAAAAACTAAAAAAACCCATTAATATATAAAAATGCTAAAAACTATAAAAAACTAAAAACCATCAAATTCACCCAAAACCCAAAAAACTGTACAAAAATCTAATAAAAATCACTAAAAATGAAATATAATTATAAAATGATAAGAAAACCCAAAATTATAAAAACTCGAACCCCCCCCCCCCTATGCTAAAAACTATAAATATCCTTGAAAACCAAAAAAAACCCTTGAAAATAATAAGAACGCGTAAAAACCATAAGAAACCGTAAAATTTGATGAAAACACAAAATCCCAAATAACACATAAAACTCATTAAACCCCTAAAAATGTTGAAACACTATAAAAAATATAAAAACCCCTAAAAACTAAAAAAACCTAAAAACCCAAATAGAAACATTTAATCCCCACAAAACCTTAAAAACATCAAAAATCACCAAAAACATTAAAACCCAAAAAAATCCCAAAAATCCCAAAAATCCTAAAAAACCCTAAAAACCATTAAATTTTTAAGAAAACCCTAAAAATCTAAATACACTTAAAACCGATAAATAGGTAATAGTTTTTTGAAAATGAGGTACTGGAACCTGGTATTTGTATGGACAGAAAGTGATAAATATGTTGTTTATGATTTTAGTGATGGTGGTTTTGTGTTTCTGGTGAAAGAGATGCTTGGCAAGGAGGTGATGGATGATGATAAATGTGTTGTGGGATGCTGGCTGTTGGTTTGCTGGGAGATGCTGATGGAGATGATTTTATTTTTCTACTTTGTTTGGGTTTATGTGTATTTTCAGTTTTTTGGGGTCTCTTGGGTTTTTAGGGGCGTCCAGGATTTTTGGGTGTGGGTTGATTGACCCCGCCCCTCTCTTATCTACAGTGTCTTTTTTCTAATAAACTCTGGGGGGCCAGGAATAGCCTAGCCTCGCAACTTCCTTGCCCCTAAAAACACTAAAACCCTAAAAACCCATAAATATCCTAAAAAGGCCTAAAAATACATAAAGACATAAAACACATAAAACCACAAAAAACACTAAGAAAACAATAAAAATCTAAAAACAATTAAAACCCTTAAAAACCATAAAAATGAAAAAAACCCTAATACCCTAAAACCTAATAAACATCTAAAAATCACTAAAAACAAAAAAAAACCTAAAACCCACTAAAAAACTAAAAACCCTTTAAACTTCTAAAAATGTTAAATACTCTAAACAACTTTAGAAACACAAAAAAAATTGAAAAATTTGAAAAAACCCAAAAAAGCTCATTATAACCCTAAAACCCTCAAAATCCCTAAAAAACCCAAAAAATCATAAAAATCCTAAAAATTAATAAAACCCCCCTAAGAAATATAAATCCCCTAAAACAATAAAAAACCAAAAGGAGAATTAAAAATAGAAGAATACAAAAAACCCCTAAAAACACAAAAATGCTAAAACCCCTAAAAACCCTGAAAACCCATAAAAACTCTAAAAATCATAAATACCCTAAAAAAATAAAAAACCAAAGAAACCAATAAAGACTATAAATCCCATTTAAACCCCAAAAAGTGTTTAGAAAAACTCTTAAATCACATAAAACTCAAAAAAGTTATAAAAAACAAAAAAAACCCAAAAAAACCATAAAATCCTAAAAATCCATAAAAAACCATAAATATCCTTAAAATCCCTAAAAACATAAAATCCCTTAAAAACAATGAAAACCCTAAGGAAAATATTAAAAAACATACCAACATAAAACCCCTAAAAACCTAAAATGCTAAAACCCCTAAAAATCATAAAAACCTTTAAAATCATAAAAACCCTTAAAAACATTAAAAACCATAAAAAACAAAAACTATAAAACCACTAAAACTCCAAAACCCTTAGAACCTTTAAAAATAATAAAAAATTAAAAAACCTCAAAAATTCTAAATAAAACTCAAAAAAACCTTAAAATCCAAAAAAAACATAAAACTCCCAAACCCCTGAAAATCACTAAAAACATTAAAAAACATATGATTTATAAAAACCATAAAAAACATAGATATTTTTAAAAAAAACCTTAAAAACCAATGAAAACAATAAAAAAACCCAGAATACCTAAAAACTGAAAAAACACTAAAATTGTGAAAAATCCCTAAAAACTTAAAAATAAAAAATATCCCTAAAAACCATAAAAACCCATAAAACAACTAAAAAAGAACTAAAAACTATAAAATTACATTAAACCCATAAAAATATTAAAAGTTCACTAAAATACCTCAAACCCCCTAAAATTTATAAAAATTAAAAAAATACGAAAAAAACGTAAAAACCTTTAAAACCATTAAATCCCTAAAACCCTAAAAACCCATAAAAATCTAAAAAAATCCCTACAAATACAAAAATTTGTAAAACCCCAAAAATATTATAAAACCCCATAAGTGAACCATAAAAATATAAAATACATAAAATACATAAGAAACCTAAAATTTTAAAAACCTAAAAGCCCTAAAAAGACCTTAAAACCCCTAAAAACCATAAAAACCCCTAAAACCCCAAAAACAACAAAAAACTATAAAAACATTTTAAACCAATATATACATAAAAAAATCAAAAAAAACCTTCAATTTCTTAAAAACTCAAAAAAACTATAAACCCAAAATAATAGTGAAACCCCAAAACACCCTAAAACCCCACAAATTCCCTAAAAATCCTAAAATACAATAAAAATCATATAAAAATCCTTAAAGATCCCAAAAACAAAAAAAACCTAAAAACCCTAAAACCAACAAAGAAAACCTTATAATCCTAAAAACACTTAAAACCCCTAAAAACCTAAAAATCCTAAAAATTCTAAATACCCTAAAAACCATAAAACCGTAAAAACCATAAAACCACTAAAAATTGTAAAAAACCGAAAACCCATAAAACCAAAAAAAACATATAAAAAATCTTTACATACCCATTATACTATTAAATATTACTAAAAATATAAAAAAAATCCCATAAAAAATCAAAAAAATTCTAACAACCCAAAAAAACCCAAAAAAACCATTAAAACCCTCAAACTCACTAAAATACTAAAAACCCATAAAAATTCTGGAAATCCATAAATATCCCTATAATCATAAAAACCATAAAAACCTAGAAAATACCTATTGAAGCCTTAATAACCAAAAAAATCATAAAACCTATGAAATCATAAAAAACCTTAAAAACCATAAAATTCTAAAAAAGCCCCAAAATCCCTTAAAACATAAATACCCCAAAAAACACCATTAAAACCATAAAAAACTATAAAAACATAAAACCCCTAAAAACCTAAAAAAACTAAATTCATTAAAAGACCCTAATAACCCCAAAAAATCATAAAATATTGTAAAACCTTAAAAACCCATAAAACTAATAAAAACACTAAAATCACTAAAAAACCATTTAATGCACTAAAAACATTAAAAATTCAAAATACCCATTAAAACCTTAATAAATAACAAAATTCATAAAAACCCAAAAATCCATAAAATCCATAAAACCCCACAAAATCCTTAAAAACATAAAAAACCACTAAAGCATAAAAATATCTAAAAAACCCTAAAAATATAAAAACCCTAAAAACATTGAAACCCCTTTGAAAAAATCGACAACATAAAAAAAATTGAAACCCCCCAAAAACCTAAAAATAATAAAAACCCAAAAAACCTGAAGCCCCCATAAATCCCCAAAAATCCGTAAAACCCTAAAAGCTATAAAAATTCTATAAAATCCCAAAAAAGAAAAAAACCCAAAACCCATGAACAACCCAAAGAAAATATAAAAAACATAAAAAAACAGTAAACAACTAAAAATCCTAAAAAATGATAAAAACCCTTAAAATCACCAAAAAATCAAAAAACCCCTAAAAATTAAATTCCCTAAAAACCCATAAAAACTTATAAAACCCCACTCAAAACTCTACAAAAAATTTAACCCATAAATAGTTAATAAAAATTATAAAACCCCTAAAAAATTAAAAAACAAACCCTAAAAATCCAAAAAAAACCATAAAACCCTAAAACCCTAAAAATTCTAAGAACCCTGAAAAAACCTGGAAAACCATAAAAATCCTAAAAAATTCCCAAAAACCCTTCAAACGAAATAAAACCTAAAAACCATGAAAACCCATAAGAAAAACATAAAAATCTAAAAACACTTTAAACACCTAAAACACCATAAAAATTAAAAAACCCTAAGACAAAAAATCCATAAATCCATAAAACCATAAAGGCATAAAAACCCCCAAAAAACCCTTAAAATCCATAAAACCCTTAAAATAACTATAAAATATAAACCCATTCAAACCCCTAAAAAGTTACAAATCTCTAAAATCGCGTACAAACCCATAAAAACTCAAAAAACCCCTAAAACCCAAAAAAACAATAAAATCCCAAAAAACCATAAAAACCCAAAAAACTGTCAAAAGTACTAAAAACTCTAAAACCATAAAAAACACAAAAAATCCATAAAACCCCTAAAAATAAAAAACCATGAAATGAATTAAAATACATAAGAAAATCTTTAAATCCAAAAAACTCAAAACCTTTAAAAACCATAAAAACAGTGAAAAGCATAAAATCCCAAAAAAATCCTAAAAAACATAAAACCCCCTACAAATGATAACACCCCATAAAAACCATGAAAACATAATAAAAACACTAAAAATTCATTAAATGCCTTGAAGTGTTAAAAATTTATAAAAACCTTAATATCTCCAAAAACTAAAAAAATATTAAAACCCAATAAAACATAAAAATTGTAAAACCCATAAAAAACCCATAAAACCCCTAAAGACTACAAAAATCCAAAAAAAAATCCCTAAAAATCTCTAAAAATGTAAAAATACTTAAAATCCCTAAAAAACCTAAGAGAATATTAAAAACGTAAAACCCCTAAAAACAAAGAATATGATAAAAACCAAGGAAAATCATGAAAATAATAAAAACCCATATAGCCGTCAAAATCCCTAAAACCCCTAAAACCCATATTAATCATAAAAAATCCCAAAAAATCATTAAAAACTTATAAAACCCTAAAAATTTGAATAACCATAAGAAAAATATAAAAACCTAAAGACTCTTAAACCACATAAAATACCAAAAAACACTAAAAACCCTAATTGAACTAAAAACTGAAAAACCCCTAAAAACTATAAAAACCCATAAAACCATTAAAATCCCATAAAAATCCAAAAAAACACTAAAAACTATAGAAACCATTTAAACCCCTAAAAACATTAAAACATATAAAAAAACCTTAAATCCCCTAAATATAAAAAAGACCCCAAAACTAAAAAACCATAAGAAGCCTAAAAAGCATTAAAACCCCAAAATTCCAAAAAAACCTAAAAAACCTAAAAAATGATAAAAATCCAAAAAAGATCATTAAAAATACCTAAAAACCTAAAAACGAGTAAAAAACTAAAAAACCCTAAGAAAACCATAAATTAAAAAACACATCAAACCCTTAAAAAACCTAACAAGAGTAAGAACCTAAAACCTCCTTAAACCCCTAAAAACACTCAAAAACCTCATAAACAGTAAAAACTCATAAAAATCCTAGAAATTCAATAAAAATCCTGAAAAACATAAAAACCCCAATAAATAAAAGAAAACATTAAAACCCATAAAACTATTAAAACCACTAAAAACACTAAAAATGCAATAACCTTAAAAAGACCCTAAAGCCAACTAAAAACCCTAAAACCCTAAAACCCTAAAAATATTAAAAACCAATAAAATCCCAATAAAATGTATCTAAAAACTCAAAACCCCCTTAAAACCCTAAAAATGTAGAAATACTCTAAAAACATTAAAACTCATAAAATACTCAAAAAATCCCTAAAACTTAAAAACAGCGTAAATTTCTAAAAACCCTAAAAATCACTAAAACCCTAAAAATCATAAAAATCCTAAAAATTCTAAAAATCCTTAGAAACATAAAAACCCCTAAAACATAGAAAACCCCTATGAAAACCATAAAACATAAAAAAACATAAAACCCACAAAAGCAAAAAAAAATCTAAGAAACTTTAAAAACCCAATAAGACCCTAAAACCCCATTAAAACCCTAAAAGACTCTAAAAACTCTAAAAATCCAATAAACCCCTGAAAATGTTCAAAACATTTAAAAACCATAAAAACACTATTAAACTCAAAAAACACAATAACAAAAAAAATATCCATAAAAACCCTAAAACCCATAAAAATTCTCAAAATCCCTAAAATCATAAAAGCATTAATAATCTAAAAAATCCCTAAAAGCATAAATACCCATAAAAACCTGAATAAATATAATAAAACCTAAAAAACCTAAAAACTCATAAATCTTATAAAAACCTAAAAACTACTAAAACCCCAAAAACCTTAAAACCATAAAACCCAGAATACCTTAAGATCACTAAAAAAATATTAAAACACTAAAAACCCACTAAAAACACTAAAAACTCTTCAAAACCATTTTTTTTAAAAACTCTAAAAATCCTTAAAAACGCCAAAAAACTAAAAAAACCCTAAACCACAATAAAAACCATAAAAAAACACACAAAACCCTAAATAACCTAATACCCTAAAAATCCCTAAAACCCCTAAAACCCATAAAAATCCCAAAAATCCCTAAAAATGTAAAAAACCATAAAACCCCTAAAAACCCCTAAGATGACTTTAAAACCCTAAAAACACTTAAAACCACTAAATATGATTAATACCTAAGAAACACTAAAAACCCAAAAAACATTAAAAAACAATATTACCATAAAAACCCTAAAACCTACTAAATATTATAAAAACAATTTAAACGCCTAAAATGTTGAAAAAATACTCTAAAACACCTTAAACCCCCAACAAAATCAAAACAAATACATAAAACACACAAAAATCCCTTCAAATAACTCAATACCCTAAAACCCTAAAAATAACTAAAAATAATGAAAACCATAAAAATCATATAAAACCCCTAAAAAATTATAAAACACTAAAAACCTAGAAAACCCATAAGAACACATTAATAACTGTAAAACACTTAAAACTCCAAAAAACATTAAAATGCTAAAACCATAAAATTCCCTAAAGCCCCTAAAACCCATGAAAAACATAAAAACAACAAACACCATAAACACCTTGAAAAACCCTAAAACCCCATAAAAACCTAAAAGCCACTAAAAATACCAAATACATTTTAACCCTTAAAAATGTTAACAAAATCTAAAACACCTTAAAAACCCTAAAAACACAAAAAAAATCCAAAAACCCCAATAAAAACATAAAAACCCAAAATATACTAGGAACCCTAAAAACCATCAAAATCACTAACAACACTAAAAATCATTAAAACTATAAAAAACAACTAAAAATCCCAACCAATGAAGGAAACACAAAAAACCCTTAAAACACATAAGAAAATAATAAAAACCAAAAAAAAAATTCAATCCCATAAAAAACCAGAAGAGTTATAAAAACCATAAAAACCCAAAAATAAATTAAAAACCCTAAAAACCACAATCACCCCTAAAACCATAAAAACCCTAAAATTCAATAAAAAACTCTAAAAGTCATTAAACCCTAAAAGTGTTAAAAAAACTCAAAAAAATAGATCTATAAAACTCTTAAAGCCCATAATAGGCCTAAAAACCTAAAACTCCTCCAAACACTAAAACCACTAAACCCCCAAAAAAATCCTTTAAAATATAAAACCATTGAAAAGCCCTATGAAAACCCAAAAAACCTAAAAACCTAAAAACCCAAAAAAAACCCAAAATCCCTAAAAACCCTAAACAACCATAAAAATCATATAAAATCCCAAAAAATCCATCAAATTGTAAAAACACAATAAACACATAAAAACCCCTAAGAAAATCATAAAAACCTGAAAACACATAAAACTCCAAAAACCCTAAAAATGCTAAAAACCCAAAAAGACACTATAATCCAGAAAAAAAACCCTATAAACATTAAAACACCATAAACCCAATAATAACCCTAAAACACAATAAAAACTCTTAAAACTATTCAAACCCCCAAAAATGTTTAAAAAACTCTTCAAAGCTAAATTTTTTTAAAACATTAAAAAACCCAAAATACCCTAAAAATGATAAAACCCCTAAAACCCTAAAAACACTATAAACTCTCAAAATCCATAAAACTCTTAAAAATTATAGAAAACCTAAAAATCCCTAAAAACATAAAATTTGTAAAAACAATGAAAACCCATAAGAAAATATTCAAACCTAAAAACAATCAAAAACCCTAAAAACCTAAAAAATTCTAAAAAACTAAAAACCTTAAAAAGACCTAAAACTGCATACACTATAAAAACCCCAAAAATCCATAGAACCCCATAAAAACATAAAAACCCACTAAAAAATATAAACCCCCTTAAACACCTAAAAAACATAAAAAACTCTACAAATCATAAAAACCCTAAAATTCACAAAAAACCCAAAAAACCCTAAAACCCATCAAAATCCCTTAAAACCCTAAAACCCCATAAAACCATAAAAATATATTAAAATTCATAAACATGTAAAAATTCTAAAATACTTGAAAACCCCTATGAAAAATTTAAAAAACCAAAACTCTTGAAACCAATAAAATACAAAAAATACTAAATCCGCTAGAATACACAAAAAACCCAAAAACTCTTCAGACCATAAAACCCCTAAAAATCCATAAATATTCTAAAACACACTATAACTCTTAAAAAACATTAAACCCCAAAAAATTAAAACTTCTTAATATCCTTAAAACCCATGAAAAAAACATAATAACACAAGAAAACCTTATTAACCCCAAACGCCCTAAATCCCTTAAAATCATGAAAAACCCTAAAACCCTAAAAACATAACAATTAAAAAACCCCTAAAATTTAAAAACCCCAAAAATCCTTGAAAACCCCTAGATAACTTTAGAAACTTAAAATCACTTAGAATCCCTATAAACCAAAAAATTTTAAAAATGAAAAAAAACCGAAAACCCTATTAACCATAAACCCCTAAAAACCATGAAAACCCAAAAACACCTTAAAAACACAAAAAAACCACTAAAACTTCTAAAATTCTTTTAAACCCATAAAAACATCAAAAAACACTACGGACCCTAAAAACCCTATAGACTCATTAAAACATTAAAATCCTAAAAAACTATAAAAAACCCACAAAATCCCTAAAATCCCTATACACTCACAAAAATTCCTAAAAATCATAAAATTACTTAAAAACCAAATAAACATCTAAAATTACGAAAACCCCAAAGAAAACATTAAAACATAAAAAAATTTAAACCATTGATGACCCTAACAAACCCTAAAACCCTAAATAACCCTAAAAACCATGAAAATCCACAAAATTCCTAAAAACCCTTAAAATTCTTAAAAACCCCTAAGAATCCCTAAAATTTAAAAAAACCATGAAAACCCCTCAAAACCCCTAATAAATCCAAAATAAGCTAAAAACACTTAAAACCCCTAAAAAACTGAAAAACGCGGAAAACCCAAAAATTCCCAAAACCCCCTAAAACCGATAAATACATGAAACTACTAAAAACCCCAAAAAACCCTAAAATCACACTAAAAATTAGAAAAACCCTTGAACTCATAATAATGATAAAAAACTAATAAAAACCTAAAAAACCCTAAAAAAATAAAAAAAACCCTAAAACCCCCAAAAAACCAAAAAACCCTAAAATCCATCAAATTTTGTGAAAACTCTAAAAAATATAAAAAATATTTAAAATCCTTAAAATCATTAAAAACATAAAAAACCAAAAAAAACCAAAAAACCCCTAATCAACAATTAAAATTTTAAAGACACAGAAAACATATAAAATTATAAAAAATGCTAAAAACCATAAAAAGAACTAAAAACCCCTAACACCATTAAATACTAAAAAACCAAAAGTCCATAAAAATAAAATAAAAACTCTAAAACCTCTTTAAACCCCTAATAATTATAAAAAAATCTTAAAAAACCCAAAAAAAACTCAAAAACCCGCTAAAACCCCAAAAAATCCTACAACCCTAAAAACCCATACGACTCTAAAAACCCCAGAAAACCTCAAGATCCTAAAAGACCCTAAAAACAAAAAAATCTAAATAAAATCCTTAAAAATCACTAATATATAAAACCCCTATAAACCCTAAAACCCCTTGGAAAATCATAATAACCTAAAATTACTTAAAACCCCAAAGCGCTAAAAATCCTAAAAAAGAACCTAAAACCATAAAAACCGATTTAAACCCCTAAAACCATAAAAACCCCAAAACACCGTAAAACGCTAAACACACGAAAAACTCAAAACGCCCTTTAAACCCCTAAAAATATTACAAAACTCTAAAACACCTTAAAACCCTAAAAAACTCAAAAAACAAAGATACCGATGACACCATAAAAACACTAAAACCCCTCCCAAATCAATAAATTTCTGAAAAATACAAAAAACATTTCCTTTAAAAGAAATAAAATAAAAAACAATATTAATTATCAAAAATATGAAAAAAAAACACTACAAACCTAATTGCACTTTAAATCCCTATAATCTAAAAAATGTTAGAAACCTTAAAAATCCCTAAAATCCACTAAAATCCCAAAACCCCTAATAACCTTAAACACCCTAAACCCCCAAAAAAATCCATAAAACCAAATTAAAACTATAAAAAACTATTTAAACCCCTAAAAATCTTAAGAAAACACTAATTACCCTAAAAACATTGAACAACTCCAAAAAACCCTAAAACCCCAAAAATTTATAAAAACCATAAATCACTTAAAAATCCCTAAAAATGCTAATAACCATAAAAACCTAAAATGAACCAAAAAAATTCTAAATACAAAAAAAAACCATGAAAACATCTAATAAAACCATAAAACCCTAAAAAAATTAAAACTAATACATATGTAAAAAAACACTGAAAGCACTAAAATACTGTAAAAAACCTAAAAACTAAAAACCCTAAAAATTCCTAAAATCACAAAAATTTTAAAATACCTAAAAATATATAAAAACATAAAAAAACTTAAAAACCAGTAGTAGACCTTAAAAACCTAAAAACAAGTAAAACATATATAAGAAATAAAAACCTAAAATTGATAAAAACCCTTAACCCCCTAAAAATCATAAAACCCACAATAACACTAAAACCCCCAAAACACCATAAAACCACCAAAAACTCTAAAATAATTTTAAACCCCTAAAAACATTAAAATCTTAAAAATCTAGAAAAAAAATTGAAAAAGAAAAAAATCCCAAAAACCCCATAAAAATTCTAAAAAACTAAAACCCTAAAGTCCCGAAGAACCAATAAAAATCATAAAATATTCCCTAAAATTCCTTAAAAATATAAAAAACCCTAAAAACAATCAAAACCGTTTAGAAAAACAAAAAAAACCTAAAAATATTTATATACTCTAAAGTCCAAAAAAATGTTAAAATACTAAAAAACCGTAAATGACCTTAAAACCCATAAAAACCATAAAAACCCATAAAACAATTTTAAACCCCCCAAAACTCATAAAAACCCTAAATAACCACTAAAATCTCAAAAAACTCTCTATGCCTATAAACATTAAAAAAATTTAAAAAACATAACAACCCTAAAAAATAAAATAACTATAAACACCAAAAAAGATTATGAAATCCCTAAAACCCTCAAATTCCCCAAAACCATCAAAATTCCTAAAAATCCTAAAAATAATAAAAAACCTAAAAAATATCAAAAATCCCTAAAAACATAACAAAATTCTCAAAACCCTAGATAACCCATAAGAAAACCATAAAACAAGAAATCAATTAACACACCTAAACACCCAAAAAATGTTAAAATCCATAAAAAATACTAAAAACCTTAAAATCCATCAAAAATCCTAAAAAACATTAAAAACCCTAAAACCAAAAAAAACAACAAAAAACAATTAAAACCATTTAATCCCATAAAAATGTTAAAATACTCTAAATAATTCAAAAGCCTAAAATCTCAAAAATAAACCCCAAACCCGTAAAAAACCATAAAACCTCTAAAAACCCTCAAAACCCTAAATACCATATACACTAATAATAATCCTAAAAAATACATAAAATCCTCCAAATTTAAAGAACCCTAAGAAAACCTTTGAAAACTAATAATGATTAAAACCAATAAAAATCTATAAAATAGTAAAACCCTAAAAACCCCTAAAAGACCCTAAAAACATCTAAACCCCATAAAACCACCTAAAACCTTAAAAGCCCTAAAACCCATAAAAACCCTAAAACCCACTAAGAAATATAAAAACCATTAAAAACATAAAGAAAATCTAAAAACCTATAAAAACAAAAAAACAAAAAAACAACTTAAAAACCATGAAACACATAAAATCATTAAAACCCCTAAAACCATAAAACCACTCAAAATCATAAAAACCCTAAAAATCATTAAAAATCCCAAAAAAAGTCCAAAAATTTATAAAATATAAAAAAGCATAAAACCCCTGAAAACCCTAAGAAAACATAAAATCAATTAAAACCCCTAAAAACATAAATAATATTATAAACCCAAAAAAATAATAAAACCCTAAACCATAAAAACCATAACAACGATTAAAAATATTTAAAAAACTAAAATCCCTAAAAACCCTAAAGGTCCACTAAAAACTCTAAAATCAATTTAAACCTTTCAAAATGTTAAAAACTCTAAAAACATTAAAAACTCAAAAATAAAAAAAATCACTGAAAATCAAAAACAAAAAACCATTAAGATTCTAAAACCAGTAAAAATACCTAAAAACATGAAAAATCATAAAAATCCTCCAAAATCCGAAAAATGTAAAAAACCTTGAACACCACTAAGAAAACAGTAAACTACTAAAAACATAAAACCCCAAAAAACCTAAAAACGAAGAAACCCTAAAAACCATAAATGACCCTAAAAACCCTAAAACCCCTAAAAAGCCATAAACCCCCCTAAAACCCCACTAAAACTCTATAACCACATTAAAACCCAACATATGTTAAAAATTCAAAAAAACATAAAATAATAAAAAAGAATAAAAACCCTAAAACCCATAAAAACCCTAAAACCCCTAAAAATAATAATAAAACCTTAATAATATAAAAAAAACATAAAATCACAAAAAACCTAAAAATGTTAAAATCGGGAAACCCCCTAAAACCCAAAAAAAAACAATAAAAACCATTAAAAACATAAAATTCCCTAAAACCCCCAAAAAACCATAAAACCCCACTCAATACTCTAAAACCCTTTAAAACCATATAACATTAAAACCCATTAAAAAACCATAAATCCCCCCAAAACTCAAAAAACCCCTAAACCCCCAAAAAACAATAAAACATAAAAATTCTAAAAAACCCCATAAAACAGACAAAATACATAAAAACCCAAAAAAAACTAAAAATCATTAAAATGTCAAAAAAACCAAAATACACTAAAAACCTGAAAAAAAAAAATCCTTAAATATCTAAATACACATAAAACCCCTAATAACCTAAAAACGCAAAAAAAAACCCTGAAAGACCCCCAAAACCCCAAAACGCTACAAAACCCAATTAATCCCTGAAAACATTAAAACCCTGAAAACTCCTGAAAACCTAACAAAATGATAAAACTATAAAACCACTTTAAATCCCTAAAATTTTTAAAAACACTAAAAAACCCTAAAAACGCTAAAAAACACAAAATTTCCCAAAATACACAAAACACCAGAAAACCCCTAAAATTCCCAAAAACCCCCAAAAACCCATCAAAATCCAAAAAACCCAAAAAACCATAAAAATCATAAAAAGTCCCTAATTTTTTTTAATAATGTATAATACTATAAAAATCCTTAAAAACCATAAGAAAATATTAAAAACCTAAAAGCAATTAAACCCCCTAAAACCCTAAACATGAACGAAATCCATAAAAACCCTAAAAATAGATAAAAATCATAAAAATATATAAAAAACCCAAAAAACATAAAAACCATAAAAACCCCTATGAAACCATAAGAAATATAAAAACACTTAAATCCCCTAAAACCTAAGAAATGCTAAAAACACTAAATTTCCTGAAAAAACCCTAAAAACATAAAAACCATGAAATCCCAAAAAACCTCATAAAATATCTGAAAACCAAAAAAAAGACTAAAAAAACTTTGAGACCCTAAAAATGTTAGAAACCACTAAAATACCTTTAAAACATTAAAATAATTAAAAAATAAAAAACCTAAAATAGTCAGAAAACCCCTAAACACCTTCCAAATCTTGAATACCCTCAATATCCCTAAAAATACTAATAACAAAAAAAATTCCCTAAAGACCCCTGAAAACATAAAAAACCCCTTAAAACCCCGAAAACGACCAAGAAGACTTTAATACCTAAAAACCCATAAAACGCCTAAACACCTAAAAAATACTAAAATCCCCAAATTACCCAAAAAAGACCATAAACCCCCAAAAATAGTACAATCATTAAGAAAAACTCATAAAATCCCTAAATCCACTAAAAACTGAAAACCCCTAAAACATTAAAAACACTAAATAAACATAAAACCCCTCAAATCTAAAAAAACCCTAAACCCACCCAAAAAATCATAAAAAACCTCAAAATACCTAAAACCCCTAAGAGACTATAAAAATCAGGAAAAATACCTAAAGGTTCTTGAAAACATGAAAAACTATGAAAATCCTTTAAAACCATAAGAAAAACCTTAAAACATAAAACCATTTAAATCCCCTAAAAACCTAAAAAATGCCAAAACCCCTAAAAAACTAAAAACCCTAAATACATAAAAACTTCTAAACCCCATTAAAATGCTAAAAACCACAAAAAACATTAAAAATGATTTAAACCATTAAAACATGAAAAAAATATAAAATCTTTTAAGACAATGAAAAACTCAAAAAAAAACCCTGAAACCACAAAGAACCCTAAAACCCCTAAAAATCCTAAAAAATCATAAAACCACTCAAAATACCTTAAAACCAAAAAATATAAATAATCAAAAAAATCCTTAAAAGATACATAAAAACATAAATAACACTAAAAAGGCTAATTCCCTTAAGAAAACCAGAAGAATCTAAAATCATTGAAAACCCCTAAAATATATAAAATATTGTAAAAACCCTAAAACAAACTAAAAACCTATAAAAATCATAAAATCCCACAAAACCATAAAAAACTAAAAAACCAACTAAAACCTCAGAAACATTTTAAATCCCTAAGAATGAATAAAAAACACAGTAAAAAAATAAAAACCCAAAAAACTAAAAAACCCCCTAAAACCCCAAAAAACCATAAAAACCCTAAAACCCCCAAAAACCCAAAAATCCCAAAAATCCATAAAAATCCACAAATATGTAAAAAACACTAAATACCTGAAACCCCTTAAGAAAAACATAGATACATTTAATCACTTAAACCCCTTAAACCACTAAAAATTGCTAAAAACCCCCAAAACCTGAAAACACATAAAAATCATGAAAACTCTCAAAATCCCTAAAAACTAAAAACCCATAAAAATCCTAAAAAGGCCTTAAATATCTGTAAAAATATGAAAATACCTAAAATCCATGAAAACCCCTAATAATAAGATAAATTCCAAATATTTCTTAAAACCTATAAAAACATAATAAACGTTAAAAACCATAAAAGTCCTAGAAACACCTAGAAACCCATAAAACCCCTAAAGAAATTTAAAACCTCTAAAACCGCATAAAAACATGATGACCCCACTAAAACTCTAAAAACACTTTAAACACCTAAAATTTTAAAATAATTAAAAACCCAACAACCCCTAAACACTGAAAAAACCAAAAAACCCAAAAAAAACCCCAAAAACCCTAAAATCCTCAAAATCCCAAAAAATGAATAATCCTGTAAAAATACTAAAACATCCTAAATTACCATAAAATTAAAAAAAACATAAAAACCCTGAAAACTCCTATTAAAACAATAAAAAAACATAAAACCCATAAAATTATAAAAAAATACTAAATACTCTAAAAAACCGTAAAACCCTTAAAAACACTAAAAACTTTGAAGCACCCTAAAAAACCTAAAAACCAAAAAATAACCTGAAAAATCCCTAAAAATACGAAAAATCATAAAATCCCAAATAACCCAAAGAAAAAAACCTGATAAAAAAATAAATAGAAAAAAACACATAAAACCAATAAAATACAAGAAAACACGAAAAAAATTAAAAATTCCCAAACCCCCTAAAACCATAAAACCCTTTAAAACCTAAAAAGCCCATAAAACCCCTATAAATTCATTAGAGACTCTATAAACCCTTTTAAACTATGAAAAACATTTAAAACTCTTAAATAATTTAAATATCCTAAAAATTCGAAAAAAACCCCCTAAAACCCAAAAAAACCATAAAACCCTAAAATGACCTAAGACCCCTCAAAATACAAAAAACCCCTAAAACCCCATAAAAATCTAAAAAACCCCCTAAGAATACCTAAAACATAAAGCCCATGAAACCCTAAAATCATAAGAAAATTCAGAATACCTAAAAACACCTAAAACCCCTAAAAACATTAAAACACTAAAAACACAAAAAAACTATAAAAATCCTGAACTCCATAAAAACCCCTAAAACATTAAAAGTACCTATTACCCCATAAAAACCTAAAACCCTAGTAAAACTAAAAAACACTCTAATGTAGTAAAAACATTAAAAATTTATGAAATCCCAAAAACCCTAATAAAAAAAGACCTAAAAACTCCAAAAAACTATAAAATCCCTAAACCCTCAGAATCCCAAAAAATAAACCCTAAAATGATTAAAATTATAACAAACTCCTCAAAATATCTAAAAATGTTAAAAACCCTTAAACCCCTAAAACCAATAAGAAAACTTTAAAAAACTAAAAACCCTAAAACACCAAAAACCTTATTAAAACCCTCAAATCCATAAAATTAATTATAATGTAAAAAACACTAAAACCCGAAAAAACCATAATAAAATCTTAAAAATCTATAACACTTAAAACCACTAAAAACCTAAAAACACGGAAAACCCTAAAAACCCTAAAACCCATAAAACCCCCCAGGACCATAAAACCCACCGAACCCCATAAAGACACTAAAAATATAATAAAAACCCCCAAACCCCTTTAAACCCCAAAAAACATTAAAAAAATCTGAGAAACCTAAAACCCCAAAACCCTTAAAACCACTAAAAACACCCAAAATCCATAAAAAACACAAAAAAACCTAAAAATCCTAAAAATCCAATAAAATCCCAAAATTTATCTAAATATGTAAAAATCCCTAAAAAAATTTAAAACCAATAAAAACGTTAAAACACTAAAAACCCTAAAAACTCTTGAAAACCCTAAAAAATACTTTAAAACCCTAAAACCCATAAAAACCATAAATAATCCCAAAAAATCATTAAAATTTTAAATAAACAAAAAACCCTATAAAAACCCTAAGAAACCTGAAAACCCTAAATACACATAAAACACCTAAAAACCTAAAAAACTCTTAAACCCCTAAAAAGACCCTGAAACCCCTAAAACTCCTAAAACGAATAAAAACCATTAAAACCTTATACAAACCCTAAAACCCCCTAAAAACATAAAAATTACTTTAAACCCATAAAAATTATACAAAACACTAAAAACCATAAAAATACTAAAAAATCAAAAAATTCCAAATACTCAAAAAACATAAAAACCATAAAAACCCTAAAAACCCTCAATATCCCCAAAAACCATAAAATTTTTAAAAACTCAATAAAGATATCATAAAATATAAAACCCATAAAAGTCCTAAGA
The DNA here is from genome assembly GCA_963277665.1 of Viscum album. NCBI lineage: Eukaryota > Viridiplantae > Streptophyta > Magnoliopsida > Santalales > Viscaceae > Viscum > Viscum album. Next base: position 938,436,806 of record OY728141.1, read on the forward strand.
AAACCTTATAAATATAAAAACAACATAAAAACCCTAAAAACATATAAAGCACTAGAAATCCTAAGAACCCTAAACACACTCAAAATCTCTAAAAACCCTAAAAACCATAAAAATCTAAAAATCATAAAAATCCATAAAAATGAAAATGACCCTAAAAACCTTGAAAAACGCTATGAAAACATTAAAAACCTAAAAATAATTATAACAAAATAAACCTAAACAATGATAAAAACCTTATAATCCCAAATAAGATCCTAAAAATTCTGAAAACCTTAAAACCCCCTAAAAACACCTAAATACCCCCCAAAACCCTAAAAACTATAGAAAAATATAAAAATCCTAAAAAACTATAAAAAAAACTTAAACCCCTAAAAAAATTTAGGACTCTAAAACCCATAAAAATCATACAAAACTAAAAAAATCACTAAAAACCCAAAAAATGATAAAAACATAAAAATCAATAAAAACTCAAAAACCCTAAAACCCTCAAAAATAATAAAAACTTAAAAACCAAAAAAATACCTAAAAATGTAACAAAACACTAAAAACCCTGAAATAGATTAATAAAATCTTAAACTTCTAAAAACACATGAAACCCCCTAAAAACCTAAAAATTATAAAAAAACCCAAAACCCTAAAATCCATTAAAACCACTAAAATTTCTAAAAACCATATAATCCTAAAAATAACTAAAAATCCTTAAAATGTAAAATCCTTAAAAACCCTAAAAACTTCTAATAAAACCTTAAAAATCTAAAAACTCTTAAAACCCATAAAAATGTAGAAAACACTAAACATCCAAAAAAATCATAAAAACCCCTAAAACCCACTAAAAACAAAAAAACCCCTAAAGTCATAAGAAACCCTAAAACCCCATAAAAACCCTAAAAACCACATAAATCATTAAAAACCCATTACACCCCTAAAAACATTAGAAAAATCTAATAATCCTTTAAACCCCAAAAAAACTCAAAAAACCCAAAATACTACAAAAATGAAAAAAACACCAAAAAATTATACAAAACCCTAAACCCCCTCAAAATCCATATATATGCTAAAAACCTATAAAATTAATAATGAATAGATAAAAATTATTAAAAATCTCTAAAAAATACCATAAAATTTAAAAAACTTTAAAAACCCAAAAAAACTAAGAAAACCATAAAAACATAAAAACACATAAACCCCTTTAAAATTAAAAAGATTAAAGTCCCTAAAACCCCTAAAAATCATAAATCCCCCTAAAAACACTCAAATCCCTAAAATCCATAAAACCATCAAAATATAAAAATTGCTATAAAATCCCTAAAAACATAAAAACCCCCAAAACCCTAAAAAACTATAAGAAAACCTCAAAACCTAAAAATAATAAAACCCCTAAAAACCTAAAAAATGATAAAAACCCAAAAAACCCACAAACTCCCCTAAAAATAATAATCCATAAGAACCATAAAACCCCTAAAATCACATAAAACCCCTAAAACCAACTAAAACTCTAAAAACCTTTAAACCACTCATAAAATTAAAAAACTCTAAAACACTTAAAAACCCTAAAAACCCTAAAAATTCATAAAAAACACCAAAACCCCAAAACCATTAAACAATAAAATACATAAAACACTAAAAACAATTAAAATCTGTAAGAACCATAAAAATCCTATAAAACATAGAAAACCCTAAAAACTATGATAGACCGTAAAAACCAAAAAAAAAACTAAAAACACTTAAAACCCCTAAAAAGCATAAAAATTATAAAAACGTTAAAAACATTTAGAAACCCTTAAAAAAATAAAGACCATTAAAATAAAAAAAAATACCTTACAAATCCCCAAAAACATAAAAAACCCTAAAAACCTAAAAAGCCCTAAGAAAACCATAAAAACACAAAAATCCCCTAAAAACATAAAAAATGTTAAAACACTAAAAAAACAAAACAGATCATAAAAGACCCTAAAACCTTAAACCCACAAAAACTATAGAAACCCTTTAAGAATATAAATTTTTTATGAACTATAAAAAAACTTAAAATCACTAAAAAAGTAAAAAAAAAATCCCTAAAACCCCAAAAAAAACCCTAAAACCACTAAAATTCCTCAAAAATTCCTAAAAACCCAAAAAATTATATGAATCCAAAAAACCCCTAAAAATCCCTAAAATTTTAAATAATCCTAAATTCCTTCAAAACCAATAAGAAAATAACCCCTAAAACTCTCTAGAAAGAGATGGCGCGCACTCCCACATCTCTCTCTCTCACTCGACGCCTCTTCTAGGGTTTCCAATGGATTCTTCTCGCAGCTTCAGTTTTGGATATTTTTTTTTCTGTTTCTTGGCAACATGATGCGCTCTTGGACCCCTTTGTAGTGGTGGTCCTAGTTTTTTGGCATCCTAGAATTCCAAGAATGATTCTACTTGCACCTCCGACATCAGATCCTTGTGATTATTTTGATCAGGTTTCAAACATTGGTCGACACTGGATATCAGCAGCAGATCGGGGTCAAGATTGTAGGTTTTAAGTGTCCAAATATGGGTCAACAAGGTCAAGGACCTCTTCGGGAAAGGTTTTAACTACTCGGTCGATGGTCAACCTCCCACCCAGGGCTCTCCTTAAAACCTACGGTCCCCTCGGTTTTGCTTCCTCTTTTTGGAGTCTTGTTGTGGATGTATCTTATTGGCTGCTGCTCCCAGTCAGGTCAGCATTGGCAAGGGTGGAAAGGGTCTCATTGGTGGACATGGTTTCATCGACGGAGGGATTTTGTACTTCTTCGGCGGCTTCCATCAGGGGTTTGACTTCTTACGGTTTATGGATTCGGCGGCAGAGCGGCTTGATGATTTCATTCTCATGGTCTTCAGTGATGCAGATGATTTTAGATCTGATGTATGGAGTACTTTGGTGGCCTTTTGGATTTGCGATGGAAGATGGTAGTTTCATAAGGCTTTGTGTTGGCCTCTCTATGGTGCGGGCTCTCCGATATTCTGGTCAACAGTGTGCTCTAAAGATACAAGTCCTTTTTTCTGGTTCCTCGACTTTGTCTTTGCTTCATGTTGTTGATGTGGGATGGATTAAGGTGTGTTACGCTCGAGGTAATTTGTTGTTCTGTGCTTTTATGGAGTCCCAAAGTGTTCCTTTTGGTTCTATGTATGGATGGATTGGTTGTGATATTCTTCTTGTGTCGGATGATGGATCTGCTCTGAATGCTTGATCGATGTTTGGCGAGGATGGAATCATTAAGTTGTGTTTTGTTTTGGATGATAAGTTGTTCTATGGTTTTCTGTGTTGTGGCTGTTTTGGTTGTGAATTATCATGGGTGCTGGATTTTGGTCATGTTGAGTGGAATTGTATGTTTTATGTTTCTGGTTGTGATAGTTGTTGTGAAATGCTTGAAGTTGACTGGATAGATGGTGGTGGTTTCTGGTTTTTAAGTTGCTGGGTGATGGCTACTACTTGGATGGGTTGTGATAAAATATGTTGTTTCTTGGTGATGGTTTTAGTTTTTCTGTGAGGTGGAGAAGGTGAGTTTTATGTACTTGACGTTGGTGGTTCTATGATGCTGGTGGTGATTTTTTTGGCAACGAGGTGATGGATGATGAAAATGGTGCTTCGGGAAGCTGGTTGCTGTTTGGACGAGAGATGCTACTGGAGATGCTTCTGATTTTCTTCATTTTATGGTTTTGTGTGCCTTTTGGGTTTTTAGGGATTGTTGGGTTTTGTGAGGTTGTCCAAGGTTTTTGGGTGTGGGTTGATTGACCCCTCCCCTCCCTTGTCAGCTGTGTCTTTTTTCTAATAAATTTTGGGGGGGTTAGGAATAGCATGGCCCTGCACCTACCTTGCCCTAAAAAAAATAATAAAATACTAGGAACACATAAAACCCATAAAACATAAAAATTCTAAAAACTCTAATAAACCCTAAAACCCCTCAAAATCCATAAAAACCCAAAAAACAATAAAAATTCTAGAAAATCTATAATAACCCCCAAAATTGTAAAAACTCCTAATAAATCCTAAGAATAACTTATAACCCTAAAAACTCATAAAATCCCTAAAAACATAAAAACTAATAAAAACATTAATAAAACTAAACCCATAAAAACACTAAAACTATTAAAACCATTAATCCCAAAAAACACAAAAAATATATAAAAATCAAAAAATCCATAAAAACCCTAAAAATCATAAAAACCCCAAAAAAACTAAAAATCGATAAAAAACCTAAAAATCATAAAATCCTAACAAAGACCTAGAAATCCTTAAAAAATTTAAGAACTATAACAACTCTATAAAAACCTAATAAAACCATAAAAAACAAAAAAAAGATTAAAACCACTTAAAATCCTAAAGACACTCAAAACACAAAAACCCTAAAAACCCTAAAAAACCCTAAAAACCCTAAAAACCATATAAATCCTAAACACCATAAATATCCTTAAGATGTAAAACACCCAAAAAACAATAAAAACCCCTAAGAGATTCATAAAAACATAAAAACACTAAAAAAACCTAAAAATATGAAATATTCAAAAAACCCTAAAAACCATAAAGACACCAAAAAACCATAAAAACCAGGAAAACCCCTAAAAACCATAAAAACTATAAAAACACATAATAACCCTAAAACAACTAAAAACACTAAAAACCCTGTAAAACCCCTAAATATGTTAAAAAACACTATACCACATAAAAACTAAAAAACCTAAATACACTTGAAACCCCTGAATATCTGAAAAATTATAAAATCCATAAAATATCAAAACCCTTTAAACCATAAACACCACTAAAACCATTAAAAACCATAAAACCCATAAAAACCCTAAAAAGAGTAAAATAAAATAAAATACCTTTAAATCCCCAAAAAAGTTAAAAACACAAAAATAATTTAAAATCCTTAAAAGCTCAAAAAACCCCCTATTACCCCCAAAAACAATATGAACCCTAAATACCCTAAAACCCCAAAACCCGTCAAAATCCATAAAATTCCTAAAAAAATATAAAAATCCATAAAATTGCATAAAATCTTTAAAAACCTAAAAAACCCAAAAAAAATGAGAAACCCTAAATAAATATTATAAACATAAAACACTTAAAACCTCTAAAAACCTAAAAAACGAAAAAAACCCCTAAAACCACTAAAAATACCCTAAAAACCCTAAAACCACTAAAAACAATAAAACCCCTTAAAACCCATTAAAACCCCTAGAACCTAGAATACCCCTAAAACCACTAAAACTCTAAAACCCCTTCAAAACCCTAAAAACATTTAAAAACATGAAAACATTAAAAAGAAAAAAAAATCACAAAAACAAACCTAGAAACTCAAAAAAGACCATAAAACACCTAAAACTTTGAAAATCCGTAATGACCAAATAACTCCATAAAAATCCTTAAAAAGCCCCGAAAATACCTAAAAACATAAAAAACCCTAAAAACTTGAAAACCACTAAGAAAGCCTTAAAAACCAAAGAATATTTAGAACCCCTAAAACCTAAAAAAATTATAAACACCCTAAAGACCATAAAACCCCCTAAAACCATAAAAAACATAAAACACATAAACACCTTTAGAAACCCTAAAAACAATTAAAAACCATAAAAAATATTAAATATTATAAAAAATTTAGGCCCATAAATAAATTTTAAAACTCTAAATACCTTTAAAATCCTAAAAAACTCAAAAATCGGTAAAAACCCAAAAAACTATAAAAACCCTGAAAATTCTAAAAACCATCAGAATCTCTAAAAACCCATAAAATTCAAAAAACCCCTAAAAATCCATAAAAACATTAAAAACCCTAAAAAAACTGAAATCCCCTAATAAAACTTCAAAAACCTAGAAATAATTAAAGGAAATAAAAACCTAAAAACCCTAAAAACCCTAAAAAACATAACAATGTAAAATCAATAAAAACAATTAAAAACAATAAAAACACCTAAAAACCCAAAAAATCCCTAAAACCACTAAAATATCTAAAAAACCCTTAGACCATAAAAACAATTAAAACAATAAAAACCCAAAAAATCCATAAAACTCAAAAAAACCTGAATACCTAAAACCAAAAAAAATCCTCAAAACATTAAAAACTAGAAAACCCTCAAAATTTGTAAAAACCATAAAAACAATAAAAAACAAAAACAATCCCTAAAATTCAATAAAAATGTGTAAATCCATAAAACCTTGAAAAAACCATTTGAAAATATTAAAAACCTAAAAATACTTATTCCAAAAAAACCTAAAAAATGTTAAAATCCATAAAAACCCATAAAAACCCTAAAACACTAAAAACATAAATCCCCTAAAAGAAAAAAACCCCAAAAACCCCTTAAAACCCAAAAAACCACTAAAAACTATAAATACATTTTAAACCCCTAAATACAATTAAAACTCTAAAATAACCTTAAATGCCAAAAAATTCAAAAATAAATAAATACCAAAAAAATCCATAAAACACTTAAAACCCCCAAAACCCTAGAAAGACAATAAAAATCCCTAGAAACCATAAGAATCATAAAAATCATATATAAATATTTTAAAAAGTAAAGAATCCTTAAAACCTTGAAAACCCTATCAAAATATTAAAAACCTAAAAACATGTAAAACGCATAAAAACAAAAAAAAACGCTAAAAACCCTAAAAAACCCTGAAACCCCTAAAATCCATATAAACCCTCAAAACCATAAGAACCCTTAAAACAAAAAATTATAAAAATCCCTTAAAATCCCAAAAATGTAAAAACCCAAAAAACCCTTAAAAGACCTAAGAAAACTTGAAGACCTAAAAACACTTTAAAGACCTAAAAAACTAAAAAAATGATAAATACCCATTATGGACGTAAAATCTCTAAAAGACATAAAAATCAAAAAACCCCTAAACCCAAAAAACATATAAATACTAAAAACCCTAAAACCCTCAATGAACATAAAATCCTAAATTCCTTACAAATCATTAAACATCCTGAATTTCCCTAAAAACCTAAAAACCCCTAAAAACCCTTGAAAACCCCTAGGAAAACATTTAAAATATAAAAACACCTAAAACCCAAAAAACCAAAAAAAACCAAGAAACCCTCAAAACCCCTCAAACCTTTTGGAAAAAATAAAAATCCTAAAAATCCCTAAAAATCCCTAATAACATAAAAACCCTAAATACCAGGAACAACCATAAGAAAACTTTAAAAACAAAAATCTATTAAAACATATTAAAAACTAAAACAATGATAAATCGTTAAAAACCCCTAAAAACCAATGTACTCTAAAAATACAGAAAATCCCTAAAACCCCAAAAAACATTAAAAATCATAAAAAGCTATAAAATACCAAAAAACATAAAAAATTCATAAAAAACAAGATAATTCTAAGAAAGCCTTAAAAACCTAAAAACACATAAATCCCTAAAAACATTAAAAATGATTCAATCCTTAAAGACACTAAAAAACCCTAAAAACCCATAAAAACCATAAAAACACAAAAAACCCAAAAAAACCCAAAAAACAACTAAATAATCCAAACACCCTTTAAACCCATAAAATCATTAAAAAATACAAAAAACCCTTAAAAACTAATACCTTAAAAATCATAAAACCCAAAAAAACAATAAAAACCATGAATCCCCTAAATATCGCACAAATTGCTAAAAACCCAGAAAAGCAAAGAATCTTATTAAATCCCTAAAATACTAAAAATTGTAAAAACCCATAAAATCCCGAAAAACACTAAAAAAACATTAAAAACATAAATACACATAAAACTCATAAAAATATAAAACCCTAAAAATCATAAAAATCATAGAAAACCATAGAAACCATTAAAACCGCTAAAAACAAAAAAAAACCTAAACCCCCTCAAAAATTTGTAAAAAACCTATAAAAATATAAAATGGTTATTAACTCTAAAAACCATTTAAACCCTAAAAAATCTAAAAAAACTCATAAACCTAAAAACTACAATACGACCTTAAAAACCCTGATATCCTAAGAAAACCTATAAAACCTAAATATAATTAAAACTCCTAAAAACCTAAAAAATTATAACAAACCCAAAAGGACCCTAAAACCACTTAAAAATATTAAATACCTAAAACCAATAAAAACCCTAAATCCCATAAAAACCCAAAAACAGCTAAAAACTCTATTACCACTTTCAACCCATAAGTTTTTTTAAAACTCTAAAACCTAAAAATCCTTACAAAAACTCAAAAACAAAACTAACCACCCAACCATAAAACACATATAAACTATAAAACCCCTTAAAATCCATAAAAATAATAAAAAACAAAACAACCATAAAAATCGCATAAAATATAAAAAAACCTAAAAACCCTAAAAACCCTAAAAACCCATAAGAATACCTAAAAAACAATAAAAAACCATAAAAACCTCCAAAAACATTAAAACCCCATAAAACCCCTAAAAACACTAAAAACTCTAAAATCCCTTTAAACCCATAAAAATAATACAACTCTATAAACCTCTAAAACCATAAAAATTCAAAAAAACACATAAAAACCCTAAAAATACCTAAAAATCCTAAATGTCCCAAAAACCCCTAACAACCATAAAAATCCTCAAAATTCTCTAAAAATATCTATAAGCATAAAACTCCCCAAAAACCCTGAAAATCCATAAGAAATCCTTAAAAACCAAAAATACTCAAAACCCCATGAAAACAAAAAAAGGTTAAAAACACTAAAAACCCTAAAAAACCCTAAAACCCAAAAAACCCCTAAATACCTTAAAAATATAAATACCCACATAATATTAAAAAACACTTAAAAATCTAAAAGAAACTTTTAAACCATTAAAATTTTAAAAGACTCTAAAAATCCCTAAAACCCTAAAAAATCCAAATAACCCCAAAAAACTATGGAAACCCTAAAGCCCTGAAAATACCTAAAAACATATAAAACCCTAAAACATTAAGAAAACCCTAAAACCCCTCAAAATCACTAAAAACAGTAAAAACCATAAAAATACCTAAAAATACCTAAAAACTGTAAAAACAAAAAAACATAAAAACCCATAAGAAAATAATAAAAACCTAATAAAACATAAAATCTCTAAAAAACCAAAAACTGCCAGAAACCATAAAATATCCTAAAAACTCATAAAAACATAAAAACCAATAGAAACAATAAAAAACCTCATAAAACCCCAAAAAACCACTTAAATATTAACATAATTTAAACCCCTAAAAAAATTAAAAAACTCCAAAAAACATTAAAATCCTAAAAACTCAAAGAACCTTAAAAATCCAAAAGACCCATAAAACCCTAAAAACACAAAAAACACTCAAAATACCTAAATCACCTAAAACTTCTAAAAATATTGACAATGAACTAAAATTCCCTAATAATTTAAAAAACCTTAAGAACCCTGAAAACCCCTAAGAGAAAAAAAACTATAAAACGCTTAAAACCCATAAAAACATAAAAGACCCTAAAAACCCTTAACCCAAAAAACCCCTAAAATCCATAAAAACCCCAAATAACCCTAAAAACATAAATAACAAATAAAAACACTAAAAATCAACAAAAAATTCTAAAAACCATTAAACCCTTAAAAGGTTAAAAAGCTCTAAAACACCTTAAAACCCCTATAATCTCAAAAAAGCTAAATAAAATAAAAACAAAACAAAAAAACCCTAAAAACACAATAGGACCTCAAAGTCACTAAAAACCCTAAAAGGCACATAACCCCTATAAAGCCCTAAAAACAGTCAAAAAATCCATAATACCTCAAAAAACCCCTATGAAACCCTTAAGAAAAAAAATAGCATGAAACCCCTAAAAACCCAAAAAACACAAAAATCCTTAAAAAACACTAAATACCCTAAAACCCCTAAAACCCATCAAAATACATAATAACCTAAAAACCCTGAAATTATAAAAAGATCATTAAAATCCCTAAAACATAAAAGACCCTAAAACCCCTGAAAAACCTGAAGAAAACCTGAAAAATATAAAAATAGTTAACCCCCCTAAGAAAACCTAAAAACACTAAAAACCCTATAAAACATAAAAACTACCGAAAATTTTAAAAAGCTTTAAAACCCATAAAAACCCTTGAATGGAACTTAAAATTATAAAACCCCTTAAAACGCAATTTTTTTTAAAAAACTCTACAAATCCTAAAAAACCCCTATGAAAATCAAAAAACCCTAAAAACCCTAAAACCTAAAAAACCCTAAAAACCTTAAAAAACCAAAAAACCTTAAAAATCCCTAAAACCCTAAAAACCATAAAAATCCTAAAAATCTCTAAAACCCCTAAAAAACCCTAAAAACCTTAAGAACCTAATAACATTAAGAACATCAAAACACATTAAATCCTAAAAGATATAAAAGCAATAAAATCCCTATAATTTTTTTAAAATACTCTAAAAACAATAAAAACCCAAAAATGCATAAAGAACCACTAAAATTCCACAAAAAACTTCAAAAAAAAACTATAAACTTCTAGAAACATTAAAAACAGTAAGAAAATTAATCACCCTAAATACTCAAAAAAATCCAAAAACCCATTTAAATATGGAATACCCCTAAAACCCAAAAAAATAAATTAGGACACTAAAAATCAACAGGATACTAAAAAATCCCTAAAAATCCATAAAAAATAAAAAACCCTAAATCCTTGGAAAAACCCTATGAAAACCTTAAAGAAATAAAAACACATTAAACCCCTAAAAAACCTAAACACACTAAAACCCTAAAACTCTAAAGAAGATAAAAACCCACTAAAAACTAAAAAAAATACATTAAACCCATTATCAATTTAAAAACCTCAAAAAATCATTAAAACTGTAAAAACTCAAAATAAATAGCTAAAAACCCAAAAATCAATAAAAACCCAAATACCTAAAAACCCTCCAAATCCCTAAAAACCCTAAAAACACATAAAAATCCTAAAATCCCTAAAAACCTAAAAAACCCTAAAACCCTATAAACCCTAAAAACGCTAATAAATCCAAAAAAACCTAAATACATGTAGAACTGCTAAAAAACCTAAAAACCTAAAAACCCCTAAAAACTATAAAAACCCCTAAAACTATAAAAACCCCTAAAAACATTGAGACCCTAAAAGACCCTATAAACTACAAAACTACTAAAATTTAAAAACACACGAAACCCCAAAAATATTAAAACAATCAAAAAACATAAAAACCATAATGACAAAAAAACCCCAAATTCCCCAAAAAACCATGTAAACCATAAAATTACTAGACCGTAAAACCCCTAAAAATCCCTAAAAACCATAAAAAACCTAAAAATTTCCAAAAAAATCCATAAAAATGTAAAAAATCTCCCGAAAACCTTAAGAAAAAGATAAAACCAAACAACACACAAAACCCCAAAAATAAATAAATAAAACTAAAAACCCAAAACCCCCAAAAAACTATAAAACCAACTAACAACCAAAAAATAATAATAATGTATAAAACCTGTAAAAGCCTTCAAAACAACTCTAAAATCGTTTAAAACCCTAAAAATGTTAGAAAACTCTAAAAAGCCTTAAAAACCAAATACTCCAAAAATACTAAATCCCCAAAAACTATAAAATCCCAAAAAACCAACAAAACAAAAAAACCAAAAATACCCATAAACCACTAAAAATCGCTAAAACACTAAAAACCATAAAAGTCTTAAAAAGAATTAAAAATCCCTAAAAATGTAAAAACCCTGAAAGCCCTTAAGAAATCATTAAAAATCAATAAACACTTAAAATCTAAAAAACCTAAAAAATTCTAAAATCCCTCAAATACCCTAAAACCCTAAAAACCATAAAACCCCTAAAACGTTAAAAAACCCTAAAATCCCACTAAAAACCCTAAAACTGGACTAAAAACTCTAAAAGGACTTTAAACCCATAAAATCGTTAAAACTATAAAGGCCATTTAACCCCCTAAAAACTCAAAAATACACGAAGACCCCGAAAAATAAATAAATAAACCTAAAACCCCAAAAAACCCACAAATCCCAAAAAAACGAAAAAAACTGTAAAACCCTATAAACCCCTAAAATTCCCAAAATACCCAAAAAGCCCAGAAAACCCCTATGAATATCATAAAAACCTAAAAACACATAAAACCACTAAAAACCTATAAACACTAAAAATCTAAAAAACTCTAAAACTCTGAAACCCACTAAAAAACTCTAAAAAACCTTTAAACCAACAATCACAAAAAAAAACATAAAAACCATAAAAACTCAAAATAATAATAATAAAATCCCAAAAAGACGTAAAGTCCCTAAAACCCTTCAAAATATATAAATACACTAATAAACTATTAAAATTGTAAAAATTCCCTAAAAACCCATAAAAACATAGAAAACCCTCAAAACACTTTGAAATCTTTTATAATTGAAAACACTTATAACCCATAAAACTCTAAAAAACCTAAAAATCCCGAAACCCATAAAAGTCCCTAAAACCATAAAACACCATAAATACCCATAAAACACCTAAAAACACTAAAAACTCTAAAAACCCTTTAAAACCCAAAAAATGATACAAAAACTCTAAAAAATCTTTAAACCCCTTAAAAACTAAAAAACCTCTAAAAACCTAAAAACCCCAAAAAAACCATTAAAATCCTCAAAATCCCTAAAATTCCTTAAAAACCATAAAAATTCAAAAAAAACCCTAAATATTCCTAAAAACATAACAAACCCTAAAATCCCTAAAAAACTCAAATAAGACATTAAAACCTAAAAATAGTTAAAACCCCTAAAAAACCTAAAAATCATTAAAAACCCTAAAGCCATTGAAACCTTAAAAACCACTAAAACCCCCAAAAAATTCGAAAAATCATATAAAATCAAAAAACTCTAAAAACCCCTTGAACCCATAAAAATGTTCAACTTTATAAAAACCCATAAACCCAAAAAAACTCAACATAACCCTACAACCAAAAAAATCAAACAAACACTAAAATTCTAAAAAACCCTAAAACCCTCAGAATCACTAATAACTATATATATATATAAAAATACCAAAAAATACCCAGAAACATAGAAAACCTTAAAACACTTAAAAATTATAAAAACCATAAAAAACTAAAAACAATTAAACCCTAATAAAACACATAAAACCATAAAAAATAAAAACCCATCAAAAACCCTAAAAGCCTCTAAAACACCTAAAACCCCATAAAAACCATAAAAACCTCTAAAAACTATAAAAACTATAAAAACCATTTCAACCCCTAAAAATGTTATTAAAATCCGAATAAATATTAAAACCATAAAAAAATTAATTAAAAACGTAATCTCCCAAAAAAACAAATATAAAACCCCTAATTCCCCTCAACATATTTAAAAATCCTAAAACCCCATTAAATTTCTAAAAATACCAAAAAATGTAAAAAAACCTAAAACCTGCTATGAAAAATTCTAAAACATAAAAACACATAAAACCCCTAAATACCTAAAAATACTAAAATCGCTAAAAATCTTAAAATGACTAAACACACTAAAAACACTAAAACCATAAAAACCCCTAAAAACCATCAAAAACCCCAAACCCAAAAAACCCCTAAAAGCCACTAAAAACTATAAACCACTTTAAACCAAAAAATTTTAAAAAACACTAAATAACCTTATAACTCTAAATAACAAAAAACCTTATAAAAACTATAAAACCCCTAAAACCCCTCAAAATCTATAGAAACCATAAAAATAAAAATAAAGAACTAAAATCTATAAAATTGTAAAAAACTCTAAAAACTATGATAAATCCTAATAATAACTTAAAAACTAAATAAACTTAAAACCCATAAAAAACCTAAAATGCTAAAAACACATAAAAACCAGTAAAAAACCAAAAGATCCCCTAAAAACAGTAAAAATCCCTAAAACCCAATGAAAACCCTAAAACCCACAAAACATTATAAGAACCCTTTAAACCACTAAAACATTTAAAAAACATAAAGAACCTAAAAACCCTAAAAACAAAAAAACAACAAATACAGAAAAAAACATAAAACTATTCAAATTCTACAAATACCTAAAAACACAACAAACCATAAAATTACTAAAAAGGTTGTAAAGTCTATAAAAATGTAAAAAACCCTAAAAACACTAAAAACACCTATGAAACCTTAAAATCCTAAAAAACATTAAAACCCTAAAAACACTTTAAAACCCTACAAACCATAAAAACCCCTAAATATTTTAAAAACCCATAAAACCCAAAAACCACTAAAAACATTAAAAAATATAAAAAACCTTAAAACCCTAAAAAACTCTAAAAAAACCTTAAAAAGCCAAAGAAACCATAAAAACCATAAAACCATCTAAATACCCAAAACCTATAAAAACCTATTAAAATCCTAAAACCCCTAAAAATACCTAAAAATATAAAAAACCCATAAAACCAAAAAAACCATAATAAAACCTTATAAACCTAAAAACATTTAAAACCCATAAAAGCCTAAACACCCTAAAGAATCTAAAACCCTAAAAACCCTCAAAAACAAAAAAAATATCAAAAACCCCTAAAACCCCCAAAAAAATCCTTAAAAACCAAAAAATACTACAAGATCATAAAATGTCCCTAAAACCCTAAAAACCCTTGACAGAACCTCAATAACCTTAATAAATCCCTAAAACCCATAAAACCCCTAAAATCATAAAAACGCCTAAAAACCTTAAAGACCCTAAAACCCAATAAAAATTCTAAAAACCTACTAAAAACCTAAAAACCCTTTAAACCCCTACAGATATGAAAATACTCTAAATCCTTTAAAACCCTAAAAAACTCAAAAATCCCAAAAATCCCAAAAATCCCAAAAAAATCATATAAACCAAAAAATATATCTCAAAATCCTTATAAACCCTCAGAACCATAAAAATCCTAAAAATACCCTAAAAATACCTAAAACCGTAAAAACCATTAAAACCCATGAAATCCCTTAATAATCCTTAAAACAATTAACGCTATGACATGAATTGGTCACCCAATTCTTCTGTCATTACCCGTCCTCGGGGCCCGTGCCGTGACTACCACAAGCCGGCCTTCCATAGGCCAGAGGATGATGACTAGCACCAAATGCGTAATCCTGATAACAAGGGAAGGCATTACCTTTAAACATGTAACACACACAGTCTGATCACAAGCAGTAGAAGCGAAAAGTACTAAAATAGAAAAGAAAAGTGTGCTAAAAGTAAGTGGGCCAGTATACAAACCCAACTAAACAACAAGTACAAGTACAAGAAAAAAGGAAAACAACTCCTGGATCGTCAACTGGGGAATCTTACCTGAAGGGTAGGTACAGAACTCGAACAACTCATCCCTGAGGTACGTCCCGTCTAGTCAATCTCCGAGCAACCTCCCGTCCATCACCCTCAGCCTCGATCACTGCTGACCATTGTCTGCACAGAACACAACAAGATGCAGGTGAAGCCAGTGCAGCAGTGAGTATAACAATACTAATTAGGGGACCCCGAAACCGTCGAAGGTCTCCCAGAATCCACTATGGATAAACCAAATAAGAAAGATACAATCACGAAGTATCAACTAACCCCACTTAGGTATATTCCCATACATATACCTAAGTTAACAGTCAGAGTCCGGCTCCAACTCTCAAGCCTAAGAACAACCCAGTCCACAAAGGAAGTAAAGTCAGTCACATCGATGACAATGATTGAAAGAAAAGACTCAGTTCACATAGGTATACATCATTTGTAATGTGATAGAGATGATCAGATGTAGTCACTAATTCATCTATGTTTTCGGACCCACACAGGATACCGTTCCAGCTAGGATGTCAGACCCACCCAGGTATTTGACTTTTTTAATGTTATAGAGATGATCAGATGTAGTCACTGGTTCATCGAAGTTGTCGGACCCATGGAGGATACAAGAACAGCTATGCTGTCGGACCCACACAGGATATAGGACTAGTTATTCTGTCGGACCCACACAGGATTCATGAATAGAAGTTAGAATTTTCGGACCCACGGAGGATCTTGGTATAGTAGTCATCGCTGTCAAACCCACATAGTATTCTAGTACATTAGTCATTGCTGACGAACCCATGGAGGATTTCTGTACAGTATCGCCACTGCCAGCCTTAGGGTTCTCGTACACAACATGCTCGATTGCGGGAGCGTCCGCTCCTTGAGCCAAGTTTTGATAGATCAATTACCACAAATTCTTGATTTGATGTATCTCGTAGTTCCTTTTCATCATAAGGAACCCAATGCGACAGAAGGTGCGTCAATCGGACGACCGGTCTGTGAGTTATTGGCATTTCTATTTAAGGGGCCCGGTTGGTTTTTAGGCTCAAACAAACCTGACCGTACTCCAAATTCATTCGAATATCAAGTGGAGTATTCCCAAAAAATCATCTCGCTTCAATCCTTCCATTGCCGCAGACGGTTTGTCGATCAGACACCCGTAGCCCAAGATATGGGCGGAAAGGTGAAGATGGACATAGCGGGTCTGAACCGGGGTCTGACCCGGTCTACGGATGAGGCCCGACCCGAGTGGTTGGCCCAAACCAAGGGAGCGGCCCGACCCGAAGGCACGACCCGACCCAACTGGCCATGTGGCCCGACCCGGCTGGTCGTGTGGCACCCGGCCCGGCTGGCCGTGTGGCCTGGCCCAACTGGATGGCCCGGGTGGCCAGCTGGCCGCATAGGGGGGGGGGGGGGTGTTACACCCCCTGGCTTCTGAAACAGCTGGTGCTTGGTGCGCGGACCAGGTAACCATGGGACCCGATGGGTTTCGCCTTGGTGTGCGCCGGCGGTTGGCTCAGCTAGCCGCCCTCTCCAGTCCATCGTGGCCTATGGTCGCGGCTTCCTGCTGCCCTCAGCGTGGCGCAACCGCACCGCGCCTCCTTTTCCGTGGCCCAGCTTGGCCATGGCCCAACCTTCCTCCATGCGACACGATGGTTCCGTTCCTTTTCGGTGACCTGACGGTCTTGCGCTGTCAGTTTCCTCGCAGCCGGGCTGACGCTGGCCACCGTTGTCCACTCCGGTCGTCATCCACAAACAAAATCAAAAAAGGGGAAGATTCAGCCATGTTGGTTTGGTCCCAATTTCCCCCATGTTACGGTGATATAATTTGGTTTTCAAACCATAATCTCAACGACGTAGAACGGGTACAAAAAGAACTCATAACCCCTACTTCGATTTCGGTTCTCAATGACAGAGTCGCGGAAGACAGACGTCACAGGAGATGGACGTCGTTCCGTCAATGTCGGAGGAGGTAGAACATGATGAAAATGAGTCGAGATGTCATCAGTGTATTTTGTGAGTGGCTCCTTTTCTTTTGTCTTGGACGAAGATCAAAGGAGAAGTTCGTCGTTCATCAGTCGGTACAGGCGTTCTTTGTTGAGAGGATATTCCCACAATCCTTCCAAGGCTCCACCACAAGTTTATTCCATCCCTAAAATATTATAATAACACATATTATTATAATGTTGGAATTATGAGTTCAAAATTATTCAAATTCATTAAGTTACACCACTTAATTAAAAGGTGGTGTTGGCACCATTATGAGGGAAGGTGAAAGGTTTCAATTAATGAAGAGGGGTGTTCCAAGGGTTAAAGGGGGTTTGATTCTCATGTGGTCCCCACATTATAACATCCTCCCAAGGGAGGTTATGTGCAGATGGCCCCACAACTTACCTCCCCTTGGAGGATTAAAACACTACTCAAATAAAAATATGCTACACATATTTTTATTTAATTTTATTTAGAAACCCAAAAAAAATCGATCCAACCTCGATAAAACGAAACTATGGTAAAGGTCTCGTTAAGAGAATACTGGCGTTGTAAGTTCAACGGTGCCCTCATATTTCAATTTCGAGCACCAGTTCAAAAGATATAAAACCCCGCATGTACATTTACTGAATGTACCTGAAAAAAAGTTCGGAAAATTATTAATAGCCACCCTCGACCCACTGCGGTCGAGGTTAGGCTTTGCCTAGGTGAAACATGCCCCAATGAACCCAACGATACCCTCGGATATATAATCAGAGTTACCGTTTAAAAGTTATAAATTTTACAATAAAATAATTGTCACTTAATTATTTTATTTGCAGACAAAGACTATCTTTCTCTAGTGGCCCTCACTAACCCAATTTAGTATCTGCTTAAAAAAATCATACCCTTATGGGTTCAGGGGTGGTCTTATATTTTTACTCCGAGTTACCATTTGTGAGTTATAAGCATTTGAAAAATAAAATAACTTTATTTAATTATATTATTTACGGTTATGCCATTTTCGGGTTTTCTCACAGGAGGCCTGCGCCGACTAAACTTATGTCACGCCTAGAGTAAACCCGCCATCATGATCGTAACGATGGCCTCAGATTTCTGATCTGAGTAACCATTTAAGAGTTATTCCACTTTTTCAGGAAAATTGCATACGCGTGTTAATTTAAGCTTAACAAAATTTGACGGATCTTTTCGGGCACTCCGCGCCTCAGAATCGTGCACCATCAGAAACTACGAACCCGTAAAATTCCAAAATATTTAAGAATAAAATTTCCTCAGAAATGTTGGGTTTTTACATCTTTCCCAAAAAATCTATAAGAAAGCCTTAAAAACCTAAAAATATTTAAAACCCCTAAAAACCTAAAAATGATAAAAACCCTAAAAATCTTAATAACCCTAAATCCCCTCAAAATCCCTAAAATAACTAAAAACCAATAGAAATCGTTAAAAATAACTAAAAACTCCAAAATCATAAAAACCCTAAAACCCCTAAGAAAACATTAAAACTCTAAAAACACTAAAACACCTAAAAAACATAAATTTAGTAAAAACTTTTAAAGAACCTAAAAATCCTGAAAACCCCTAAAGACTATAAAAAATCCAAAAAACCAAAAAAACCTAAAAACCATAAAGAACATAAAAACCAATTAAAGAAATAAAAACCCTTTAAACTCCTAAAATGTTAAAGAAACTATAAAGACACTTAATGATCAAAAACCTTAAAATAAAAAAACAGTAAAAACCGAAAAAATACTAAAACCCCTAAAACCCTTAAAATCACTAAAACCACTGAAAATCATAATAACCATACCAAATCCTGAAAAATCCCAAACAACATAAAAAACCTGAAGACCATAAAAACCCCTAATAAAATGTTCAAAACTTATAAAAACACTTAAAACCCCAAAAAAGAAAATTATAAAACCCTAAAAACCCTAAAAACACCAAAAAAACAATAACCCCTAAAACCATAGAAATGCCAAAAATGTATAAAACCACAAAAAAACCACTAAAAACTGTAAAAAAGATTTTAAACTCCTAAAATGATAAAAAAACTCTACAAAAAATTTAAAAACCCAGAAACTAACAAAAACCATCAAAAACATCAAAACAATGAAAACACCCAAAAGCCTCAAAATCCCAAAAAGCCTTAAAAATCAATAAAAATATTTAATAATCCCTATAAAATCACTAATAACATTAAAACTCCTAGTAACACTATCAAAAAACAATTAAAACCCCTATAACAATAAAAAAAATCCCAAAAACCCATAAAACCACTAAAATCCGCAAAAGAACCCTAAAAATCCATAAAACCCCTAAAAATCCATAAAAATCATAAAAACCTGTAAAAATATCTAAAAACAAAAAAACCTAAAAAATACCCCTTTGAAAACCTAAATATCCTAAAACACTTAAAACACCTTAAAAATAAAAGAATGTTGAAAACCTAACAAGACCCTAAAAACCATAAAAACATAAAAACCCTAAATACCTTAAAAACCCAGAATACCCATAAAAATCATGAAAATGCCCTAAAAACACTAAAAATCATTTCAACCCTTAAATATTTCCAAAAACACTAAAATACTTAAACCCCCAAAAATCCAAAATATACTAAAAACCAAAAAAACATAAGAACCCAAAAAACTCCCAGAACCCTCAAAACCTTCAAAATCCCTAAAAACCATAAAACCCAAAAAATCCTAAAAAATCCCTATGAATACCTAAAAATGTAAAAACCCATAAATACCCTAAAACCCCCTAATAAATACTTAAAAAACTAAAAAAATAAAACCCTTGAAAACATATAAAATAGTAAAAAATTTAAAAACCATAAAAACATTCAAAATCCCTATTATTCCTCACACCAAGAATGAATCGTGTGGGATTAGAGGTTAGTTGTGATTCTATCATCTACATGATCCCAAATACCAAATAGACATTCTCCACGGATGTAAGCCCCAACCATAAATAAAAAATGGGCATTCTCCAAGGATGTAATCCCCAACCTCAAATACCAAATAAGAATTCTCCATGTATATATTCCAAAACCTCAAATACCAAATAAAAATTCTTTGTGGATGTAAGCCCTAATAATTCCCCCTCAAATGGGAATCTTCCATACAGAAGCTCAAACATACTGACAAATGTGGGGTTTGATTCCCAACTAACTGGGATATCTAGGATGCCTCTAAGTGGCCCAAAACTATAACCCAAATCACGATAATGTTCTTCAGTCTACATTACCAGTAGGGTCACATCCACCTAGGAGACCACATTTCTTTTGGGTACCTCAGGCTGCCTCAGGATAAGTCCCACACCATCTATGACCATGAACTCCTCTCCTGGACAACCTTAATATATGATGTTAAACTGCATGGTTGGGTCCTTGTTGCATGACCCTAAAAGGTGATGTGTTCAATTAAGTGGCATTGAACTCTGTGGGTTCTGATTCCTCTCACAGGGATACATTGTAATCCCATCTTATTGGTTCGATCCCAACATCAAAACAAATCTCACCCCCCTAGATGATGAAAAACTCTATATCACCCCCTCACACTTCTTAGAAAAATCATAATCTCAGTACATGACCAAATAATCACCCAACTATCCATAAAAGGTGACCATTGGCGGATAACCTTATATACATACAAAAATATCTATTGATAGAGAACCTTAGATACATACGGATGATTCCAAACCAATGCGTAGTTATGATCAATCATTACATACTGGAAATCCATGGAAATATACATGGTAATGAACCAAGGATTCTTGAACATATCTTAAATATATAAGAGAGTCCCCAAACAGAAAACAATTTGCATAAAAGGGTTGGATGAGACTGACATCCCATCTTATCAACTAATGTGAGTTCTTATGTTCCATTGTCCAAGTTACCCAATGAGTGCCTACCTTTGGAAAGTAGGCCCTTGAATCAAGGATATTAGGGCCATTGAGTGTTTCTAGATCCACGAAAAAAACCCATTGGAGTCCATTTGAGGATATTTCACCCAATGTTAGTGATTTCACAACATTGAATACCCTGGAAATCAATGGTTCAAGCTAAAAATCATCTTCATCAGAAAAAAATAGTGAACCAGACATGATTCCTTATCCAAGGTGGTAGTGTTACCTTGCTTCAAACCCCTTTTATACCCAAAGTGATTGAGGTCTAAAATGAGAACACCAATTACAAATGTGGTCTTGATATTATAATTTGAATAGGTTTTTTGACAGTACTTCTCACATAAATTTCTAGAAATATCTAGAGCTTCCTTCAATCTAATGGAATCATAAATTTTTTCACAAACATGCATGTCAACCACCTCACCAGCTGGGAAATCCATGAAGTAGAGGACTCCACCACCAACCAATAAACATCAATGCTAGGTATTTAATGCACTAGTTTGAGAGTACCACCATAAGGGTACTCTCCCTACCCAGGAGGTGGCTATGTAGGCCCCCTAGGATATAAAGCCCCACCAGTCATCCGCTCAGTGATGGTCTGTGGTCTAGAACCAAGCATATCCACTATCCATCTCCAATTGTTTTGAGATCATTTCCATAGAATGTGACAATGAGTGCCTCCATTATCTTAGAGAGGATGATTAAGTCATCACCAACAATTTCATCCTTATGGCACAGGGGTCCCGATTAAGGGTCCCAAATGGACCTCATTGCTGCATATTCCATGTGACCCAATATCCTCACTCTAAGGAGGATAGAATCCTAAGATCCCCTGATATAGAAAAACAAATCCAAATCCCCCAAGAGACCCTCCAAGTGCGAAGATTGAATCATCCCGAACATGTCATCGCCCTCGTTCCAGCAGAAGAAATCTGCCACAAAAATACAATAGAACACCACGAGATGATGTATAATCCTTCCTTATTTGAGAAATAACTCCATGTAAATATTATAGAAAATTATGACAAAGAACAAATTACCAATAATTCCTTCCATACTCTCCACACAAGTTGGGTGGAAAACTATAGGTAGATGAAAATCTCATCCAACGCACATGAAACTCATCATCCAAATAGGGTTGAAACTGGTAATGAGATGATGAAAATCCTAATAATATACACCAATCCCATCATCCAAATATTGTGGAAAACTATAGGCATTAACATATCCCTATGAACAATAATGAATCCCACCAGTCAAACACTGTGGAAATCAAATATAGATGGAGTCAAATTCCTATGCATGCATATCAAGCCTATTAGAAAAATACAGCATAAGAAAGTAGATGTAAATACCTAATATCGAATAAAAATCCCATCTGTCAAATACAATGGAAACTACAGAAAGAAGTTGGTGTAACCTAGCTATAAACTAGGGATCGATTCATTCCTCTACCCCCACATATGAGAACTGCTAGTACCCACTGGAAGGAAATGAAGGACTGGAGCAGGAATATATTTCTACTCCAACATCGGAATGTGAATATATTAACAATCTTACTAAGGATGTTTTAAACATATCCTAGAAATGATGGAGGATCAAACATCAATTCATTCCCATATCCTATAGAATTTTCAAGATGTAATTACATCCACGGTAATATAAAGGAGTCGGGCTCACAACCCTATCTCCCCAAGTGGTGTGAATCATCCATACATAGATGTGGTCACCCCGGAGTATACCTTCATCCATGATCCCATCCAAGAGGGTCATCAAAAATATTCTGTGATAAATAGACAAAAATACTAGGCACAAATACCCATTCCAACTAGGGGACACTAGTACACCATGGTGGCCACTCCTGGGTAGGAATATATCAATTCTAGAACTCATCTCTCTTATCGATGTATCCTAAAAACACCATGGGAGCCACATGAATAAGAACTCATATATGAAGGTCATAACACCCAATAGGAAGGTCTAGTTTCATGCAAGTGAGTTCTCAGATATGAATCGGCCAAAGTAAACTCGAAAATAAAGATAAAATTCCTGACTCTACTCTTCAAGAAGCTGACATTCTTGATTCCATCAAACACTTATCAAAGGTGAATCAAGATCCTACTTGTTTGTTACTAAATTATTGAAGTATTAGTTGCAGTTGTGAAGGACCTCCCTACAAAATTGTTACCAGTGGATCAGGAGGTCCTCCCCAGAGCATCGACCATGAATGCTCCCTTCATGGACACAAACTAAATGATCAGTAGAGATCATATCCTGATGGGAGTCACGGTAACCGTCATCATTAACCAAATAACATATAGTAATAAGGTAATCCTCTTACTATTGTCCTCCTTGACGGTCCTCTCTAGGGTATACACTGCATAAATTCTCCCTGCAGTCAGACATCAAGCTATGATGTTAGTCATCACCATGATGGTAGTCGCTATGAAGGTCCACCCCATAATGACATCCTACACTAAAAAGTTCCCCCCATTTCTGTCATCCTCCCTGATGGTCTTCCCTAAGGTATATTCTGTGTAAATTCTCCCTACATTTATACATCAAGCTATAATGGTTGTCCTCACCATGATGGAAATCACTGTGATGGACCTCCTCACATTGAAATCATACAACAAGATGGTCCCCCCCTTGCTTTCATCTTCCCTAATGGTCATCCACATGGTGTACACTGAAAAAAATTCTCCCCATAGTCAAACATAAATCTATGATGGTAGGCCTCACCATAACCTCACCTACTACAAAGGCTCTCTTTTTAGTCAAATTTCATATCAACAAGAAGGTCCTCCCCTAGACAAATCAAATACAATAAATCCCTCATATGTAGACGAGATTATAAGGATGAGGTAAAATATGTTAGGTACCCCATCAATAAAAATTTACATCCTTTATCAACTAGGATATGTATTTGGGTAATTTTCATCTTCTAAAACACCTCTAGACTACTCAAATGTGAATAAGATCCCTACTAGCCCCTTTACATGCAAAGAGATCATCAAGAAGCATTCAAATTGTGCAGATCATGTGGAATAATCTCTGGTGGAAGAACAAAAGAATATAATTCATATAAGAATACAATTAGAAACGATGACACACCGAATATGTTTTATCCCACAAACACTTCCCAATTTGACATACCAAGAGAGTTTTTAGAATAATTCATACATAACATTTGTCTCAATCTCAAGACAACACTTCACCAGTTAAAAAAAAATATTTCTCCATAATGGATACACATACCATGTCATGATATTGGGAGATATTCATCATCAAACCAACTTGGAATCCATTTCTTCTATGGGGAGACCACAATCAATGAGGTGGAAGAAATATCTCAATCTAATCATCCTCAATGCACTGCATAAGTTACATCATCTAATCGTCAATTCCTTGTTTGGTGTTCATATTCGGGGATGGAGAGAGCATAAAGGCATTCATTTTACCCCATTCCCTAATCAATAGAACCCATTTTAAAATAAATCCTATAATGTCATTATCCCTAGATGAAAATCAAATGATATCCATTCTCAGGAAATGTGACATTATCAACAAGAATCAACCTTGATTAAGTTCCAAAAGCATGAGGCCTGATGAGTGCAACCCATAGAAAAGATCATGAACAATTAAATTGAAAACACTCAACATGAGTCTCATATAAGGGAATACAATCACCAAGAACTCTTGATGTCCCTAGATACAAATATTTCACATGTAGGCCTGACACCATATTTGGATCACACTCAAACAAAAATAAACAAGATCAATAAAGTCGAAACAATAGTAGTTATAACCACAATACAGAAGCAGCCCTAGACCATAGGGTTGGAGGAGTTTTTAACACAAAATTACTCCATAAGACTGGATTATATGGTATGAGGAACATAAATTAAGGAATGGGAGTATCCCCATCCCATAGGGCTGGGGTATTTTCTCTTCAAGCACCCACCTAGTGGAAATCAATATTTTCTTATCTAGGGAGGATGAAATGTAAAGAGGTATCCCATTATATCCTATCTTGTGTATAATTTCTCTCAAGAGGGAGAAATACAAAAAGGTCATATATAGGTTCTCTATGAGTTATCCTTCACTAAGAATCCTGAAGAGGATCCACGAATGGAAGGAGAAGATCCAACAAAGGATACAATTAGATCTCTTACCATTTAAAAGATGATAATCCACCCATGATGCAATATACATTGGTGAAAATAATGGATTTAAATCCAAAAAACCAAATTGAACATGATTCTAGAATAGAAGAGAAGGGAGAGGATGGTTCCTACCAGAATTTATTCTACACATATAATGAATGTGTGCTTAACCAAAGCCAGAGGCCACCCAAAATTTGGTTATTCCCCTGATCAATCCTCCACCACGTCCTCCAAAAATCCCTAACAAATAAAAAAATAAAAACAAGTCCATATATGAACCACCACATCCTATTGATGAGAATGAGTCCCTTATGATCAAATAAATATTCACTCATTGGGAGGATGAAGTGAAATATTTGAGACGAATCAATGGTGATATGATTAACGGTAACTGTCTTATCAAATATACTCCCCTCACATAACCTCAACATACATTTCCAGCATGTGTAACTCAGCCACATGAATTTATCCTGGAAAATAAAGCATGGCCAGGACATCCTCCAAATATAGTTCCTAGACCATTAATATACCTAAAACCAGTCATAGATAGGTATCATGATTACCCTCAATAAAGGAGGAAACCAGAACAAGTGTAGTAAAATCCACAAAAGATGCCACCAGTCAGATATCCACATCAAATTTCGGTAGAACCAACATGTCAAATCCTTTCCCCTATTGAGCCAATCCAATATTAGGCTCAACAGGGTAGGCATAAAGGGATTATAAATACTATTGATTCTTTAGAAGATCTATTGGAATCCATGGAATACATACATGCACTAGTATAGCTGGAACATAAACCTTACCCTAATTAGATGAGTAACACTCCACCCCCACAAAATTTTTGGAGTACCATGTTCCTAATATTAAATGGATCTTGTGACCCAGGAAAACATAAAATACCCTATGCATCTTATTATTATCTCATGATGGAAACCCCAGAGCAACAAGAAGTAGTGAAACTTAGATGCTTCATGAAAACTCTGCAAGCATAATCCATTGTATGATAAATGAAGTTGGGAGATCAGTTAATAAAAGGATGGGAGGATCTTTGTCAGCAGTTCCTCTTCCAATTTAGTTCAACGCTACCAAATACAACAATTTATAACCTCTCATACTACCAATAGGGGTAGAATGGGAGAGTCTCAAAATGCATTGACATATGGAAAAGGATGAACAACTCTATAAAAATACCACTCCATGAGGACGATATGATTGTTATGTACATCGATAACGTCCACGAAAAGATTTGAATGTCGCTCATCCTGATAAAATACACAAATGGGTTTCATGATTTTTCTATTATTTCCAATAGAATAGAAGACTACATACAACCTACAAAACTCATGTCTAGGGTATCTCCACTAAAACCAGGTTAATGATCGAGAAAAGTTAATGTGGCCTCCATCATGCTTAAGTAGGCCGCCGCATCTCCTCCAACTCTAAGACATGCACCATATCGTACAGTACCCCATGGGCATCAATAGAAACCCCCACCTTGACAATATGAGTAGAGTAGATCGAAGAAAAATCAATTTGAGAAACATATGATTAACGTTTACTCATTCTGCGATGATCATGGATGTGGATATTTTATTGACATTATGAACATCAATATTCAATAGATACCAAAGATGAAAAGGGTATATGATTTCAATCTTGAAGACTATCTAGATTATTTTCCATTCCATCGGAAACTGTGAAATACCATCTATGAATATTTTTTCTTCAAAAAACACCTATTGAAAATGATAGATTTTGTACAAGTCAATCTAGGAACACTACCAAAACAAGTGGTATGTGTTTCCACCATCAACATTGATGAAGAGGATGATTGGAAATAAGTTTTTATAAGTATATCACAAAATTTCAATAGTTGGTTGACTCAAAATAAAATAAAAAACCCATAGTATTCTCCATGAATAGTCGAAACAACCAACTACGCCCCCAGCTGCTCCTACTACCACACAACTGACATCCTTGAACCCACAACCCCCCAAAAACAGATCGTCTAAAAAATGTTACAAGAGAGGAAAGGAGAAAGTGCAGGAAGACAAAACCATTCCAATCCTTAGAGTTAATTCACACAACCAAGTACTCCTAGACATTTTCTATATGGGGAATGTAGGATCATATCCTCTAACTATGGTCAAGTAATTCATGTACATTGTCACAAAAACTAACCTCTTTTCTAAATGGGAAGAAAGCATAACAGTCAAAGAGTTAAAAGAAATAAACATTATCAACTTCATGAAATCCAACATGATCATTAGATTTGGTGTCCCTCATATAATACAGACGGGAAATGGAACAAATTTCTACTCTATTGAATTGGAGAAACTATATTAGGATTATGACACCAAGTCCAATCGCTAATCCCACTACTATGCAGAAGCTAACAGAATGATAGATTCCTTTATCAAAACCTTAAACAATATACTCTATAAGATGGTAGATAAGGATAATAATACATGTTAAAACAATATCCTCCATGATTTTTGGCCTTACTAGACCATTACCCGCACTTCTATCTAGATGAACCCATACTCATTAGTATATCGGATAGAGGATTTACTGGGCATCTAAGTTGAATATCCCTCACTTTTCATTTCTATATTTGTCTAACTATCCACATATGAGAAATACCAGTAGCTTTGGGATGAATTGAGTAACTTGATGAATGGAGATTGAATAACTTGCGTCATTTCGAGGTTCATCAGAACTGGATAGCACAAGCCTTCAACAAAAAGGTTTTCCTCTGGCTTTGCTCGAAGTAGATATGGTGTTGGTCCTCAAGACTCTGATGAAACTCAGAAAGAAACCTCTAAATATGGATCAAAAATGGAAGGGAACCAATTATATATATAATTTCTACTCCAATGGAGAATAGTAACTATTTTCAATGGAAGGGAAGCTAACTATGTATCCCAAAAATGTGAGGTTCCTAAAGAAATATTTTTTGTAGTTAAACCTAAAATTTCCTAATAACATGAATTTAAATTTTGAAACCAATCATCCAAATTGGAAGACTTTAAACAGTATGGTATATCATTCTTATTTCCTACAATTAAACTGTGTAACAATTAGCATCCCACACAGATGGCAATAAACTCTGCACATGGTCCAAACTCTTTGACCTTAAACTAGTTACCTAAGTGTAATAATCATGAATTAAAATTATATGAATTTTATTAGATGTGATTATGTGGTGTATGGATTCAATTGGTCCTCAATAACATTGGTTTTGTTATGTTACCACATAATACACCCCCTTATTGAAATTCTTACTCCCCTGGTTCAAAGTCCTTGACCTTAAATTATAAGTAATCATCTGGGACACATGACATTAATATGGAAGAGGATCATCATTTAAACCAACAATTTACTACACATGAGCTAGATCTATAAAGAAGAAAAGATGAAAATTCCATTTTCCTACATAATATCCAGATCCACATATGAAGTATCATTCTCCATAACAATGTGTCGATTGATTCCTATATTAGAATGATGTATAATGACAGTTTGGTTTCTATTCCTAGGTCCAGCCATAAACAATGGGGAAAATGCACCCCTACCTATATATGGATGAAACCTATGCATGGAGTTTTCTTTCATGAAATATGTATGACATGATTCCCATCCACATGGGATATGTAGAGATGTCCATAAATTTAATATTTGGGTCCATCTTTAAATCCATTCAACCTTATGGACCATTTTCTTGAGTTTCATTTAGGAGTGTGTATTGTGTCATATGGAACCTTAGGTCCTCATTCACATCAGTTCATATCAACTACACTATGAACCTCCCATTGGAACACTCCCCCCTTGTCCTTACAACATGTTGTCCATAATTTCTACCATCAACCTAGTTTTCTGGTGATAAATTCCATAGCACCATCATGATATCTTCACATGAGGGGACATCACTTCAAGAATTGGTTATCCACCATATCGAGTTAATGAACTATGTGTGGCTTGATTCCCATCCTATAGGATATTTAGTGATTCCTAGACCTAATGTCCTGGTCCCAACCGCAAGATATGAGAAAAGTACCCCCACCCTCGTGCATGTAGGTCAGACCTTTGCAGAGAGTTCCCATTGAGAACAATATATGTCTTGATTCCCATGCATGAAGGATTCAAAGAGACGCTTGGATTTCTATTCCTGGACCTAGAAACGAAAAATTCAAAATGAACATATCTGTTGTTCTACCTCCTATATGTGGTGGCATTAATTCCTACCACCCCTTATTTCCAACAATGAGTGCAAGTCAAGTGGGCTTAAGAGGTTCTTCGGGTTATTTCTTACATGACCAAGGTATATCGATCCATATCAAGTCTTCCATGGTCTTAGTAGAAAGACCTTAAAAGGAATACCAGAGTCCTTACCATATGATATTAAACTATAGGGTGCCTTAAGAACTATATGTGGATTGATTCCTGTTTCAACAATATAATTAGTGGTGCCTAGGCCATATGTCCTGGTCCTAGCCATGGATAAAAGAAAATTAAAAATAAACTATCTCTTGAATGAAAATATATTCTTGGGATCTCGAATTCAGGTCCCTCATTCATTGATCCATCAATGAAAAATAAATTCCCCATATGTACAAGCTATATTTATGTCTGGAGTTTCCACATCCATGAAAAATCAGAGTCCGAATGTTTCATACATTCTCAGGAATATCCTTTCACTTCATCAAACAATTTTCCCTGGGTAATTTTTTATTTTCATAAACCTCCCTGGTTATCGAGAAAGTATGTTCAGTGTTATGAGGACACCATTGTTCTACAATTAATAACATCCCCCAACTGGCTCTAAATAATTTTCCCACAAAAAAGACCTATCAACCCAAGGAAAATTCATCTCTAATACAGTATTTTCTACCCCCATATTCCCTAATCGATTCCATGACCTGTATCATATATCCTGGTCCAAGAATCCTCAGATTCATGGTTTACACTTTCCCCTCCCCACAAATACAGGGCATATCAGAACATCCTAGCCTAATTATCTTCCATTTAATCAGGGATTGAATAACATGCATTCCTTTTCATATGACCTTAAATTGTTCATCCCATGTCATAATCACATGACACTAAAATGAATGTTTTTATGAACTACATGTGTCTTGATTCTAATCTTATGAGATATGTAGCAATGCCTAAGGTTAAATCGTGGGTCAAAATGCAACAAAGATTATAAATTCCCCACTCTTCATGTGTATGAGTCAGACCTACATAAGAAATTTTCATAGAACACAAGAAAATGTTTCCCCCATGTTCCAATGAATTAGATAAATCCTTATAGTGAAGTTCAAAATGATCCTCTCCCTTTTGGTGAGACTGTAAAAATATGTAATGTGTCATTTTCAATGTTCA
The DNA here is from genome assembly GCA_963277665.1 of Viscum album. Lineage (NCBI taxonomy): Eukaryota > Viridiplantae > Streptophyta > Magnoliopsida > Santalales > Viscaceae > Viscum > Viscum album. The sequence continues at coordinate 938,467,480 of OY728141.1, forward strand.
TGGGCCAGACCTACATGGGGAATCTTCCAAGAACAACATATGGCTTGATTACTGCAATTATAGGATACATAGTGATGCTTAAATCTCTAGTTCTGGGCTCATCTATAACTTTCCATATTCTCCACATCGAGTGATCAACACCCCTGTAGAAGGACATTAAACTACATGGGTTTCATGAAACAATGCATGACATGATTCCCTCCCCCTAAAGGATACATAGTGACACCCAGATCACCAATATTCAGTCTATCTATAGCAAGAAAGAAATGTCTCTTCCTTGTGCATGGGCCAGACCTGTGAAGAGAATCTTATCATACCCATGTAAGGGGAACATATCTAATTTTTATTGGGGTTTTTCAAATTTAAATGATGCATTCATGTTAAATAACCCTCCTTTAACAAAACAAACTCTATGTATGTAAATGTCCAAATCTCTATAACCCTCACAGGACATTGAAAATGGAGGACTAGTGTCTTAAGGACACAATTGTTTGACTATGCACAATATTCCCTAGTTGTATCTACATAAGTTTCCCACAAAAACGAATTTCATCCAAAGAAAAATTAATCCCCATTAGAGGATTTTCTTACCTCTATATTTCTTTATGATGTTTACATCTAACATCACTCTTTGGATTTGGAAACCCCCTAGAATGCAGTTTACATCCTTTCCCCCCTTCAGTCTTGAAGCTGATAGAACATTCCTGGATAGACTAATATGTAAAGGGTGAATCGTTTACCCCTTGGTTTACATCTAAATTTTCATATGTCCTAGAAGTTAGACATTAAATTAAACCAAACATGTTCAAGTTTCACAAATACAAATTGCACAATTCTTTCACCCTCCTTTACACATGCCAAATACATGTGGGATGGTTTTCCACTCATGATCAAAGCTGATACAGATGCCCTTTTCATTTTTAGACATCACTCCCTCGATAATACACCACTCATGGTCTTTTGAAATATGAATTCACATAAAATTGCCTAGCCATAGAAAGTGGAGGGTTCGTGTCCTGAGGACACATTTTTTTGAAAATGCCTAATATTCCCCTGTTTTTTCTCCATAAGTTTCCCAAAATAAGGTCTATCGATCAACAATAAAATTTTCCCTAGGATAGGATTTTCCTATCTCTATCCACCCCTAGAAACATCTATTTGGAAACAATTATTACAATTAATTCATGTGTACTTTCCTCATATCATGTTTCAAATTAAGAAATCATAAAATCTGGGTCAATAAAAATCTCTCATTCATGTCTAAAAAATAATAGGACATTATAAAATAATAAACCCCATTGGGTTCCTCACCCCACAATTAATTGTCAATGTTTTTCAAACTAAAATATTATTAATGTTAGTCCGGTTTTTGAGGCATTAATATACCCATGAAAATAGACACAAGACTCACTGGAGTGAAAACCCGCAAAGGGAACCCTTTACAAAAGTTGACTATGAGCTCTCTAGACCTATGATTTTAATGGTTTAGGAATGATATCAAGATATCAAATATTAAGGAGTCACAAATCTTGTTAGGATAAAAACGTGCAATGGAAAGACAAATAAAAAGACATGTTATACTAGTTAAGTATTGATCATCGTGGACTTAGGAAAACATTATGGTTGTAATAGAAAAGTCAAAAAGTTTGTAGGGTTGTTTAAATAAACCTAGAAATAGTAAAACTATGATCGTACAGTCCCTTGTATTATGAAAAAATTAGAGTATTATATGATCATTTCAATTTGGTTATCCTGAATCATGATTACAATCAATAACTTGTGGATATTATCATTCAAAATTCAATCAACTACAATTGATTGGTTTTGTAGGAAAATATATAGGATAAGCATTGAAATACAAAAAGGCATTCATTCTATTAGATAATAATTGAGGAGCTTCCCAAACCGATAATATCTCCATATGAGATGGAAATGAAAATTATAAGAGTCACTCAGTAGATTCGCAGAGTTGTAACAACACTTGGTACGAGTCCTCTCTAGCTTGGAAGACCTTCAACAAGGTTGTATCCTTAGCCTCTGCACTAGCCAGCATTGAATCTACCTCCTTAGATGCATCTAGTCCTTCATTTTACTCCTCCTCAACCATCTATTTCCCTTTTTCAATTTCTTCCTTAGTATGATCCAATTCTTGTCTAATCTTTTCCAGTTCCTAGATAAGTCACTCCACCTTTTAACAAATTTTCTCCACTGAATTTCTACATTATACAATTTCACCTTGTCTCCTCAGGAATATCCCATCATGAACAATAGATTTATTAAAAATGGTTTTATTACAAGAGAAAAGGTGATCCATGGACTCTATAGTTGAAATATAAGAGTGGAGAATGTTGTACCTCTCATGGGAAGCAATCACATGCTTTACTATGTCATAAATGGAATGAAAATCAAATCCCCCATTCCCGAGGAATGATAATGAGTGATGAAGATTATGAAGTTTCTTTAGAAAATATCCCTCGGGGTTTAAGAAAATAGTATCCATATGTCCTTCCATATTTTCATATGGGCGGTGTGAAGGTCCAACAAGACCTCTTGGCCCGCTTTGGAGTCACATTCATATAGTGTAATATATGTATGGATTATCGCCACCAGAGAGTGCCTTAGCTCTATAACATCGGTATGGATTAACTCCTCAACAGTTTTCTCACTTGTAATGATTGAAATACGGGATATCATGGCACTATTTATAAACATATAGATTACCTACTGTGATCCTTAATTCAAAAGGTCAAAATAATTAACTCCTCCATCCAAAATGAAAAGGGAATGGTTGGAAGGATGATGAAATTACCTTCACATTCCAGGTCATCGACATTCTGGGATACCATTTCTCAAAAATTTCTAGAAAAAGTGGTTGATGCATCCTCAAAATTAAAATAAACTTTATGTTCCTCCAAAGACACCCAAGGTGAAGATTCATGCTCGATTGGGTCAGCACTCTCTAGACGATCACAAAAATAAAATGTACCCATGGTAATAATCATTATTGAACTACGACCAATTACTGATTCTGATTCTCCTCGATCCTCAATATCTCCGTCCTCCATGGCCGTATCCCCTAATGGATTGGGATTAGTGTGCTCTGTAGGAGCATCGACTCCTGAAGACACCCCCTCCATGGGGGATGTAGTCATTTGTTCTGGGGTGGTCAATCTCATGGGACATGAGATCTCCCTAATTTATATAGTTTTCTAATGTTCCCCATTCATATTATCCACCATTGGTAATGTTATTACATTTATCTTTGAATGAGAAGGATCAAAAAACTCAGTTATAGCTTCATCCTATAATGAATCTCCCATTATTGGTACATAGGATGTTTGATCCGGAATAGATTCCATCCAAGGGCATAGAATCCCCCCAACAACCTTATATTTCCTATAATCTTGGAGTTTCTCAACTATATTCATTTCTGGGGTCACCCCAACATATGAGGAAATGGTTCTATAAATGTCCATGAATTTTCTTCATAGTTTCTCTTGTGTCTTGCACCAATTTATATACACAATGATTAGTAGGAAAATGAAGATGCATAACTTGATGGATGAATGGAGGAATGAAATAGTCACCTGCTATCCTTGAAATTACACATGTCAATAGCCATGACACTCACTAACACTTCATAGTTTTCCATATTTATGATCCCCTAGAAGGAAGTAAATTTTCATATGGGGTTGTAAATGACCAAGAAGGGTCTACATGGACCACCTCCATACCCTCCATGGTCATAGGGGATCCCTCTCTAGAAAATAACACATAAAAAGGGACACTCTACCTAGTTGATGTTCCCCTAAGAGTGTATTTTGGGGAAGAAACAGCCTCCTTGGTCTCTCCAGTTTCCTACCAGAATAGGGAATAAGATTCAAGGGTCATGTGAACAAGAAGAATAAGGACTAATATAAATAATTGTAACTACCTCTTCGATAGTATCATCTGGATCCGGGATTACAACCATGTATTCTACTTGATAAGACCAATAAAATCTACCCTATAAATAGTAGATTCATGTATCCATCCCTTTTAAACATGTAGTCACCTCACATGGACCCTTGCGAGATGAGTTCCACACGAGTGCAACGATAGATCCAAATCACTCTTGGCCAAGGGTCTCCACTTGAAGTGTCTCCCAAATATCATTAGACGATATGTTGTCCTTAAAAGTATCCCAATCCTTCCAAGACACTAAAAATTCCATAGTAACAGGTATGGGTAATGTTGGAAGATGCACCTGAGGATGTGAGCTAGGTTCTGGTGGCCGCAACAACTTTCTAGGAACCTCATCCACTGTGGAACCCTATGTGGCTATGTTTTTTTGAGACCCCATATGTGAATGAATAATCTAACCCAATGTGGTCATGGTAGGAGGGTAAACATCATCAACACCCCTTTAATCATGGCTACCATCATAATCATCCTTGTTAACCTTTGAACTCAGCATGTCAAGTACTCGATGAGAGTATATATGATGTTTGTGTAAGGAGTGGATTGAGCCCTCAAGATCATGAATATTGGAATCCATCATATCAGGGTCATTATCATAATGGATGTTAGAAGGATCTAATATAAAAAAATACCCAGTAAGTTCAACCTCCTTCTCTGGTAATAAATTCCACAAAGCACGATCCGAATGGGCCCTCCACAAGGAATACCATTGTCTCTAGGCTTATGGGAAAACAACATCAGAAGGGATAGATGCTTGACCCTATGAAGTTGTTCATGTGATAATAAATTTTTGTATTGAATTTTTTTATATTTGTTAATATAATTTCCTAAAATTATTCTTATTTGGATGATTTAATGGGAAAATATGTTTTGTGATACACTTTAGAATTTGCATGGAAATTTTGTTTTTACCATTTTAATATAACCTTTGTATTAAGCTAATAAATTTTAATGTGTGCCAAATTGTGACTAAAAATTTTATAGTAATAGTAAATTATAAATTTTTTACATTTTTTATGCATACCATGGCATCTAGATCCCACATTTGCTGGGCTGAAAATGGGCATTAATAGAGGGGTAGATAGAATTCGGAATACTAGACCCCACCTCACTAAAGTGACCATAACTTCTTTATTAGTGATTTTATGAGGATTAAATTTTTAAAGGATTTAAATGAATCAATTTAGATAATTTCATTAAACTTATGTGACACTTGTTTCATAAGAAATTGTGGTAGAAAATGTTGGTCAATATAAAGTAATTTTTGGAGACCAAATGACACATGTACCCTTTTGTAATTTGAAACCCTATCCCTCAAAAACTCTATTTAAATGAAATTTTCCGTCTTTTTGAGGGTTGTTAGAGGATTTGGGAAGGTTTGGAAGAAAGTTTGGATCCTAGAAAAATATCAAACCTCTTAAAAGAATTATTTCTTTGTGAAAATATCTCTTCCAATAAGGATATCCTCTCCCACCTCCACTCTGTGTTTCTTTGTTTTTATGCTCGTAACTTGACTTTTTCTTCAATAAATATTTTGAGTTCCTATATTTTAATATTCTTATTTTTCTTCGTGGCGCGAGAATATAATTTTGGAGATGATATTGGTTGATTCCATTCCAATCCATTTCTTATGCAAGACATATCCTTGATGACTACTCCCCCCATGGAAGAGTGATTTTGTTCATAGTTGATCTAATCCCTACTTCCTTAACTTATTTATTTTGAATACATAAACATAATATAACTCAGAAATTTTGATCAATTAATTGTGTTTTATTTTTTAAGTAAATCAATCAACTTTCACTTGACTATAAGGTCGGACTTGTGTAAATTGTGTGAGTGAAAATTCAATCGCAAGATCCAATCAACTTGGGATAGAAGTGTAGGGTTAAAGTCTTATCACCAAAATAAATTAATTCTATAAAACAATTTGGATATGATTCCCTAATTTTAAATTTACCATAAGTTGTATTTTGTATCACAATCAATGTAGGGTGCTATGATTGTATGACCAAATGTTAACCTAGGGATCATTTTTCCAATATTTTTGGTCATGTTAATTCCCATAGGGTTTGGGGATTGAAAGGATTAGGGGATCACAATTTAATGAATTATAACCATATGGTATAATGATAAATTGATGGTGAAGGGTGTGTGTTATATTGAATACATGTTCTCATATTTTTTTAAAATAATTTGTGTCACTGATTGTTTCTTCCCCGTTTGTTGTTTTGTTTATTGTCCAAAAGTCACAACCAACCCTCCTAGATTTTCTCATTTCTTTTCAATTTTTAATTTATTCATGACTATTAAAGTTTGTTTAATTCATTTCATCCTCAATATAGTGACCTATGTATGCCACTATTCTATACTTAGTAATATCAAAAATATTTTTGTGAGCATGTGAAACAAAGCTCATCCAATTAGCATTGTTTTCGGGGAGGAAAGTTTTTAATTCATCCTCTATTACATAAGTTTGTTGGTCTGTTTTTATTACAATGTTTCTTGTATTCTATTCCATTTTCTTTTTATTCTTTCTTCCACACATATTCTTTTTCAATCCATCATTTGAAACCTAATTTAATGATATTGATGTCTGCTACTTTTCGTTTCTCCCTTTTCTATGTTTTATAACATGACCCCACCCTAAGGCTCTATTTAATCTAAACTCTAAGATTGAATGCATCCTTAGGTATCAAATCGAACAATATCAGCATATGGGAAGTGTCAAAATTTAGCCAACTGGGGAACTCATCCACTCTAGGATCTTTGAAATAGGAAATCCATCCGAAAAAATATTAAACTAGATCCAATGGCTGAAAACAATAATAGTGAACATAATCAAACCATTCAAGAGTTTGCTTCACCAGATGATAATTATCCGCCAAAATTCAGTACATAACCAAATCACTAATTAGATATTGAATTAAAATTTGGATTGATACACCTGCTTTGAAAATTTAATGACCACTCTGGAAAGGATCCAAATGGACATTTAAAATAATTAAATTTTGTTTTCTTAACTCTAAAACAAAGAAATGTCTCTAAAGATAAAATCAAATTATGTTCATTTCCATTATCACTTGATGGAACTACAAAATATTTGATTTATTACCTACATTTTGAAGATGTTATATCATGGAATGATGTTAAATGAATACTCTTGCAGAGACTCTTTCCAGCATCAAAGACATCAGTTATTCAAAAGGAGGTCTCTGGAATCAAGCAAGTATAGGGAGAGTCAATGTATAAGTACTCAGAGTGATTCAAGAATTTATGTGCATTTTTTCCACATCACTGAATTAGTGAGAAAATCCTCATCTAGTACTTCTACGATGGTCTCACTTCTATAGAGTGGAGCATGGTCGATGCTGCAGTAGGATGAGAATTAGATGAACCCCCCCCCAATGGTTTCTCAAGAATTAATTGACAATATGGAACAAAATCTCAATAATTCAGTGATCAAGATACAATATCTATTAGAGGATTACATTAGGTAAGTCTCTCTACTATTTGGAATCATTTAACTATTAATAAGTTAGTTGATTTAACCTCTATAGTGAGACATATATCATTTTCCCAAAAAGGATTCCCCCAACTCTAGTGAAGCTTTTTTTTCATTTTTATTAACCAGACCATCCAACATATTGTTACAAATAACTACAAGGGATAGAAGATTGTGTAGCAGTAATCCCAGGGAGATGATTTTAACAACAACATGCACCCCCACAAAATAAGTATGATTCCTTCATACCAACATAGAATCATGGATGTAAGGACCACTAATATATGAGGTATGGGTGTGAATAATAACAAAGGGATCCTCTCCAACAAAACATCCCACAAAATCCAACTTACTAGAAGGGTTTTCACCAACCCAAAAGTATATTTGAATCCCAAAAATAAAAAATTCAACAAAAAGGAGATCCCCAAACAAATATAGATTCAAACATTGATGATCTTTTTAAACATTTTGTTCCTAATCAACAAAAGGATCTAAAGAGTCATGACACAGAGTTGAGGGAGCTAAAGATGCTAATGATCCAGATTTCCACCACCCTCCAGGAAATGGTGAATAAGAACTCTAGAAACCTGACCTCCCAACCCACTCCTAATCCAGAGGGGGATGTTAGTTCAATCTTATTGAGGAGTGGGAAGAAAACAAGTGATAAAATTGTTCCTATTATTCCACCGAGATTCACCCATGCAAAGGAGATTACCCCATCATCACCATTAGTTTAGAAACCAAAGGGGAAAGGAAAATGTAAGATGAAAATTGATGATATTTCACATAAACCCATTCCATTTCCAAATAGAGTTGTGAAAACAAAAAATATGGATGAAGTGGAAATGAAAAATGAGGTTTTGGACAATTTAAGTGTATTGAGATAAACATACCGCTTCATGAGGCCGTTAAGAAAATATCTAGGTATGCCAAATTATTAAAATAAAATTTTACCAATCGAAGAGTGTTCAAGGGAAATGAGAGGATAAATATTATAAGGAATGTGTCAGAACTCATTACATCAACTCAAGAAATTTCAACAAAGTGCACAGATCCTGGTACATTCACTATCCGATAAACCATAAGGTAGTTACATTTTTATGATGCTTTATGTGACTTAGGAGCTTCCATAAATGTGATTCCTCACTTTGTATTCTCTTCTTTATGGGATGGTGAGTTTAAGCTGATATGAGTAGTGGTGCATTTGGAAAATAGATCTATAACCTATCCAGTAGGAGTCCTTGAGGATATACTTTTTTGGGAAAGAGACATGATCTTTCCAGCAGACTTCTACATTTTTAACGTGGAGGATGACCATGTAAGTTCACATGATCCGATTATCTTAGGTAATCCCTTCATCAAAACTTCAAAAAATATAATAAATATCCATGTGGTTACATTTTCCATGTAATTTAGTGATGAAGTTGTAAAATTTAATGTTTTAGACTCGATGAAGTACCCTTCAGAGGACCATGATGCTTTTTTATCTCCCATTTTTAACCACCTTGTAAAAACCCCCTGGATTATTATTGTCTTATGCTTATAGAGATTATGAGTATTGGTTCTAGTTTGTTGTCAAAGAGAACATTGACACCTATTTTTAATTCAAAAATCACTATTGAATGTGATTTTTATGTGGAATTTTATTTTTATTTTGATCATGTACACTCTGATTATGAATTCGATGTTGAGTGTTCTGATGGATTTGAGGCATTATTCTCTGATTTTGATAGTTTATATTTTGATACTAATGTTCATTGTGAAAATATATTAGTTCCTTCAATGTATCCATCTATAAATCACCCCTACATTGGAACTCAATACATTACCACTAGATCTCAAAAACTAATAATTATTGAATGGTGATAGATTAGATATTATAAAATCAAATAATCTTCCCTTTGAACATGAAGAAAATGTTTTGAATCTTTTGAGGGTGAACATTAGGGAAATCGGGTGGACCTTGTCAAACATATTAGGCATTAGCCCCTCCATTTTCATACATAGGATTCTTTTGGAGGATGTGGATAATTTGATAAGGTAGTTAAAAAGGATACATAATCCAACTCTTCTGAAAGTTTTATAAAATGATGTTGAAAATTTTCTCAATGCAAGTATCATTTTTTCCATTTGATATTCCCAGTGCGTAAGGACTGTCTAGGTTGTGCCTAAGAAAAGTGGTGTTACTGTTGTTAGAAATGAGAGGGAGGAGTTATTTCTAACGAGGGTGAAAAATAGTTGGCATGTGTGTATTGATTATATGAAACTAAATAAAACCACTCACAAAGACCATTTTCCCTCCCATTTATTGATCAAATTCTTGAGAGACTTTCTGGGAGGACACAATACTGTTTACTCAATGGGTTTTCTGGTTATTTTTATGTCACTATTTCTCTATAGGATCAATAAAAGGCTACGTTCACTTGCCTATTCAGTGCATTTTCCTACGAGAGGATTCCATTGGGACTATGAAATTCCCTAAGTACCTTCTAGTGATGCATGGTGAGATTTTTTTTTGATTTTCTTGAGACATGTATGAAGGTATTTATGGATGATTTTACAGTATATAGATCCTTATATGATAAATGTATATTTCATTCGGGAAAGGTGTTGAATTGTGGTATTGAAAAGAATCTAGTCTTAAACTTTGAAAATTATAATTTTCTGGTAGATCATGGTATTTTATTTGAAAACTTAGTGTCAAAACATGGAATGGAGGTTGATATATCCTAGGAATATATTATTTAATACTTACAATATTCTTCATGTGTGTGTGATGTTAGATCCTTCCTAGGGAATTTAGGATTTTGTAGGCACTTTATCAAAGATTTCAGTATTCATTTTTCATGATTAATTCAAAAGGATAATGATTTTGTGTCTGATGATTCTTATAGTGATTCCTTTGATGAGCTAAATAAGTATCTGACCACTCCACCGATCATATATTCCCCAAGGTGGTACATTCCATTTGAGCATATGTGTGATGCTTCAAACATTGAAGTTAGAGTCATCTTATCATAGGAGGTGGAGGGATGTTCACATATGATTAGCTATGCTTCAAGGAAATTTGACTCATCCCAATCAAACTACACAACCATAGAAAATGAGTTTCTTGTCATTATATTTTCTTTGGATAAATTTTGTTTGTATTTGTTAGGAACTCATCTAGTTGTTTTTTCTTATCATGTATCCTTGAGGTACCTCTTGAAGAATCCAAATATAAATAGTAGACATATCCAATGGATTATCCTTCTTTGAGAGTTCAATATAGAGATAGAGTATAAGAAGGGTTCGAAGAACTTGGTGGAAGATCACATGAGTAGTATTACTCATACATTGGCAGTTGACACCATGGACTAGGTACCACTTTGGGACACATTTCCTGATGATAGTATTTAATTACTCTCATGTAAACATCCTTGGTATGATGATATGGTGAACTGAGTTGTTTACTCTAAAATTCCATTAAATTTAAAGAAACATCATGTCCATAAATTAAAGAGTGAGTCTATGTTTTAGGTGTGGGAGGATCCCTACCTATGGCACATCTGTAGTGATCATGATATTAGGAGGTGTGTTCTTGATCATGAGTTTGAGTATGTTATGCGCTTCTACCATACACATTCATGTGGAGGATACTTTGGACCAAAATTAATATATAGGAAGTCTTATAATCTTTATTATATTTTCATAGATCATTTCATGATGCTAATGTGTTTTTTATGTCATTCTCATGTTTCCAACACACTAGCAATATTTCTAGAAGACCATAGTTTCCACAACAGCCCATATTATTATATGAGAATTTTTATGTATGTGGAATTGATTTTATGGGTCATTTTCCTAGTTCATTTTCCTTTTTGAATATGTTGGTTTCTGTTGATTATCTTAGCAAATGGGTGGAGGCCAAGTCCATCAAGACTGATGATTCTCATTTTGTAGTCGAATTTATCAAGGAAATTTTTTTATGAAGGTTTGGAGTACTAAAGACCATAATCAGTGACTAAGGGACACACTATTTCAATCCAAATTTGGATTCCCTTCATCATAATTATGGGGTGAAACAAAAAACTTCAACACCATAACACCCACATACAAATTTCAAGGTAGATGTCTAAAATTGAGATTTTAATTTTTTTTGGAGGATACTATGTAGGTGAATAGGAAGGTTTGGAGCTAGCACTTGGATAATAAAATCTAGGATTATAGGAAGGTATACAAGACTCCCATTGGTATACACCCATTTCCAATTGTTTTTGGCAAAGCCTGGAATCTCCCTGTGGAGGTTGAGCATTGGGAATATTGGGATGTAAATAAATGAAACAAGGATTTATCCTGAGATAGAGATCATAGAGGGATGAAAATTAAATATATTGATAAGATTTGATTGTCATCATATGATAACTCGTGTCTCTATAACTAAATATCAAAAGTATCTTATGATAAAATGATCAAAAAAGGAAGTTTATTGTAGGAGACAAAGTGCTTTTCTATAGTTCACGATTGAATTTGATGCCTAGTAAGTTTCTTTCTAGAGTGTTGGGACCTTATGGTGTATCTAATATCTTTCCTTATGGTGAAGTGGAGATAACTCAAGAGGAAATAAGAATGATCTTTATAGTCAATGGGAAGAGGTTGAAGCAATACTAGGAGGGATTCTCAACACATGCAGTTGATATCATCACACCGCATGAGCCCATCATCACATGAAAACATCAGGATATCCCCTACCCTCTCACTTTTATATTATTTTTAATAATTTTAATTCTTCGTTTCATGGTAGTTTTATCAATTTATAGAGTCACATTGAGAACAATATAACATTTTATGTGTGGGTGAGGGGATGGAATTTTTGGTAGATACCTTGGGATTTTTCTTTTTGATTGTTTCGTATTTTTATGGTTTCAAAAAAATAAAAACATAATAAAAACAAAAAAAATCATTTCACATTCTCGTTATATACATGGAACTAATTGAGATTTCATGTTTTATTTTTTAAGCCTCATAGAAAGCATGTTGAGAATGGTAAAGTTTACATCTTTGTTTATTGATTTTTGTGAAAATTGAAGTTGGTCAATGATATGTTTGATTGTGTCTTTATAAAGACTTTGATATTTTTGACATCCTTCATTGTGGGAAATTTTTAAGAAATCTATTTCATTTAATATCTCCATTAACATCACACACAATCATGACTTAGGAGCTTCTCGTACCCAATTAACGGTATAATTAGGGTAACTAATCCTTTTCATCTTGTAATGTAGTCTTGCCATACATTATTTTTTTCTTCCGACCATTTCCATCAATATACCAGATTGACCTATTTGTGTGCACCTAATATCCAACTAATTTACACCCTAAAAAATCAATAAATAGGGGAGTGAAGAAATGTACAATATGTGCAGATATTTTGGTCAAGAGCTCGAGGTTTGGCTTCTGGGAATTCTTAAATGAGTGGGATTTGGAATTTTATTGCAAAGGATGTTGAAAATGTTTGGTGGAATTGAAAAAGGTATGAATAAAATTTTTTCTTGACCTGAATATATTGGATAAAGGGTGGAGATACATTCTTGAAATAATTGGCACACACACATGGGGAATTTGTGGAATGGTTGACTCATAAGATTTTATCGCTTGATTAGTTTCATTTGTATCATTGGATTTTGTTTTGATAAAATTTCTGAGGCAATTACTTCAGGATTTTTTTATATTGAATTATTTTTTGCGAATCTTTCTATGCTTATATTTCCATCACGGATTGAGAAATTTTAATATGCATCATTTTCTAGATTACTCGACATGAGGTTTTTCCCGGGAGTTCAAATGGGTATGAGTGGGGGTGTTGATAATAAATGTTTTTATTGAATATATTGTTGATATTTATTGACATTATTTCCCCAAGTTACTCTTATTTGGATAATTTAATGGAAAATATGTTTTGGGATAGAGTTTTTAAATTCAATGGAAATTCTATTTTTACCATTTTAATATCACCCTTGTATTTAGGTCATAAAATTTTATTTTTGCCGAATTGTGACTTAAAAGATTACATTTATATTAAAATCAAAATTTTATACATTTTTTATTACGAGTATAATAGTTGGATATCACATTTGGTGCATTTAAAATGGGCATTAATAAGGGGCTGGACAGAATTCGGTAGACTCGACCCCACCTCACTAAAGTAGCCATAACCTATTTATTACTGCTTATATGTGAGATAAATTTTTAGAGGTTTTAATGGAATCAATTTTTAAGAATTTCATTCAATTGGGGTGACACTTGGTTCACAAGGGATGGTGGTTGAAAATGAGGTTCAAGATGAAGTAATATTTGGATACCAAATGATGCATGTACCCTTTTTTGAATTTGAAACCATGGACCTCCAAAAGCCTATTCAAATGATATTTTCACACTTTTGGAGTGTTTTATGATGATTTGGGAATTTCTTTATGAACTTTTTGTTCATAGAAACATCTCAAACCTCTTTGAAGAAGTAAGGGGTTGGGAAAATATCTCTTAAAAGAAGGCTCTATTCTCCCACCTCCTCTTTATGTTTCTTTGTTTTCATGCTTGTAACTTGACATTTTCTCCCATAAATATTTTTGTATTATTCTATTTTAAAATTATTTTTTTCTTCTTGGTGAATAAATATAATATTGTAGATGATATTTTATGTTTCCATTTCAATACATTTCTTATGAAAAACATCTCCATGATAACAACTCCAACCATGGAAGAGTGGTTTCGTTTATAGTTAATCTAATACATACTCCCTTAATTTATTTATTTTGAATCCATAAACATAATTTAACTCATGAGTTTTGATGTATTAATTGAGTTTTATTTTCTAGGGAACTTGATCACCAATAACTTGACCGTGAGGTCAGACTTGTGTAAATTTTGTGAGTGAAACTTCAATCGCAAGATCCAATCCACTTAGGATAGAATTGTAGGGTTCATGTGTCATCCCCAATGTCAAATAATTCTCAAATACATGAATTATAGGATACCATAATTTTCCATTGTTCATAAATTGCCTTTTAGATCACAATCAAATAAGGGTGCTTTGATTGGATGTCCCAAAGTTAAGCTAGGGCTCATTTTTCAAATATTTGTGGTCCTATTAATTTCCATAGGGTTCAGGGATTGAAAACATCAGGGGATAAAAATTGAATTAATTATAATCATATGGTATAATGATAAATTAATGTTGAAGGGGGTGTATTATATTTACTACATATTATCACATTATTGTTTTCAAAGAAGTTGGGTTATTGATTGTTTCTTCTCCTTTCATTGTTTTGATTAATTTCTAAAAATGACAACCAAACCCCCCATGTGTTTTCTTTTATTTTCACATTTTTTGGTTTCTTAAATCCTATTAAGGGTTTTCTAATTCCTTTCCTAATCATGAGAATGAACTAGGTCATCAACTATAATTCACTTAGTAAAATCACAAATATTTTTTAGAGCATGTGTGAAAATGCACATCAGCTTGTATACTGGGAAGTTGAACTACATTCCCAAAAATTATTCTAGAGAGGCTCTAAAAGAAGGTATCTCCTTGGATTCTTCCTAATCCTAGAATACTCAACTATTTTATTTTGTTTTCTTCTGGTATTGGAGGACTTTTGATCCTCGATAACAAAAATAATTTTTTCCAATTGATCTGCTGGGTATGATTGTTTACAGGTCTCTAAATAGGATACAGTAAGGGAGGTATGGAAATATGCTACAGGAGGAAGTTTGATTTGACATTGGGTATCCTCCCGAGTAAACATCATTAAATTATTTTGAGATATTATTAAATTCTTATATAATAATGCGTTATTGAGGGTTGGGGGACACTTCATCTGGAAGCAATTGTATTGATGAGAAAATATGCAAGGTTCATATCCCTCAAATATGATTTCCGTATTGATTTTGGAAACTAAAACTCCCTATCATAGAGAAAATTGATTTACTCTCTCATTAAAATCCTCATATACATCATTTAACAAGGTACCATAGGGGGGAACGTTAGGATCATATGTGAAATGGTCATGGTGTTGAAGTGTTCCTTTAGTTCCCATTCACTCCAGTCTGACAACATTAAACCACATGTGATTTAGAGGTATGGTTGAATAATAAACCCCATGATCTGTTGGGGATTGATAAATGATTATCCTACCATATGAGCTACTATCTAGCTCCAGATAATCTGGAAGGGACCTACCAGCTGGTGTGGTGTCCTCCCCTTGCTAATATGTCTTACCAACACTGGGATGGAAATATTAAAACACATTTTAGTGGATAATTGAAACACCATAATAAAATCAATGAATCTAGCCCCAGTATCTAAATCATGCATCGGTAGAATCCAAAAACACATAAACATGTCCTAGAATTCTGCCAATCATAACATCTAGTCATCTTAAGGAAGGATTTTCTAGCCCCATTCGTTGAATCGACCCTCTTCCAGAATTGGACAATATGCACTCATCCACATTCAAGTTTCAATGGTTGGGAAAGACCTATGTATCTGCACACAAGGCTCTTGGACACTTCTTGTGTCAATGGAATTAATATAATCTAAAAATGGGAAGTCTTACTTTGGGGGATGATTATCTTTCAAAAGGGCCTTTTCTTTAGCAACAAGTTTCTTGGAAAGAGGATTCCTATACTCGTCATATGAAGTGGAAAAAGGTGAAAAAATTCACCATACATATCAACAATAATAGGAACCCCTAAAATCATCTGGATGTCCCAAAGATTAATGTTGACTTTCCCACGCATCAGATGGAAGCTATTAGTGTCGGGGCTCCAATTTCTCAATAACTGTGGGATAATATTTTGATTTCAATGGGTGTATTTCTATGATTACTAGACTTCCATGTTTATCACCAAATCCTAAAAATCAAATTTTAATTCCTCATAGCTTTGGAAAACAAAAATGGGTCGCCCTAGTACAAACCGGATGATCCCCCATGATGAATGTCCCATTCTGATGTCCACCCCTATTGCTCATTTGTAGTAGATCTCCATGAAATGCTATGATAGAAATGAATTTTTTCATTCATCCCTCATAGTTTTTCCTCTAGTGACCAAGGAGCATAATTCAAAAGAGATCTTGTAGCAAGAGACTCTAGGGTAAATTCCCATTTTTCTGAAATATTTTCCCACGGAATAATGATGGTTTCAAATATCTAGATGACTTGTTGATTTATTGAATGAGGTTTCAGGATAGCTACGTCAGACTGTAGACTAGATCCATAGAGAGGAAACTTTTTTGAGACTGGATACACTCTCTAACCAACACTATGAATTCCTACAATTAGATGATGAAGTGGGTTAACAATGATTTTATTTTTGATAGAATCAACAAGAGTTTTCCTCCTTTCATGGCTAGCCGAGAGGAAAACCACCACAGTAGAAGATGAAGCAGTAGTATAAGTAACATATAAAGGGAACATCCTATTGTATGCATCAAGATTCTAGATTAAGTTAATTTCCATAATAAAAAATGGACAAGTATTAAACCCATAAAAAGGAACACGAACTATCATTTAGTAGTAGTATTGGTATGCAATCTATCAGTTTTCATAAACCATCATCCCGCAAACCATTAGTATGTGAAGGTGCTGGCCTACAAAGTGTTGGCCAGTGAATCAATAGTTTGAGAAATGATTAATTTGTAACAAATAAACCTCTATATTGAAATCAAAAGTCAACTTTTTTTGTTGAAGTCCTTCAGTTTGTGGGTTAAGAATCATAGTTTGTTGAAAAAGTGAACCAAAATGGAGGAAATTCATAGAAACTATAAATGGTTGAGGATTTTTAGGAGCTCCATGTTCACCAAGAGAATCAGCATATGAAAAATGAGTTGGGTCCCACATATATTGGTTTGGTCCCCTCTTATGGGTCTACTTGTCTACCAAAACCCGGATCAAATCAAGACGTCTTTCTACATCATAATAGCCTCATCGTCATCCTGATTGGACCTAATTCCAATAGGGGCATTTTTTGGGTCCTTAAATCACAAAAAAAATATTTAAATGTTTTGATAAATTTTATAAAGTGAGGAAATGAAATAAATATATAATATTTAGGTAAAGTTTCAAAGGGTTGTGACCATGAAGAAAAAAACATCACGAATCACCGCTCCACATGGCATTCCACTACTTCGTAAATCCCTCACAAATGGGAATAGTTCACAGAAATGGTGGATTCAACGGTGCCCAAAAACATATTAATAGAATTTTTAGTAAGAGTTAGTGACTTTTGATCTTGCAATGGAACACTCCTCATGAACTAAAATGTTCGTGGGGAGAGGCGGTATTGTCAACTCTTGCGAAAAATTCAAGGGTGTTTGTAGGGAGAGGTGGGGATTCAGTGCCAGCAAAGGAAATCCCCTAATGACTAAGTCTTTTGTAGGATCCTAAACAATACACTCATGACCCACCACAAATGACTGGCCACTCTGGTATTTGGTCCCTATTCCCATCTATAAATAGACCCTAAGGGGAACAAAAGAGTTGTGGAATTTTGAGGAGAATGATGGAGAAAGGGAGCCACTACTGAATGAACCAAGGAACCATGAAAACTAGATCCATTTGATGATTCCCAACAGGTACAACTTACTTCATGTGATAAAGGAGGATAAAATAAATAATTTGGATATCTGAGAACCCAAGACCCTTTGTATAAAAAACCTGCAAGGCACATAAACAATATCGCCTTTGCAAATAGGCATACCATATTGAGAAGTGCTATATAGACGGAACCCTGACCAACATAGAAAATCCCTACATGGGATGATGTCTACATCGCGTAGTAAATCGCTACATAGGTGGAACTTGGTCCCGCATCACCATATGCTACATGGAAATAACCTGAGTCCACATAGCACAATGCTATTTGGACACTACCACAACCCACGTAGCATCATGCTACAAAGAGGAAACTCCATCCTGTAGGAGAGCCTGCTACACAGAATGAGGCATACTAGGACATTCTACCGTTATGCTCCCATAATTATCTTCCAAGGTATTACTTCCTATGTTATCACCTCCACAAACTATTCTAATTTAATCAGGCCAAGGATACTTCCAAATCCACAAGAAATGTATGATAAGATCATCAGACACATCAGTGTGCCCTTTTTAGTTTACTTAACCAAGGTAAACTAAGTCATGTGGGTAACCCCAGTAGTAAGGAAGACCCTTGGAATAACCATTAGTTGAAATTCACATGGTAATAAGGGTTTCTACCATTAGGTTTTAATGTGAACCTCTTTTTTCTAGGGATTCAAGGGACCTTTTGGCCTTTCCCTTTGATGAGGTTCAATGATGAACATTTATTTATTTCTAAAAACCAATTTTTAGACACTCCTCCAAAGTTCAGCCGCTAGCCTTTCTTGTGGGAGGTGGCACTCTTTCTCATTTTCACCTATTCCTACTACATATTTGGATAGATCAAGGTAGGTGACTATATTGGATAGGAAAATAATAGATTAGGTGGGCATACTCAAATCCCATCTCGCTTCCCCTTTGGGCTCCAACACCATCTATTAGAGGACATGGTGAGATTATGTGATCATAAGATATACTGCTTCCTCATGTTTCTCACACCAATCATGACTCATGAGGTATTAGAGGTTAGTGTCGATTCAGGCATATGTATGATCCCAAATATCAAATGGGCATTATCCATGGATGTAAGCCCCAAAATAAAATAGAAAATGGTCATTCTCCATGGATGAAATCCCCAAATTCAAATACCAAATAGGAATTCTCTATGGATGTAAACCCAATACTCAAATATCAAATGGGAATTTTTCATGGATATAGTCCCAAACCTAAAATTCCAAATCGGAATTTTCCATGGATGTATGCCCCAATCATGCCCCCTCAAATGGGTAGCTTCCATGCATAATGCCGAACATACCGAACTATGTGGTATTTGATTCCCAACTGACTAGGATACATAGGTATCCTCCTAGAGGTCCAAAATCGACACCCAAATCACCCTAATATTCTTCACATCACATTAACAATAGGTTTATATCCATCTAGGAGATGACATATCTTTTGTGTACCTCAAGCCACCTCAACATAAATCCCACACCATCCTTGATTAGGAACCCTTTGCTGAGAGATAATTACCATATAATGTTAAACTACATGGTTAAGTCCTGTTCAGACGACCCTAAAAGGTGATTTGTCCATTTAAGAAACACTGAACTACATGGGTTCTGATTCCACTCACTATGATACATAGGAACCCATATTATGGGTTTGATACCAACATTAAAACAACTCATGTCCCCCCTAGATGATGATAAACTCTAGAGACCCTCATCATACATCTTAGAAACATCATCATCTTTATAAATTATCAATGAATCACAAAATTATCCATAAAAGGTGACCATTGGTGGACAACTTCGGATATATACATATATCTCCATTAATGGAGAACCTCAGATACATATGTATGATTCCAAACCCATGTGCAGTTACGATCAATTTTTACTTAGGGGTAATTCATGGAAACAAACTTGGGAATGAACCAAGGATTCATGAACATATCATAAATATATTATAGAGTCCTGGAATAGAAAATAGTTCCCCTAAAAAATGTTTGATGAGCCCAACTTCCCAACATCTCGACCAATGTGAGTTATTAAGTGTTGTTGGCCAAGTTACCCAACGAGCACCTACCTTTGGAATGTAGGTCTATGAATCATTAATATGAGAGACATTTAGTGTTTACAGATCCATGAAAAATCACATTGGAGACCGTTTGAGGAGATTGTACCCAATGTTATTGGTTTCACACCATTGAACACCATTGTAATCAACTGTTCGAGCTATAAACCATCTTCTTCAGAAACAACATAGAAGCTACCATTTTCAATATGATTTCTCTTGGTTGTAATGTTGTAGGGATTATGAATTGAACTTCCTAAGGGATTATAGAAGAAATGATGATGTAGTTTGGGATTACACATGGAAGTTCCATAAAAGATATCATTCCATGTGAGGGTAGGTGGTGTGGAGACCATCCCATTCAGCTCATACATGGATTATCCTATGTTTACTACACAGGGAAAGGTCATAGTTTTACATCATGAACTGAGGAAATTGTCTTATAGTTTAACGGTGTATGACTACGATGTGGAGCTAGGTAGATTTATATCATGCTGCTCAGACATGGGTGGACTCACTCCTTTCCCATTAGTATTACATAACCACTACTCATACAACTCTGGGTGGGGCATGGTGTTGGCATGCTGTGGATGAGTGGTCAGTCACGAGGTCCATGTTACAGTCCCCATGCAGAGAAAAAATAGGGGTTATGGTACCTATGTTGAGTATAAATAGGTAGGTGGGAGGCTAGATCCACCCGTGGGGTGAAGTTGGAGGACACATGATTGAGTGGAATAGGTCTCATGGGGACTCTAGGTGCATTTGGACCGGTCCTGGATAGGTGTGTCATCCCGATGAACTCGACCTTCACAAAGGGGTGTTAGTACAAGGTATAAACCATGGAGTATCCCATCAGAGAGGTTTCACAAAGCTAATATCATTATATATAGGTCCTTCACAATTCTCAGGTGCTTCAAAAAGGTCAGGGGCTTCATTAAGTGATATGATTCATCAAACGAGGTGTCCCAACCTCGGATTGATGTCCTAATTTGAAAGGGGAGTGCTTTACAAAGGATGAATTCTTCAGGAAGCCTCATGTTACCCATGTAGTGTTTTTTCTTTTCAAAGGTAATAAAAATTCATGATAGGCATCTCCACCTATGGTGGATGATCATAATAAAATATGTAATTGGGTTTTTTTAACCCTGGATACCCTAGGTGATCCATTTTTTACTTTTCTTCATGATGCCTAGGTAGTTCATGAATCATGAGTGGTTTTGGATGCATAATATCCAAGAATCCTCCGAAAATATCCTAATTAAGGGGGTATTTGTAGTTAAGGTGTTTTATAAAGATTAGAGGCATTCATAAATATATATGAGCTTCACATAGTAGATTAGATCTACGAGTCTGGAAGTCACATTCATGAAGGCACTATCATCCCTTTACACACTCACGAAGTGATCTACAACACCGATAATAATTGTGTAGAGGATTACCATCAAGACATCATATGTTCAGGAAGGAAATGATCATCCAATGAGAATTTCAAGCTCCAAACTTATTTTAAGAAGCTGATCTTTTAGAAGATATCACTTTTGAGGGATTTTGGGATATTTTTTATCAGATTTTCTTGGAACCAGCAATTCCTTCTTTAACTACCCCGATAGAATGTTTATTTCAATGTCAATAAAGACCCCCAATTAGAATAGTTTTTTATAGGAAAAGGAGGTTTCCATTATAAGGTAGAATCACTGAAAATTGAATATGAACTCTCTTTCATATAGCCTACTCAAAAAGATCACTCACGAAGCTCATGTGTGATGGTCACTTCATGGAGACCATCATAAATGAAGAGCTAGATGTACACCTAAAAATAGTATAGAGGTCCCTCAAATCCACTAAACATCTATAATAAGAAAAAAAAATCTATTTCTACATTGATAACCATCTCTACAAACTGTTCTCTGTGAACACTTCCTACTGAACTAGACTCCTTTTAACTTTTATTTATAAATGCTTCTCAAGGAATCAGACTTTGTGAACTCAATATTTTTTTACGATCTTTATGAACCAAATAATTGTGAATATCCTCCATGAACAAGCTTCAAGAGTGATCTTCATTAACTGATCTAAAAATAAAAACTAAGTCTTGAATACAATGGATGCTCAGAGATTTGATACTATTCCGTCCCATAGGGAAGAAATTGATAGGAATATTATGACCAGGAAGTGTATTTGAAAGACTCTCATACCATAAATTGTTGATATCGTAATTGAAAAAGTCGCAAAGTGAGTTTCCATTGTGAAATAGGCTACCACATTATGAATTTGAACTGATACATGAGGTCATCATTCTTGTGGAAAGAAGAGACAACCCATCTTACTAGTTCAGAGGCATGCTAAGGTAGTACCAATGGCATAGGGCTACTACAGTCTATATCTATAAGTACCATCCACCAATAATAGCTAACATTCTCTAAATCCACTTCAATATCAATACCGGGGAGAAGTAAGAGGATGAGGCATCCCCTCCGTAGAATGAGGCCATACTCAAGGTGGGTATTGGGATCCATTTAAGGGATGGAATAACAATTGGGATCTATGCTAGGGTATAAATTTTACTGATGAGTGGGAATAGGATCTCTGGGAATGTGTATCATGCACTGAGTATGAAGGAGATCTGAGGCAAGTTGGTATCAATGAAGAGACATGGGCCTCATAGTCTCACATCTACAACCCTTAGGAAATTATGCCAGAATTGCTGAGAATATGGTCATTAAAGACGCACACATTTTATTTTCATTGTGGAGAGGTTGAATCCAACCTATGGGACCTTAATCAAATCATAAGGATCCCATTTTGGGAATTATGTATGAAGAATTTATCCTCAAATGGAATGTATGGGTAGACCAAGAGCATTCATAGGATCTAGAGAAGGAGTTGTTAGACCTAGTTCAAGGAACCAGTAGAGAAAGGTTGGGGATGAGGGATATTACCTTCAAGAAGTCGTTTGGTTTTTTCCTGAATGAACCAATATCAAAGCCATTAAATGAGTCAGAACTGATAAGAAAGCTATTTGAAAGGCCTCTCACATGTCCCGGAGGATACTAATGGGTATGGAAGGGCTCTTACTAGAATATTTTAGAGGTGATCTAGTGGTAGCTATGGGGATATAGCGTTAAGACGAAAGCACAACCTATGGATAGGATGGTGGGATTCATCACTGATCTCACATGTGGATAGATTCTCTTAGTTAGGGATGTACACAAGAGGGTGAGGTCAATAACCTTTATTATAGTGTAACTACTGGCTATGGTGAATTGTGTAAATTTGGTTCTCCTGATACTGGAGAATCTGTACAATGTGATTCACCAAATCTGTGAAGGAAAGACTCCACTCCATGTATTTTGGAACCTCTATTTCTTGTATAGATATGTGGCCACACACATGGGGGTATATGAGTACCGAAACCCCATTTCTCCTCTAACAATAAACTTTCAGGCATCAATACTGAACATTGTGGTAAGTCTCTTGTTTAATTTGGGTTTGGTGGATGTTTTGGTGAATTTGAAGCTTGAAAATCACTTCATATTTCACCCATTCCCCCTTCCAATGGGTATGGTGACCGATTATGTTATAGGAACTATCGATTAGTGATCGTACCTTCTGGACTTCTAAGGTGGGGTACTAGTGGAGATGGTCAACTCTAAGACAATCTCTGAAGTTCACAACCCACACCGATTTGCAAGGAAGTTCAAGTGTCTATAGAGGTTAACATTGAAGGTATACATAGATGGGTGACATGAATTCCATCCTTCAGTGATGTGTAAACTATGAATCACGTTTAAACATGGGAATGGGAATATATAGAATGAGATGCCACTTACCACTACTGAATATGGGATCATTCATGAGTATACATAGAGCTAGTAAAGTGTATTTCATGTGGACATGTTGTGCAGGTGGGATACCTAAGCCAATGAAGTGGTTTCCCTTCAACTCTAGGGATAGGTTCAAGTGGATGTTGGTGAATGATGTGGTAGAAGAGATAGCCCATTGGGATGGGAAACAATAGTAGGTATAGCAATTCTTGGGTCCAGATAGGCAGGAGCCATAGGGAGAGGAGTAGAATCGGGCTCGATGCTTCTAGGAAAGTGATAGCATGGAGAAGCATAACCCTCTTGGGAGATCCCAATGGTTCACATTCATGGTCCGTGGAAATGGTTTTGTCTCCCAAATATTCCATGTGATTTCATGTTTCCCATTTCCAGGGATACCTAGGGGATTCAAAAGAAACTCACCACCCCTAGGGAAGAATGGATGTATCTCCTCACTGATGGGATAATCCTTTTCAGACTGGACCATGAAAGGGAATGTTTCTATTCTCCTCACACCTAAGTGATGAAATATATGGAAAAGATAGAGGATTTAAGCTACTTTGGAGGTACCACAAGCCCCTTTACTGATCAGATAAGGATGATGTTGGACATGTACTCACCTCTAGTTACCCTTGGGGATCATGCAGCTACTAGTGAGACTGATGGAGAAGAACTGGGAGACTCCATGGGGAGTGATGCCTACTCAATTTAAAATAGAGATATACTTTCTACTACTGAACATGTAATTATCTGGATCATATGTTCCGTGTATATTACCTATTCTTAAAACTATTACCTAATACCTTTTTTCTACTTGCGTAGTGATTAGACACAGGATAAGGGAGGTCCGGGATAGTCTTGGAAAGGAGGTCAATGGGTCCTCAACCCAAAAAGGGTAAAGTATGAGGTCCCTTCCTCATGTTGTGGACACGGCATCAGTCGGGCAAGATTCCGTGACCAAGGAAACAACTACAGAGGGAACCTCGCCCGAAGAACTACATGTGAATCTCTAGAATCTCCCCAATGGGTTGTATAAATCATGTAAGTATTTTCTCCCATTATATCCTCAACTCTTTCACTTTTTATTCATATTCATAACTAATGAATTTTGGAAAGTAATTTCAGCTGATGATCAGGACTTAGCCACCATCACCATCACATACATTAAAAGTTCCCAGGGAAGAGGAGGTGATGAAGGAGGTTACTCTCCCGGTGGAGATGTCTAGGGATTCTATGTAGGTAAGTCCAACCATCGAGTCTCCATTGAATGGGACCAATGAGATAGTACCCTTGATGGAGGAGGTTTAAATGGTGCTCCTGGAAGGGTTTCACAAATGAAAAAATATGACAAAGCCAATAATGGAGGTGTCACTAGGGGGTGGCTATTGGAGACGAAGTTTCCATGAATATGCAGAAATCATTTTAGTAATTGGAGTGATTGTGGAGGTGAAATTGGACATTCTTATCCCAAAATTCCCAATGTTGGATGGTGCGAAGGGTGAAGATGAGGTGGTACCACCAACAGGGGAAGCTAAGGGAGTTGGGGAACCTACATCCACCTCACTGATTCCACAAGGGGTAGAAGATTATTTCACTACAAATGAAGAGGTCAGTGAGGACCTATTCCAAGGGATGGTTCTCTAGCTTCTCATGCCTAAATACCTTCACTTGGAGGGTCTGACTGATGGTGTATTGATAACCTTTCTTCTATATGATCTTGCACCACCTATCAACCTCAAAGACTCTGGATTGAAGTCTATCGAGTAGAATCAGATCATGCATCCCAATGAATGGATATTAGTGAATAATTTCATCTCCCACACTTTTATTACTAAACTTCCATTGATTATTAGGTCTCTCCACCACTAGTTAGTTAGTTTTGGGACTGGTCGGGTGATGTTTTGTAACCTTCATGCACTAGCCTCTAATCTCATCATTGAGAGGGGAAATGTAGAATAGTTGGAAATCAAACTGGCTGGAAGAAGCATAATCATGAGGGGTATAATGTGCTTTAGGAAGCTAAGGGATATAATTCCCACTTGGAGGGGTTGGAACAGGATCATTCCACGGATTCCACTACTCAGACTTAGATCATTAAAAGTTTGAAGCCTCAACTGGCTTCAGCAGAAGCCAAGGAGGTCGAGGCCATAGAAGCATAGACAATGTGTTGGCCTAAGAATAAATGGTATCATATCAGAGTCAAGTATGTCCACTCCAAGGATTATGAGGATAAAGAAGACTAGGTTGGGTGGCAGCAGATCTTGGAGTCCACTAAATAGAGGTTGTCTGAGCCTGAACACTCAATTTATGAGGTCAATCATTGAATTGATTTTTTAAAGGGGAGGATCCAATATGAGAATGACCCTCTAAAACTTTTGTTTGTTTATTCAATGCATAGTTGAACATGTTTCCTTATCTTAATATCACACTTCAATCATATTTCCAAGAAAACAAAATATCAATATCCAAGATCATGTGAGTCTTTATTGGTGTGAGAAACATAGTATGACCATGTGATTTATATTTCATATGATAGTGTTAGAAAATCATCAAGCACTCATGGTCTGTTGTTACTGACTAACCACCAAGATTTTCTAGGCTGATGGAGGTCATGGCTAGAGAATGGGGATCTCAAAATAGATGAATTTCTTTTCGAACATGCTTTAGCACATGAACAGGGTAATGCCAGGGGTTAGAATTCTACCTGAAAAAGGGAAGTAAAAGTGTGAATCACGATTCCCAAAATTTGGAAAACAATTTTAGTGGTGTGGTGATATTGTACAACTACTGACTGTGTTTGAAACACATCATCCATATCCCTCAGGGATACTATTGTTGACTAGACACTTAGAGTGTTCAGACTAAGGTAGGTTGTGTCTAGATAATTGGTATCTCTAAATAGATGACTTTCAGTTCCAACCTTTTCTATCACATGAAAGGGGTAATGCTAGGAGTGTTCAATTCTACCTGAAAAAAAGTATCTGAAAAGTGTGAATCATAATTCCCAATGTTTGGAACACTATGTGAGTGGTGTGATGATATAAAAAAACTACCGACCATATTTGAAACATAGAATCCATATTTCTTAGCCTAAAATGGGGACAAACAAAAGAGGGATGGCCATTAACCATGTTTGAAACATGGAACTTGCCTCAGAATTTTGTCCAATGTTATTCAGGATAATTTCCTAGGATGGTAGGCGAGTCATTTTTTTCTAGAAAATAGGCCATTAGGGGGTCCCTTCATATGTGTAGGAGGATTAGGATCCAAATAAGGGGAACACAAAGTGTGGAAATTAAGTGATGGAATTTTATATTTAATTTCAACACTCCTAAATCATTCCACCATGTCTTAGAGCACATTGAGGTGGCAATATCAATATGAATGAAAGTCAAACATGCCTTCTAGGGGGAGTGTCTCCTTGGATGCTGATGATGGTGAGAGAACATGACTGATGTTGTAGATAGACAAAATTGAAGAAAAGAACATATTAGGAAAAAGGTCTAAGATAAGAAATAGTTTTACATTGTACAGTGAGGATGTTTGGACATGTAGTTTAAAATAACATGAAGGATGGATAATTATATAGTTTAACATCATGTGATCAGGATACAGTGTGTGGGGATCAGGCACTAATCTTACAAACACATCCTTATCATGTATGTTCAAGAGGGAATATTATATCCATTGTATAGGGTAGAGTCTCATTTTAGCATCATGTAAAAATGATGTAGTAAATCCTTGAGAATGATACCTTTCCCAATCATAAGGGTTGAAGGGTAAGTTGGGTAGCATGGTGGGAGACCATGCACTATGAAAAAAAATTTAGGGGTGATTCACATATAGTTTAAGGTTGTAGATCTTTGACCATGGTTTTTATTTTAGGGTCATATGTCTTAGGCAAATTAAAAATAGTTTTAGGTCATATTTCTTGAACCATGTCTTTTAGTTTCAGGTAATAAGGCTTGGTACTAGTTAAATAGATTAAGGCTGTGTTTTCTGGACAATGTTTTTTAGTTCTGGGTCATAAGGCTTGGACCTATTGCAAAAAGTTTATGGTTATATTTACTAGACCATGGATTTCATTTTAGGTTCATAAGGATTGGACTTATTTCAAATAGTTTTTGGTCATATTTCCTGCACCAAAGGGAAGGCGTGTCAAGGGAATGTATGTGATATTGAAGAAGAATTACTCGACATTGTTGAAGGGGCCTAGAAGGCCACCTGATTCCACATTAAAAATTCATGAGACAAATCACACATAGTTTAATTTCATGATGTTTGTACTTGGTTTCTTCTATTATTTTAAGGTCATAGAGTTTGGAATAGAATCCTAGATGGACATATATAGCATGATGGGGTGAAAATCCGGCATGAATGAGGGCTAGGAGGATACCCAACACCACACAACACATCCCGAGAATACATTCACATAGTTTAAAGTCATAATTATTGGAATATGGTGTTGTGCAGATTGACCACATTAAGTACAAAATAAGGGAAAGGAAGATACAGGTTGAGACTATAAAAATGACTGAATTTCTTGATTGACATGTGTAGACGCACAGAGGGGTTACACCAAGGGTTTTATAATTCCACCAAGACATAAGTATGTTGATAGGGGAAAATATATATAATCAAGGCTTTCATGAAGGGGATAATGATGGGAAGGGATTGAATTTTTACCATGATTAAGAACACAGGATATACAACTATGTCTGTCAAGAATGGGGTGAGAAAGTGTAGGATCTACTGTTGAGAACGTTTGAAACATAGAGCCTACAATTTTTTCTAGAGATCCAGGAAGGCGTTGTCCAGGATGGGATGTGAGCAAATTTTTTTGTACAATCTCTGTTTTGGGTTCCTTCTTGGTTTCAGGGATAATGGAAACCCAAACCAACAAAGAAACCAAGTGTGGATATAGGTTGAGGGAATGTCAATGTGGTAGTCAATTCCCTATATTCCATTCCACAAAATATTTGATCACATTTCTGTGGAATATAAAAAAGTATGACTGAACCCATTCTCAAGTATGGGGAAGTTTGATAATCTCCCATTTGGTGGAATCCTAGTTTTTCATGGGGTAATTTGTTCATATTATACTTGTTATTAAAGGAATACTTATTTGATTTAGGATAACTCTAAAGTTTAGGATTGTGAGTTGAGGAAATCAGGCCTGGAATTTTAAATTCATGCAACTCATACTAGGGATGTTACAAGATTAATGTCATAGAACTCAGACTATAGGAACATGGGTGTTCCGATGAAGCTTGTGTGGAATGAAACACTAGTGCAGAAAACATTTTTTACGTCAGTTATTTTTTATTATTTACGTCGGTTTTTAGGCGACGTTAATACGGACGACGGTATAAATAACGTTTTTTACGTCGGTTATTTAAAACCCGACGTAATATCCCTAACATCACGGTGGTTATCACGTCAGTTCATATAATAACCGACGTGATAAATATGTGCGGGGGGGCTTTATCACGTCGGTTATTCCCTAAACCGACGTGATAAAACGCCTGGGATATCGTTTATCACGTCGGTTATGTCATAACCGACGTGATAAACCCTTCCCCTAGCCTATTATCACGTCGGTTATTTAAGAAACCGACGTGATAAAAAGGCCTGGGAAACGTTTTAGAACGTCGGTTATCCAATAACCGACGTGGTAAATCGATTCCCAGGCCTTTTAGCACGTCGGTTATGTTAAGAACCGACGTGATAAAAGCCCCGGGAACGGTTTATCACGTCGGTTCTAGAAAAACCCGACGTGATAAACCCCTGCCGATTTATTTACCACGTCGGTTATAAAATAACCGACGTGAAAGAAATTTTTTTTTTAAAATAATTGCACTGCTCTCACCAAAAAGCAACCAGAAACCAAACAAAAATAACAATGCCAGCCCTCCCCCAAGCCCCAACTGAACCCCACCCTCATCTATACCCACCTAACAACCTGGCCAGCCCTCCCCCACCACATTGGAGCCCCACCACAACCCTTGGACACCCCCCACCCCTTAGACAGCCCCCCCACCCTCATTTACACCCCCACGACCCCTAGTACAGCCTCAAACACCCATTGGAAACCCCTCCCATATCCCTTGGACACCCTCCACCCCTTGGACACCCCCACCCCTTGGACAGCCCCCCACCCTCATTTACACCCCCAAGACCCCTAGTACAGCCTCAAACACCCATTGGACACCCCCCACACCTTGACATCCCTCCCAGACCCCATGGACACCCCCCCGAGCCCTTGGACAACCCCAAACACCCCTTGGACACCCCTCCCATATCCCTTGGACACCCCCCCACCCCTTGGACACCCCCCACCCCTTGGACAGCCCCCCCACCCTCATTTACACCCAACCGGCCCCTTGGACAGAACTCCCAGACACCTTGGACACCACTCCCATATCCCTTGGACACCCCCCCCACCCCTTGGACACCCCCCCACCCCTTGGAGAGCCCCCCACCCTCATTTACACCCAACCGGCCCCTTGGACAGAACTCCCAGACACCTTGGACACCACTCCCATATCCCTTGGACACCCCCACCCCTTGGACACCCCCCACCCCTTCGACAGCCCCCCCACCCTCATTTACACCCCCCGAACACCCCTTGGACACCCCTCCCATATCCCTTGGACACCCCCCCACCCCTTGGACACCCCCCACCCCTTGGACAGCCCCCCACCCCCTGGACACCCCCCGACCCCTTGGAAACCCCCCTACCCCTTGGAAACCCCCCCATCCCCTTGGACAGCCCCAAACACCCCTCCTATATCCCTTGGACACCCCCCACCACTTGGACACCCCCCACCCTCATTTACACCCAACCGACTCCTTGGACAGCCCCAAACACACCTTGGACACCCCTCCCATATCCCTTGGACACCCCCCACCCCTTGGACACCCCCACCCTCATTTACACCCCCCCCCCCGATCCCTAGGACAGCCCCAAACACACCTTGGACACCCCTCCCATATCCCATGGACACCCCCCAAACACCCACCCACCCCCTTGGAACCTCTCCCCCCATACCAAAATCCAGACCAGAAAAACCATCAACAGTAGACCAAAACAAGAAGTAGAGAAAAATTAAACATTCACTTATATAACATTCAAAACTTACACTGTCAACTTCAAAAAAAAACTAAATCCAACCTAAACGACTACGAAATACACAATTACATTGACAATATTCAAAATTACATTTTACATTACAAACAACTAAAAGTTAATCAAACCTGTAAAATAATTTGACCACTCTACTTGTAAGTGTTTGATATCTTCAGCAGTAAAGGGTTGAGGGTCATCAAAAAGCTACAAAGGAAAAGGATAGTAGTCAACGTGTATAATGAATAAATCAAATTGAAATATTATGAGAAAGAGGAAATCTTACCAGGTCAAAACACAGAACTGTCCCAGTTGTTATTATTTCATACATAAATCTTAACATGTAATATCCGCATTCGATGATGCCTTGTTGCTCATGACATTTCTGTTTGAATGAGTGTAAATTCAATATATTATTTTTATGTAATAAATCAAAATGTACAAATTATAAATGGATATTTACCTTCGCATGTACATATTTGATCTTGAAATTCCTTTTCTTTGCGCTTTTTCGAAAGTGGACCCATGCCCTGTTAGAAAATAATACGAATGGGGTAAATTTAAAATTCATTATAATATATAAAACTATTGTGAAATTGAAACTTACGTTTCCAATATATTCTTAAAACTTTATCGCACATCATCATGGAGAGAGCATATCCAATAAAGTGTTTTCTCCCTAGGGAAAAAAACCCCTAACATCCAATGATCCCTGATAAAAGGAAATTTAACGTTAGTGGTTTTTTATGTTAAAAGATAATTAACACTTTGAGAGGGATGTGTTTCATACCTCTCACAAAAAGGCATCATCCAACACGGTGTGATTACATTCTTTTCAAATCTATCAGCAATATAAAGCATTCTTTGTTCCTCATCCAATGCACATGCTTCAGGGGAAATCAATTGTGGGTCCACAAATCCATATACATCTGTCAGCTCATTCCTCTCACAAATTTTATACAGATACCTAATACAAAGCAGACATAAGTATACATTTTTAATAAATATAACGCAAGGAAAAGGTGTTAAGACTTACATGATAAAAATTTGAACCACGTTGATGCCCAACTTATCTCCAGTGACAAACTCCATGATATCAGTTTTCATAATCCCCACACATAGTTCACGTCCACAGACATGAGCTTCCATTGTAAAGTCATAATGATCCGCCAACAAATTTGAATATCTTGACAATTTGTCAAGACTGCTAGTATCTGCATCTGATGTCATAGCTATCTATCTTTGTTGTTGTCTATACAGTATTTCTTTACCTTTGAAGTATTCCTGTAAAAGTAAATTGAAAAATATATTAGTTTTCAAATGATAAAACATTAATAAAAATATAAAATAAAAGATATAACATCCATACCTCTATGGTAATGAGTCGAAGAAGTCTGGATGGCCAAAGTAAAAAATGGCCGATACTATGTCCAACTGTCGTCACCTCATCTGTAGGTAATGGTATCCGAGATGATCTATCTATAATATCCTGTACAGTGACCCTCTGATTCTCTACCTCTAACTGTTGATGATGAACTGTATCTCCTATACAATATACCATCCCATATGCAACTATATGATGTTGAGGATCATCAACATACAACTCACAATAAGTAGGTAGCTGCGGTGGAGGAGGAGGATCAAAAATGGGGTCCACAGGCTTAGGTGGGGGAGTGGGAGCTACTGGGAGAGGTGGAGTGGGAGCTGCACCCTGAAATTGTCTTTGCAAGTCTGCAAACATTAACTGCACCGATGCTCTAATCTTTTCCTCCATTGTCGCATTAATATTATGGACTTCAGCCTCCAAGGATTCTATTTTTTTTATAAACTCCCTCAACGTTAGAAGTTGAGGAACGTGGAAACACTTTTCTTTCCGATACACCTGCCGGATATCCTCTTACACGGCCAGGATGTTCGTGCTTTCCCAATGCCACAGATAAAATATCTTCCCTCCCAGATGGTGTAAATGTCCCCTGTGAACTCTTCTCCTCAAGAGAGTCCTGTAATAATTAATTGAACAATTCTATAATGATTGGAAATATATGACGAAAATAGTAAACTTAAATAAATAAAATAGATATCTTACAATCCTCTCAACTACGAATCTCGATTCTTCCGAAAGATATTGTCCTTTTTTGCCCTTCTGAGCTCTTTTCCATTTCTCATGTATAGATGGAGGGGATGGAGGGGCCACCGCTCCAGAGCTTGAAGACTCAGCTCTTAGTTGTTGAAATTTTTCTGCCATCATTTGTTCTTCCAATAATGCATACCCTCCCCGAGATAAACTATGAGGGTATACATTTTTAGATTGGATCTCTTGATGAGCTTTCCTTGTTTGCTGTAAATTAAGAATAAGTAATCATTAACAAAACAATAATAAGATCATTTATATAAGAAAGCTTATAAAAGTTTACATTGCCCTTACCAAAAATGATTCTTTTCTTCTACTTTCAAAAAATTGTCTCCATGTGTCTTCATCTATAAAAGGATATATATGACATGGATTCTCACGACTCCTATGACCATAAATGAAATCAGATGAGAGGGTTGATTTGAAATCCCTCCATCTCCTAGCAGCCAACGATAAGCATTTCTTCCTGACTCCTCCAGTGTCAGGAATATCAAATGTCATATGATAAAAAAGAGGTTAAAAATATTATATATACTAGAAACATTTAAAGAACAGTCAAAAAATAGCAAAAGATCTTACCAAAATGGTCTCCAACAGCTGAGAAATTAGTGCCTTATCCACACTTCTCCAATCATCATAGAGAATGCTTACTTTGCTCTTAGCCTGAGTTGCTACAAAACCCTTAAAATCTTTAGCATTTGGACCTCTAGGAAGATCATCATCATCAAACTCCACGACTATCCTCTCCTCCTTCGTACGGGCAAGTGATAATTTTGGTAAACGTGTGCACCCACGCTTACCAACCTTTGAACTCTTTTTCGTAATAGGAGCATGTGAATGTTCCTCCCCAGATGTATGACCAATATGCTCATCTCCAGAATCATGTGGCTGATCAACTGATTGATCTGTCATTTTTCTTCAAATC
This sequence comes from Viscum album, assembly GCA_963277665.1. Classification (NCBI taxonomy): domain Eukaryota; kingdom Viridiplantae; phylum Streptophyta; class Magnoliopsida; order Santalales; family Viscaceae; genus Viscum; species Viscum album. The sequence continues at coordinate 938,501,640 of OY728141.1, forward strand.
AAAAAAACAAACATTAGTTCACAAATAGAAAAGTGTACTAAATTACATAATAGTAAACATTGGTAATATGGTAAGCATGTTAAACAATGATAAACATGGTAAACAGAGGCAAAAGGTTGCCAAGGAGTTGGCCCAAGAAAGCTGAAAAGTGGACTCACTGAGTCCACCGGTCCGCCGGTGTGAGCACACCGGCCAGCCGGAGGACCCAGGCAGTAGACTTGCCCACTGCCTGGTGCCACCGGCCGGCCGCTGGCTCACCACCGGCCGGTGGACCAGACAGAGAGCCTTCCTCTCTGTCTGGACCACCGGCCGGCCGCTGGCTCATCACCGGCCGGCCGCCGGTGATCCAGAAAGAGAGGAAGGCTCTCTGTCTGGTCCACCGGCCGGCCGCTGGTGATCCAGCGGCCGGCCGCTGGCTCAGCACCGGCCGGCCGGTGGACCAGACAGATCTTTGTTCTGGACCACCGGCCAACAGGTGATCCACCACCGGCCAGCCGGTGCGCCCAGGACTTCTCCTCTTTACAGTTTTTATTGTTTTATCGTTTTGGTTTGATACATGTTTTAATAACTAAAAAATTTACAGTATCTAACATTATATGAAAAAACTAAATGTAAACAAGTAATAAACTTGTATTACCTATAATTTTAGGAATGTACAGTTGGATTGTTTTCCCAAATTCCTTCGTCGTGATCGTTCCTTATGGCACAAACCATGACTTCAACATACTCATCATTATGTTCTGTTAATCTTTCCATGGAAGTAGGGATCTCACATAAATCAGCATCTTCATCAAATTCATCCTCACCAACATATTGGTTTTTCCCTTGTAAAACAACAGCCCACTGCATATCTGATTGATCTATTACATAGAAAATTTGTTTGGCATGTGTTTCCATTATAAAAGAATCAGATGTGTCTTCCAATCTATTCAGATTAACAAGTGTCATTCCAAATTCATCGTGTCTGACACTGTTGTTACCGATAAACCATTTACAGTTAAAAACAGGAACTTTAATTTTAATGTAATCAGCCTCCCATATGTCTTCAATCACTCCATAATATGCACTTGATGCCGAAATTGGGTTTCTGTCCTTAGCACTCGAAAAATGCATTGCTTCTGCAAACACCAATACACCACTATTCTGAACTGCACTTCTGTTGTCCTGAGCTTTCGTATTAAATGTATAGCCATTAATGTCATAAGCGGACCATGTTATCACATTTAAAGATGGACCACCCACTATCCATTTTAATGTCTCTGATACATCTGATCTACCAAGCAAGGTCTTTTTAAACCATGGAAAAAAAGTTTTGTTGTGCTCATTCAAAATCCACATTTCTTTCTTCTTTGGATGACATTGTTTCAACTCATTAATATGCAATGTGATATACGGTTGAACATCAGCTATGTTATTCAAGATGTATGATTCTAACTTCTTCATATGTTCAGCTGACAGTGATTTGACTTTCAAGCCATGAATCCCCTTTCCCTCATTATTAACCCGTTCATGGCGAGATGGAGGCAAACCTATGTGTTGCGCCGTAGCCAAGTAACTCGTACAAAACTCTGCTACCTCCTCATAAATATACTTTTCAATAATGGAGGCTTCAGGTCGATATGGATTTTTAACATATCCCTTTAATATTTTCATATACCTTTCAAAAGGATACATCCAACGAAGATATACAGGTCCACAAAGCCTTATTTCTCGAACCAGATGAATCATTAAATGCACCATCATATCAAAAAACGTTGGAGGAAAATACATTTTCAAATGACAAAGTATAAAAATTGCATCCTTTTCCAAAATGTTCAAAGCACTCACATCAATCGCCTTGTTGCAAATTGAATTGAAAAAATAACACAACCTCATTATAGTCTTTCTGACACAGATTGGCAATATTCCACGCAGTGCAACTGGTAGAATTTGTTGCATCATGACATGACAATCATGTGATTTCATACCTATCAACTTCAAGTCTTTCAATGAGATAAAATTTTTTACATTTGAAGAATAACCTTGAGGCACTTTGATATCATGAAGACACTGACAGAAGCTACTTTTCTCCCTCTTCGATAATGTATGACAAGCCGGGGGAAGAAATGTTCGTCTTCCTTTAGGAGTGGGAGCTAACTCCAAACGTATTCCCATTGACAGTAGGTCTAACCTTGCATTCAACCCATCTTTTGTCTTTCCTTTAATATCTAGCAATGTTCCGATCAAAGAATCACAGATATTCTTCTCCACGTGCATGACATCAATATTATGTTTGACTTCATGATACCTCCAATATGGTAGCTCAAAAAATATTGACCTTTTCTTCAAATATGTCTATCATTACCAGATTTCTGTGTCTTTCCCAATGTCACATCAAGGTTTTTCACCCTCTCAAAATACAATTCTGGGGATAAAGGTTGAGGAGCAGTCTCAAATTCTTGTGAGCCATTGAATGCCTTTTTTAGTCTTCTATAAGGGTGATCCATAGGCAAAAACTTTCGATGACCCATGTACACTGTTTTCCTCCCATGATACAATTGACAATATGACGTCTGTTGTTCGCAAATTGGACATGCTTTATGCCCTTTAACACTGTATCCAGACAAATTTCCATATGCTGGGAAGTCATTTATAGTGAATAGAAGCATTGCATGCAGTTGAAAATATTCCATTTTATAAGAATCATACACCCTAATACCATCAGCCCATAACAGTTTCAAATCATCAATCAGCGGTGACAAGTATACATCAATATCATTGCCGGGTTGCTTTGGACCAGAGATCATGATACTCAACATGACATATTTGCGCTTCATACAAACTTCAGGAGAGAGGTTGTAAATTACCAATAAAACAGGCCATGAACTATGTGTGCTACTGAGGGTTCGGTATGGATTCATTCCATCTGTGCACAATCCTAGTCTCAGATTTCTAATTTCATTTCCAAATGTAGGGTACTGGGCATCAATTTTCTTCCATTGTGGACAATCAGCTGGATGACGTATTTTTCCATCACATACCCGCTCATCAGCATGCCATCTTAACCGTTTTGCATCATGTGAATTAGCAAATAAACGTTTGAAACGAGGAATTATAGAAAGATACCAAAATACCTTTGAAGGGAGCTTTGTAATCACTACATCAGCTTGTGATTTTTCTTTCACCTTATACCGTGATGTCCCACATTTAGGACACTCTTTCAGAAATTCATATTCCTTCCTATATATAATGCAGTCATTCGGACAGGCATGTATTTTCCTGTATCCCAATCCCATCGGGCATAATATTTTTTTGGCCTTATAATGTGAATCTGGAAGATCGTTATCTTTTGGAAGAATGTCTTTCATCAATTGTAGCAGCTCTGTAAAACTTCTGTCACTCCATCCATGTTTCGCCTTCAGGTTAATCAATCTTAACACCGCCGAAAAAACCGTAAAATCTGTACAACCAGGATATAATGGTTTTTCGGCATCACCATATAGACGTGCAACTGTCGGTTCTATCTCAATTTGTTCTGCTACAATATCGCGAATCATTTCTTCAATTCCATCGGAGTTACCATCTTGCGATTCATTATCATCAGTGACATTCTGTCCAGTTTCGCCATGCCAAATCCAAGGGTTGTAACTCGGATTGAAACCATGACAAATCAGATGATCTTTTATCTCTCTACTTTTCAACTTCTTCATATTCAGACATTTCAGGCATGGACAGAAAAAAATGTCACTACTTGGAACATTTCTTTTAGCAAATTCCAAAAAGGCATCAACACCTTCCTCATATTCATTGCTCATTCGATGTGCCGTAATCCAACTTCGACTCATTATTACCTATAACAAATAGCAAAAATATATATATTTTTTAGATAAGACAAATATATGTTTATATGAAAAAAAACATAATTTGAATGTAAACAATTTTGAAATATAAAACAAATCGATGTGTAAACCCCCCTGGACACCCCCCGACCCCTCTGGACAGCCCCCCACCCCTCCTGGACACAACCCCCCACCCCCGACCTGCTTGGACACCCCCCTGGACACCCCCCAACCCTCTGGACAGCCCCCCACCCCTCCTAAACACCACCCCCACCCCCTACCCCCTTGGACACCCCCCTGGACACCCCCAACGCCCACCCACACCCTTGGACAGCCCCCCACACCCACCCACCCCCTTGTAAACCCCCCTAGACACCCCCCGACCCCTCTGGACAGCCCCCCACCCCTCCTGGACACCACCCCCCACCCCCTACCCCCTTGGACACCCCCCTGGACATCCCCCAACCCTCTGGGCAGCCCCCCCACCCACCCGGACAACCCCAAATACCCTCTGGAGAGGCCACCACCCACTTGGACAGCCCCCCACACCCATCCACCCCCTTGGACATCCCCCCACACCCATCCACCCCCTTGGACACCCCCCCTGGACACCCCACCGACCCCTCTGGACAGGCCGCCACCGCCTTGGACAGCCCCCCACACACACCCATCCCCTTGGACACCACCCTGGACACCCCCCGACCCCTCTGGACAGCCCCCGACCCCTCTAGAAAGCACCCCCACCCCTCCTGGACACAACCCCCCACCCCCGACCTTCTTGGACACCCCCCTGGACACCCCCAACCCCCTGGACAGCCCCCCCACCCCTCCTAAACACCACCACCCACCCCCTACCCCCTTGGACACCCCCCTGGACACCCCCAACGCCCACCCACACCCTTGGACAGCCCCCCACACCCACCCACCCCCTTGTAAACCCCCCTGGACACCCCCCGACCCCTCTAGACAGCCCCCCACCCCTCCTTGACACCACCCCCACCCCCTACCCCCTTGGACACCCCCTGGACATCCCCCAACCCTCTGGGCAGCCCCCCCACCCACCCGGACAACCCCAAATACCCTCTAGAGAGGCCGCCACCCACTTGGACAGCCCCCCACACCCATCCACCCCCTTGGACAGCCCCCCCACACCCATCCACCCCCTTGGACACCCCCTGGACACCCCACCGACCCCTCTGGACAGGCCGCCACCCCCTTGGACAGCCCCCCACACCCACCCATCCCCTTGGACACCACCCTGGACACCCCCCGACCCCTCTGGACAGCCCCCGACCCCTCTAGAAAGCACCCCCACCCCTCCTGGACACAACCCCCCACCCCCGACCTGCTTGGACACCCCCCAACCCTCTGGACAGCCCCCCACCCCTCTTAAACACCACCACCCACCCCCTACCCCCTTGGACACCCCCCTGGACACCCCCCAACACCCACCCACACCCTTGGACAGCCCCCCACACCCACCCACCCCCTTGTAAACCCCCCTGGACAGCCCCCCGCCCCTCCTGGACACCACCCCCAACCCCCCAACCCCCTTGGACACCCCCCTGGACATCCCCCAACCCTCTGGACAGCCCGCCACCCACCCGGACAACCCCAAATACCCTCTGGAGAGGCCGCCACCCACTTGGACAGCCCCCCACACCCATCCACCCCCTTGGACACCCCCCTGGACACCCCCCTGGACACCCCACCGACCCCTCTGGACAGGCCGCCACCCCCTTGGACAGCCCCCCACACCCACCCATCCCCTTGGACACCACCCTGGACACCACCCTAGACACCCCCCGACCCCTCTGGACAGCCCCTGACCCCTCTAGAAAGCACCCCCACCCCTCCTGGACACAACCCCCCACCCCCGACCTGCTTGGACACCCCCCTGGACACCCCCCAACCCTCTGGACAGCCCCCCACCCCTCCAAAACACCACCCCCACCCCCTACCCCCTTGGACACCCCCCTGGACACCCCCCAACACCCACCCACACCCTTGGACAGCCCCCCACACCCACCCACCCCCTTGTAAACCCCCCTGGACACCCCCCGACCCCAAATACATGCACCTATGCCATGGTTGTGTGTGAATAATGTAGTAACAACTGTAAAAGGGCAACCCATCCAAATGGACACGCCCCAACCCTCTCGGGGATTTATAGAAAACGATGAAAAATTAGTGAAATCATAAAATTACTCAATATTGCAAGTCGAAAAAATAGATCTAGGGATGATAAATAAGATTATGGTGCCAAAACGAGTTAAAAGGGTTCGCAATCGAAGAATCTTAGCTAGTTTCAACAAAAAAATCACAACACATATATATATACTATCCGCGAAAAAAAACGAACGAGTGGGAGGATTACCTGAGTGCTGCGAGTTTAGATGATTGATCTGAGGATATTAAATATGAGAAACGATGATCGCAAAACGAATCTAAACCAACGAAATGGACGAGCCGATTCGGGTTTACGCGCGAGAGAGACGAGTCGCGACTGTCGAAGGTAAACTCGCGAATGACAATCCACGGGTCTGGGTAAATTTTTAAATGAGTTATCACATCGGTTATTCAATAACCGACGTGATAATTGTTTTAAAAACATTTATAACGTCGGTTATTTCAATAACTGACGTAAAAACCTTCCTCCGATTCATTTGTTACGACGGTTAGTTTATAATCGACGTTATAAAGGGCTCAAAATCCGCGTTTTTTTACGTCGGTTATGGAATAACCGACGTCAAAAACATCTGCGGATTCTTTTTTTACGTCGGTTATTTTATAACTGACGTAAAAAAGCCTTCAAAAACTGCGTTTGTTACATCGGTTATTCAATAACCGACGTAAAAAGGCCTTCGGAAACCGCGTTTTTTACGTCGGTTATAAACATAACCGACGTAAAAAACGAAGCCGCGCGATTAATAACGTCGGTTATAATAATAACCGACCTTAAAGGTGTACCGAATACAAATTTTTACGTCAGTTAAGAAATAACCGACGTAAAAAACCTCGTTTTACATATTATGACGTCGGGTTTATATAACCGACGTAAAAAATGGTGACGTAAAAAACGTTTTCTGCACTAGTGAAAATGTGATAACCCAGAATGAATAAGGGAAAAAAGTTTCCTCTTCCACATAGATATTGAAAAAACATACCCCAGGTCAACATTTTTACACTATTATGGAGATGATCCCATAAAAATACGATGGAGGAGTTGGACCCAACATAGAATATCTATGTATCACAACATATCTCATGAGGATGGGAATCAAGCCATATGTAGTTTTGAATCATGGAGCGATAAGAGACCAATGCTGGTAGGGGGATACCCTCTCAAACAAGGTTGTTGGATCTTATAATAATTTAATATGAGGCATACATTATTTATATGGGGTAAGAAAATATATTAATTCAATGTATTGAGGATGTTCGTTCATCCTATATTCATTATACTGGGCATCCTAGTTTTATGTAGGGTAAAATCGTCTCTTATTCAGAGGCATCCAAAACATGTCTGAGGTAAGACTATAGTTTAATGTTATGTGATGAGGACTTCAGTAGGATAAAACATGGGATTCTTTTTTTCCTTTATCATATCAGTATATATGGGAATCTCGACCTCCTTATGGATCATGGTAACTAAATAGGGCTTATATCTGGAAGGAGGCTCATGGGAAATTTTAGGGAGATAACACCACGAGTAACATGGAGTTCGACAGTGAATCTATTGCTAGGCCCAATTAAAAATATTTTATGTGTCACAAAATATCCTATTAATATGTGAATCATGCCAGACACAGTTCTAGAGGTGATTCACGTAGTTTAAGGTTATACAGTTTGGACCATGGAAAACAGTTTAGAGTCTTATTTCAGGGACTATGGGTAATCAGTTTAATGTACTGATCCATGGACTATAATTTTTATTGTCTCAAGTGTTATTGTGTGTAATGAAAGAGGAAAATCCAAATTTTAATAAAGAAAAAGGAGGCTTTCATACCACAAAAACACCAAGAGATAAACAATACACAATTTTTGTTCATAATGCTTGTACCACAAGTGATGCCAAAGGGATGAATGGTGAGGAATTTTCAATTGAGACCAAATAAAAAGATTCTTAGAATCATTACATACCCCATGATGATGGGAATCATTCCACATGTAGTTATGAAAAATGGCTTGGTAGGAAACCAACAACATTTTGGGTGATCCTCTCTAGAGAGGGAATTTGAGGCCTCTCGTGGTTATCATGGGGCCTCCCATGTTCAGATAATAGGGTAAGGTTTTTTGACCACAACATACATATATTACAGGGTATCCTGACATTAAATAGGGTAAATATCATCCCTTATTAATAGGTATCCTGATTTTGTCTGGGGTATGATCACATTTTAATATCATGAGTTGAGGATGTCAGGCTTTGCAGTTTAAATATTTACAAGTCAGGCTATAAGGGTTGAAAATAGTTTAAGTTCACAATTCATGGAACTAGTAAAAATAGTTTAATTTAATTATTTAGGGTTGAGTGGAAATTAGTTTAAGGTCTAAAATCTCAAACCAAATAGGCTCTTAGTTTAGGGCCCTAGATTTCGGACACTGGGGTGCGTGTTTCAAGTGGATCTGTGTAGTACGGTATTATGACAACCCCAATATGAATGAGAACCAAGGGGTCATGAACTAGATAATACACTCTTAGGGTGACTCGAATACAGTTTAAAGTCGTGATTCTTGGTCTTGGGATCATAGCTTAAGGTCATAGAGTTCGTACTGTGGAGATGGGGTCATCAATCATATACATGTACTGTGGCAGAGTGAAAAACCTGTTGTGAATGAAGAAAAAGGAGGCCTATAACCACACCACATATTCCTGATAGTATTTTCATGTAGTATAAATTCATGATTCTTGGATAGGGTATCCTATTTTAAGGTCATATATTTTGGACAATATGGATCTTGTTTTAATGTCTTAGATTTAGAACCTGGCACATTGTTTAATGTCATGTGTCTGGGACATTGTATGATCCTCATGAGAAGTACTCACTAAGAAACATGGAATTGTTGGGAGGAGTGATATGATCTATATACATGGTGATCAAAGTTTATTCTCCATTATAGTAGGCCTTATAACTGATGTAAGGTCCTTCCCACTTGGGATCCAACTTTGGTGGCTTCTCGCTAGGTATCACTAACATTCTGAGAACTAGTACTGTGTGACCCTATAGAAAGGAGCAGAGGTGAACCTTCTTATATAAAACTCTTTATATCTTGTTTTTCTGCCTGTATATTTTTTTCAAGGCCTAGACCCTATTTTCATAGAGGGATTCCAACTCATTGATATGGAATTATTCCATTTATTCTTGTATTTTTTTGGTCATATGCAGCTATTCAGAGTGATAGAAACTGAACCTAGTTGAGAAAAAATACCTCTATTTTGTAAACTATGGAATATGGAGTTTCTTGGGTGGAATTATGAGTCATCTTCCAATAGGTCCAAAGGGCATTGGGTATCTTATCAGGAAAACTCTTCTTGTTTTGGCCCACCATCTTCTGCAGAATGTTAGAGAGGTTTTTTTGAATGTCTCTATCTATCCATTTTTTATATGTAGTATCTGAATGTATGGTTTGACTATATATTATACATGGTGTAATGGCTCGACCCTAGTTACCCAGAGTCAGTGCATAATTACATAACATTGGCATTATCACAAGGAAATCATGTCATGAAAGACCGATCAGTTTAGTAGCCATGGAAATACTAGATACATTCGTAAATTTCACATTTCATTATAAAATGAAAAACTACTACAACATTTTCCCCATAGATCAAACTCATATCCCCTTAGAATATCCATTTAGGTTAGTCATAAAATAATTCTTCACATCATGGGAAAAATAAAACATTGAAAGGGGTGAGCTCAGATGCTCAGAAAGGATAACAATATAGTGGAATCTTTCATAAATGAGCATAAAAATTTAAGGCAATGTATAAGACTAAAACAAAGGCTTTTTAAACGTTAACTTCTGGATAATATGGAAAAGATGAAACCAAATAATTCCATTTACTTATTCACATAGATATTCTACTAGACGAAAAATTACATGAAATATCAAATAGCCACTTTCATAACGATGGAATGCATAATGCCAGACTTTTATAACAACATAGTCAAGGCCTTGTGCCAAGGCTATGAATAAGATTTGGTCATGGCCTTGTGAGAAGACACTAGTTTGTCTCATGATACCTACCAATACATTGAGGAGCTATAGCGGGCTCCACCCGTCACTTACTAAGTCAAATGAATTCCTCATATGAAAAGTTTTAAACATAACACAAACATTTATATTAAAACTAGCATAAGAAATGTCAATAATTTATCCACAAACCATGAATGGTATAAAAATAACACATCCATAGTAAAAAATATCAAAATACCTTCAATAAAATATGGAATATTTTTATCATAATGAATTAACTTCAAACAAGTGTAAAATCCATTAATGGATGTTGAAATAGATAAAATCAAAACTATTTGAGAGAAATATCTCTTTATTTTTTTGAAATAATTTAAAGTTAAATAATTATAAAAGATAAAATTTATTTTGAAAAGATTATTAAAAGCTTTTAAGGGAAGCTTTGATGATGTTATAATGGAAGAAAATAGCCGCAACCACTGTATAGGTTAAAAAAACATTCTTACCATAATTTTGTCAAAAAGGTCATAAAGTACATTGTTTGTAAAATGACAGAATGAATCCTTTCAAAATGAATAAGTTCCAATAAGGGTATAAATGACTTTAACCCATTGTATAGTAAATAGTAAAAATGTTTTGAAACACATTTTTATGAAACACGGATGTGGATGATAAAGAGGTCCTTCTAGATAATTACGTATAAAAAACCTCAGATAATGAAGAGATTGTGAAATAAACCCTTAACTTGTACTTTTCCTTCGTCAAGGGTACCTAATCCTCCTGTATAATAGATAAATATTTGTTATTAAATTATAAAATAACCATATACATAATTATGGTATCATATATAATCTTTTAATAATGATTTGGTAACAATATTTTAGTATTATCGTCGTTTCAGGTGTTAACTGATTCATTTTCCTTTATATGATTTGTTGTGTAAGCCATGTTTGTTATGAATAGGATATATTTGATTTATATACAGATTTATATTATGTCATTAAACATTATTTTTAACCATAAAAAGAAAATTATTCTTGAATGGAAATGATGGTGAATGAATCTCATCACGTTCGAGGAGATGGTAGTCCATACGTACGCACGAGCGACAATATCATTCTTTTAATATTAAAATCATAAATAATTAGATGGTATATCATACATACAGAATCATTATCATTTTATATTTATTATTTATATCAATTATACATCATTATTATACACATTCAAATAATAATGTATTGAATAACAACTACACCACGACGTGGAGACGGTAAGCCATACGTATGCACGTATGGTGGCGTGTCATTCAAAGGATAGATAGAATAATGAATAGGGTTTTACCATTTTTATAATAACATCATAGTATATAGAAGATACTAGAGTTATTATTTTAGAATGGAAACAACATAGAAAGAGTAAGTGGATGAAGAAAAGAACTTGAAAGAGGTGATGAAATATTTACCTCTTTGTTCGGGTTCTTCCTTTTGATTTGATCAAAAGGGATCCTCAGGTTTCTTTTATGACCAAAGGAAGACCTCTAGGATGAAGTGAGGGAAGTTGGTAGGATATTTGGGCATGGTTTGGCCGAGCCAAATGGCTTTGAAGATGTCAATTTGAGAGAAGGAGAAGTGCCCTTTTATAAGAGGGGTGAGGGGCACCTTAGGAAGAACTTAAAATATTATTTTATAATAAATTCATATTCAGTTTGTAATGGCTCCAAAATGATTTATTTCGAGAATAAGGTGGTTATGGGTCTAAAACCACTCAACCAATAGGTTTTAGACAGTTTTGGGTCACAATATTAATGTTATCTTTTAGATTTAACTCTTAGTTAATTCGTCTGACATTTACCATGTCTCTTTGTATTTTTATATTATATGGTTAATAAACTTACTATAAACTTCCAAAAGAACCACAAGTGGTCCATTAATGACATATATAATAATATTTAAGCCCTTTTGACAAACCTTAGTTTTTTAGGAATAGAATATCAATTAATAATATAATATTTTTTTTAAAACTCTTTTATGTCATTTTTGATACTATTTGGTATTTTGTTTTTGTTTAATTCATAACATCATTATTACTTAAAAAAATCAGTTAATCAACCCTAAAATTTCAAATTAACCTAGAAAATTAGTGTAATTCATAAAAAGTCTCAAATTACATTTATTTGGTTATTTATAATATCAATAATTTTAATCTTTCTTTAATAAGGTAATTACTGCATCATCATTGTGTAATAAAAAAATTTAATTATTTAATGTCTAAAAATTAGAAATAAAATACCATTATGTATGAAATATTTTTATCTTTATAATTAATATTTATAGTAGAATTTATATTATGTATAACACTATATTAAAAATGTTTTAGTTATGAAAACTTGAATTTAACACTTTTAACTCTTCTTTAAATTAAATAATAATAAATGTCTTAATCTAATCCAAGTGGACCTAAATGGTCATATTTTTTTCATATGTTTGTTTTTGGTCGAATTAAATTTATCCAATAGAATTAGGATATGTGTTAGGGTAATATTAATATAATTTTTACCTTTAATTACCCTATTTAATTTTAACCGTGGTAAATAAAAGTCAAAATTTACTATTCACCAAAAATTATTTTCATCTTATTGAACCACATTTTACTTACTGATATCAACTATGCCTCTCATATTTTTGAAATTTAACTGACAGAAGCGGTAAAATTAAGTTTTATGCAAATTTTCAAATCCTCCTAGAAGGTGGGTAAAAGATGGTAAAAAGTTCAATAAAATTTTATATATATCTGAACTTATTATAAAAGGACTCAAATGAATTAAATTGAAATTATATAGGTATTATGTATCTATTTTGACCTAAAATAAATTTAAATAATATAATTAATTATTTAAATAAATAGTCGGTTTTAAACAATAACACAATGTTTTTAACTATTCATCAAAAATTGAATGTTTTCAGAAAAATACCAAAAATTCATCCAAAGATAATTTTGATATTATGAATTCAAAAATGAAGTCTATTTTACCAAATTCAAAACATATAATTTGAATTTATTAATTTAAATTTAATTCCCATTGTCAAAACCAAAAAACGGTTTTTTTTAAAAGTAAAAACTATCAAAAGACTGAAACTTGTTTATGTCCAATTTCAATGTGAAATTACTTCCAATGACAAAAATTGGATTAAATGGTAAAAATATAATCTAATTATACTTCTAAACCATTCAAATGTATAATTTAACACTATAAATTATTTTGATTAAAAACAAATTTCAGTGAAAATTTAGTATTTTTCACTATTCACCCAAATATGAAAGTCATCAGAAAAACACCAAAATTTATTGAAACTAAATTTTTATGTCCCGATTCGAAATAATATGTTTATTTTTTCAATTTAAATATAAAATTTTCAAATATTACATTTAAAAAGGGTTCTCCATTAAAAGATAGTAAAAATGCATTTTTTTTAAATATACTTCTTTTATCTGAAAAAAATGAATTTATTCTTATATTATGTATAAGAAACTCATAATATGGATTGTAAAATTATAAATATTATATAAAATAAAAAATTCAGTTAATACTATTCATAATCGCTTTTAAACGGCTAGTTTGGTACGTCGTGGTGCGCCTGAACTCGGTGTTGCATGTAGTGAAAGTTATTGAATTACTTTGAAAAAAATAACGTACTATGAAATATTAGGATGTTACACATGGAATATAATTTATTTAGCTCTGTAGACCGAGTGTAGTTGTCGTTGTCGTTGATAATGGTTTGAGGAACTCCAAATTGATGGATGGTGTGAGATCTCATGAATTCAGTGATGAATCGAGCCTTGACTTCTTTAAGGGATATTGCTTCTACCCACGCGAAGATGAAATATATCATTGTCATAATGAACATTCACTGGAGATCTATATTTGGTGAGTATGGTCCACAATAGTGAGTCCCCATATTACAAAGGGCCAAGAATATGTGGTGGTGTAGAGGAGATCTGGAAATCACTAAAAAAAGATTTTCATGTAAATTGCACACATGAAACCTCTCTGTGAACTCAATATTGTCATAGAACATGGTGGGAAAAAACTATCCAAACCTCTAAATCTGGTGGGAGAGCTTCAATTCTACCAGATGGGCACCACAGGACCCGACATGGAATTCCTCAATAACCTGGGGGATCTCATCTAATTGGATGCAACATAGGATAATTCCATAAAACCTTCATTTGTAAAGAGTTTATTCATGATTAGGCCCACTATAAATGGTAAATTGTATCATATACCAATGGATTCACTCACACCTAGCTCAATCCAGGGGTAGAACATCGCACTAGAGGTAATCAATGAAAGGATTTTTCTAGTTGGATACATCCTTCACGGTGTGGATCCCATGGATCCTTAAGTGGAAGCACCAGTAGCCAAATGGTTTTCCTTTTGGATATCATCATTTCCTAGCATGATGGGATTGATAAAACTCTAATGTTCCACATGATTGAAAAGGTAATCATGGTCAGGATATGTAATATATTCCGCTAAACTATCTAGGGTGTCAACTTGACCATTTCATGAACGAGGTACATGGGTCACTTCTAGTTGAGAAGGGAACTGGTCCATTAAATGTAGTGTTTACTCTATAAGGGGAATAGATTTTGGATTTATGACAATTTAGTCACCATTGATTTGTTTTAAGACTAAATAAGAATCTACCTTCACCTAAAAGTAGGGGATATCAATCTCAGGGGATATCTCAATACTAGTAATGAGAGTATAATACTACGCCACATTGTTGGTGTAGCCTTATGATAGTAGAAATGAGTTAGGAATAATAGCATATGATGAGGTGATGAAGACAATCCCTATACGTACTCTATTGTGATTGGGATTGTTGTTCTTATACAAACTAGACATCGGGAGGCACCATCAAAATGAATCTTCCAACAGGGCGTAGCATGACCCACTGAGAGGATGTCATCTTCTGGGAAGTAACCATCTAGTGGAATGTTTTTGGAGCATGATGGGAAGCCAAGAAATAAAACAATGTTTGACCCTTGATGGCTTTCTTCAAAATTAACATGATTCCAAACTGTTATAGGATCATTACCTAGTGTACAAACCATCCCATCAACATGGGTTGATTTAGAATATACCTTAGTGGATCCACCCATGACACCACATGTATCTCATGATTCTCTATATAATGTCACAACTTTTGCACTGTGAAAACCATCATGAGGCATGTCTTCTCAATAGGGGAGTATCTGATCTCAATGTCGAGGAGCATGTGACTAAGATTGTATAAAAAAATTTCTATGCCTTATTTGTTTTTAGGGGTGAGAAGGGCGCTAAGGGGCTATTCCAGGGTGGTCTTAGAGGACCATAGGCTTCCCAAAGATGGGTGGAATTAGATACAGAGGTTATAACCGATACTAATTGATCTCCTCAAACATGGTCTGGAATTTCTCATACCACTAGTAGATGATGCTTTATTCATGATCCTCGATAATAAACTAAACTTCCTTTCCATATTCACCTTGAATCTATGTATGTTGGATAAGTGGCCTTAGAGACCTCAAATCTCCCAGAGGTTGCTCGGCATATGACTGATATCTTTGATATTTTTTGGGTCGATCTCAATGTCACTATATCTGATGATGAAATTGAGAAACTTGTCAGAGGTAACCCTAAATGCACAATTCATGGGGTTTGTCTTCAAATTCCATGAATAGAGGAAGATAAATCTTTTTCAAGGTATTTGAGTTGGTCTTGACACTAGAAATATTTTTCCAACAAGTCATCATTGTATGATTCCACCAGTGTACCTAGGATTGGTTTGAAGATGTGGTTCATTGAGTGCTGATAAGTGTATCTGACATTTGTTAGGCCGAAGGTCATTACATGATAGAATAAGGTCCCATGTGGGGACCTAAAGGTGGTAGATTCATCATACTCAGGGGGTTATATGTATTTTTTTATACTCAGAGTATCGATCTATAAAGGAGAGATCCCAGAAACTTGTTTTAACATCGATCAACAGATCTGTCACTAGAAGGGGGAAATAAACCTTTTGATAATGGCGGTTGAGGTCCCAGATGTCGATATAGACTCTGTTATGGAAATTCGTCTTCCTAAATATGATGATTTTTTCAAGCCATTTAACACCCTAGGATTTCATAGTACGTTATCTTATTAATGAAATTCAATATCTTGCACCACACATAACAACAAGTTCAAGCGCACAACAACTTACCAAACTAGCCGGTCAAAAAGAGGTTGTGAATATTATTATTATTTTTTATTTTATATACTCCATATAATTTTAACATCCATATTATGTGTTTCATAGACACATTACAGAGACAAATTAAATTTTTCAGATAAAAGATGTATTTTTGAAAAAATGCAGTTTTCCTTCTTTTAATGAAGAACCCTTTTTCAATCCAATATTAGAAACTTTTATATATTCAATTTGATGAAATTAAATTATTGTTTTATAATAGGGACATAAAAATTTAGTTTGGATAATGTTTTGGTACTTTTCAGATAACTTTCATATTTTGATGAATAGTGAAAATACTAAATTTTAATTAAACAACTTTTTTAATCGAAATAATTTATAGTATTAAATTATAAATTTGAGTGGTTTTAACGTATCATTATATTATATTTTTATCATTTAATATAATTTAGGTCATTTTATGTAATTTCACATTTAAATTGTACGTAAACACATGTCAATCTTTTGATAGTTTTTACCTCTTAAAAACCCGCCTTTTGGTTTTGACAATGGGAAATAATTTTAAGTTAATTTCTTCAAATTATATGATTTGAATTTGGAAAATGGATTCTATATTTGGAATCAGGATTTCAAATTTGTATAAATAAGTATCTTTCATTTTTAGACACTATGAATAGTTAGTTTAGTAAATATTTTATTTACCATGGTTAAAGGGTAAATCTGGTAAATAAGGGTAACAAAATAATATTATAATAATATTAAATTATCCTAACACATGTCCTAACCCAATTGGATGATACATATCCGACCATGGACATCCTTGGATCGATTTTGGGACCCCATGGAGCCACTTGGGAGTGAAAATGACATTTTATATTAATTAATTTAAAGTAATGACAAAAATAACAAGAGCATGTATCTTTTAGTAAAACAATTTTTATATGGGGTTATATAAGTGATATCTTCAACTATAATTATTAATTTTAAATCTAAAATTATTTTTTACATCATGATATTTTATTTATAAACTTTAGACATAAAATAAATATATTTATTTATGACACAATAATGATGTAGTATTTTCCTTATTAATGAAATAATCGAATAAAGGATATTATAAATATTAAAATAAATATAATTGTAAAGTTCATATACCGTCCACGAATTTTATAGCTGAATATGAAATGTTAGGGTTGATTTAATATATATTTTTCTAAGTAATCAAGTTTTTTTACTTTGACAAAAACCAAATACTAAATAGTGTCTAAATTGACATAAATGAGTTTTTTTAAAACAAATACTATTTTATTAAATGATATAATACTCCGAAAAATCTAATATTCAGCCAAAGGACTTATATAAGGTTATATATTTAATTAATGAACCACTTGAGGTTTTCATGAAATTTTATAGTATGTTTATTATCCATATAATATAAAAATACAAGGAGACATGGTAAATGTCAAACTATTTAACCAAGAGTTAAATCTAAAAGATAAGGTTAATATTGTATCCTAAAATTCTCTAAAACCTAAGGTTCCCATCACTTATCATATAAAGGGGAACTTCCCATTCTCTTAATTTCACACCTCCAAATCCATTTGGCTCAGCAAACCCCTGCTTAAATATCCAACTAACTACCCTCACTGAAAAATAGAGGCCTTAATTTCATTATAAATCCAACCAAAGTAGCCCTTTTGTTAAAATCAAATAAAAGAACCTGAAGAAGAGGTAATTATTTCATCACCTATTTCAATGTTATTTTCTTCTTCCACTTACTCTTTCTTTTTTATTTCCATACCAAAATAATAACTACAGTACCTTCTACATACTTTGATGTTATTATAAATATGGTACAACCATATTCTTTATTCTATCCATCCTATGAATGACAATGTCACCATACGTGCGTACGTATGGCTTACCGTCTCCACGTCGTGGTGAAGTTTGTTATTAACACTTAATTATTTGGATGGTTTTAATAATGAGTATAATATATTTAAATAATAAATATAACATGTTAATTATTTTGTATATATAATATAACATCTAGTTACATATGATTTCACCATAAAATGAATGATATCGTCGCTCGTGCATATGTACGGCTTACCGTCTCCAAGACGTGATGAGTTTCATTTCCACGTTCACCATTCAACAATGATATAAAAATACATATTATTAATAAGTATGAAAAATATTACATAATAATTATACTAGAAATATATATATATATAAATATGTATTTACATTTATCTCATTCACTTACTTCCATACAATACGATTTGAAAATGGAAACATCATTTATGCGTACGTATGACCTACCATCTCCATAAAAATTGTATTCCATTTCATATATCTATCAATTATACATATTTATATTCTGAACATATATTATATATAAATCAATATTTATATTATGGAAGTTATTAAATCACGATATAAGTGATACGACCAAGAATAACAAGTTAAAACACTTTCGATAAAGAAAATGATTATTACCTGAAATTTTACTTTAACAGTAAATAATTATGAAATTGATAGAATAAAGTCATAAATGAATTAAGTATGATATCATAAATATGAATATGGTTATGGTATAATTTAATAACATACTATAGTTATTATACAGGAGGTTAAACGTACCCTCAACAAATGGAATGTACAAGGTAAGGGTTAATTTTTCAATCTCATCATTATCTAAGATTTTTTATGTGTAAGTTTTTAGTGGGACATCTTCATCATCCACGTCACTGTTTCATAAAAGAGTTTGAAAAAGGAATCCTTTTAAGGGAATATTTAACTAAAACATCATTTTAAATGGTTTAAATATTTATTCTTCTAAATCATTCTCTTTAATTTCCAAGTCTTCAAAATGGTTTTAAGGATTTATTTATATGAAATGAATGTTTTAAAATGTTACTTAATTTCAAAAGATTCAAAGTGGTATGTTACACTTTGATTCAAAAATGTCTTTTAAATATCCTCCTATATAAATTATGTGACTTTTAAATGATTTAATCAAAAATGGATATTTCTCTCAATGATTTTTACGGATTATTTTCTACTATGACAACATCCATTAATATATATTATTCATGATTGATGTTTATTTATTATAATATGATGTTCTAGATTGTATTGAATGATTTATGATATGTTTGACTATGGATGTGCAATTTTTATACCATTCATGATTTACGGTTTATGTATTGAAATTTCATATGCTAGATTTAATACGAATGTTTATATTATATTTCAACATTTTCATATGAGGAATCCATTGGACTTAGTTAGTGACGGGTGGAGCCCGTTATAGCTCCTCGATGCAACGGTAGATCTCATGAGACAAACTAGTGTCTTAGCACAAGGCCTTGACAAAATATTATTTGTAGTCCTGGCATGAGGCCTTGACTATGTGGTTATGATGTCCGTCATTATGCATTCCATTATTATGAAATTGGGTATTGATATTGAATGTTATTATTCGACTAGTAGAATATACATGTGAATAATTAAATGGAATTATTTAATTTATATTTTCCATATTATGCTGAAGTTTATGTTTAAATGTCATGTGTTCTAGTCTTATTCATTTCCTTAAATGTTTATGCTTATTTATGATAGTTTTCGCTATATTTTTTTCCTTACTGAGCATCTGAGCTCACCCATTTCTATGTTTTATTTTTTCTAGGATGAGAAGAAGTATATTATAATTAACCTGAATGGATAGGCTAAAGGATATGAGGGTGTTAAAAGGGGACACAATGTTTTTTTATTTCATGTTGTAATTTAAAACTTATGTATGTATCTAGTACATACAGGGTTATTAAAATAATCGGTCTTTCGAGACATGATCTATTGTGATCATTCCAATGTTATGTAATAATGCACTGACTCTGGGTAACAAGGTTCGAGGCATTACAATCCACTTGGGGTACTAGAAATCCCTAAAGAATTTGGATTTTATAATATTTTCAACATAATCTCCAACCATTACACCATAATAAGGGTGATTTTTTCTAGGATGATGCTTACATCCATAGTAACTCACTGAGAGTCATAGATGGTGGATGAAGATCTGAGGGCCTAGTCCTGAAATCTCTTCATATCTCTAGGTAAACACATTATGTTTATTCTTTAGGAAATCCACATAACATTGATTCTCCACAATAGGCATGTCTACATTTATCAACGTTGTCCTTGGATATTTATTAGTAACAAGGTTTACCTAGATCAACTCATAGACGGTGGTGGAGAAAACCTATTAAAATGCAGGAGGGTCATCCTCCAAATCCTCTTCATCATCTGAGGCATGAGACTCAATAGGAGGAGGTTCTCTCGGACTATCTAAATTAGGGGGAACACTGGTTCTTTCTTGGGTGGATACAAAATACACATTGAGGGGTTCATACTCTACTGAAATCATGGTGATAAAGGCTATTGAGCAAATTCCATTAGGCCTTTGATCACGTGGTCCATGCTTCATATCAAAGAGATTATGGCGAGTTGACCTCTGTCGACTCAACCCTAACCTATAGAAAAGGTGGGAATGCCTTGAAATGGTGGCTATAGGGTAAAATTATCGGTACTTCATGGGGGTAGGGACTTCTAGTATCATTTGGACCAATCCTGTGTAAGCGTATGAGGTAATATACAGATGTTCCTTCCTTTTAGGTACATCATGACATTTCTTCTTGGAGAAGAAAAAGCGACTTACCAGATCCAGTGTTGTGGCCTCCCACCGATGAATCTGGAGAATGAAGTAATAATCCAAGTCTTTCCACAAACTGATTGTGGTGGTTGTATGATCAAACTTATTGGTCCGAACCTACTTCCCCTCTCCCTTTTAAATTATGGGCTTTACAGGATTCTAAGGGGGACGCATCACCATGAATTACCCCTACTCGACCATTAGGGGAGTACATGAGGCACTGGTTATAAGAGGAGGGTAATGCTACATGAAGATGATGTCAAGGAATACCTAGCAGCGTGTTGTAGGAGGTATCTTATGAGACTACCATGAACTCAACTCTTACTACCAAGCCTCTAAAATAATTCTTCAATCGAATCCTGCCACACGACCTTTACTATGTCCTATCATAACCCTAAACCATCATCCCAGATGGACTCAACTATTTTAAGGTCAGTCCCATCTTACGGAGTATGCAGGCTAGGATGAGGTTAATCCTAGAACCTACATCGACCAGGTAGTGATAGATATCCATACCATTGAACTGACCCATGATGTACAACGGGTTGATATACCCCTACATAAGCACTACTACAAAACATGACTTTAATAACATTGGATTTTATTAGTGCTAGAAAAAAAGAGATTATAAATGGAAGCTTTTATTTGTGATTTTTTTAACACTGATTAAAATTTCCCTTTATTATCACTTTTTTAGCACAAATTGAGGGTAACCATTATCAGTGCGTTTCTGTAGTGCTGATAATATTCACCCTTTATTAGCGCTTCATTTTTAGTGCTGATAAAGGTTATCCTTTACCAGCACATTATTTTTAGCACTGATAAAGGGATCCTTTATCCCAAATTTTTTAGCACTGATAAACGTCCTGAATAAGACGAAATAATTAAACAAATACAAAATAAAACTGATTAAATTTTAAAAAAAATTTATTAATTTATTAACTAAATAATTATTGATAGAAATGAATAAATTTGATATACTATATATAAATTATAAATACTAGTAAATATTATATTTTAAATATATATTTATGTAAAATGAAATAATTAAAAAAATAAAAATAAAAATTGAGTAAGTTAATAAATATATTAATCATTTTATTAATTAAATTATTATTGATAAAAATGAATAAATTTAATAAACATATAAATATATTTTAAATATTAATAAATGTTATATATTAAATATCGATATATATGAATTTATTTATATTTTGTAAATATTATTTATATAAACAAAATATTTAGTTTTTACATTAAATATGTCATATATTTAGTGAAAAATGATTTATAATTAAAAATTAATATGAATTAAAAACACTGAATAATTATATAGAGTAATGGACATAATTTAATGCCATTTGATTTTTCAATTTAACATATATAAAATTCATGTAATATTGATTTCACATAAATATATGTAATTGATGCATTTTTATATACAACACATAGATAAAAATATTTACATAATTAAGGAAATATTTTATATAAACCCATACACCTAATATTTATGTAATTTATTCAAATTTTATCTTTCATTTTATAATTTCATTATGACATGATACATTTAATATATCATGTCTTCAATCAGTAAATTTTATTTATTTATTTTTATTTTTATTCCAATTCGATTTTAATTTTTTTTAATATATATTTTTTTAATTTTATGATTTTATATTATTTATTTATATTTATTTACTATATTTTAATATTTTCAATATTTATTCATCTTTATTTCAATATATATCCATATTTTTGTGATAATTTATATTTAATTAATAAAACATGTCAATTTTTTCAATATTTTTAATGTTTACTCATTTTAAGTTATTCAATTTCATTCATCTTTATCATGCATGCATTTAAGATTATATATTCATTAATAATGTTAAAATTATATGTTTAAATATGTATAAATAAGTACATTTATAAATATATATTTACTATATTTCTAAATTTATATGTCTATAATTATAAATAAATAAATATTATTTTTATAAAAGTATTTATTTTATTATAAATAAATAATTATATATATTTAAATAATTATAAAAATAAAATAAAATTATTTAAATAATGAATATATTTTCTGTATTTATATTTTTATTTATATTTATTTAATATATATATATATACAATTATATAAATATATAATGATATAAATATATAAATATATAAACATTATTCTTTTATAGTAATTATATAATAATAAATTTAAATAACTATAAAATAATAATAATTATATTTAAATAATTCTAAAATTATAATAAATATATCTAAATAATAAATATATTACTATATTTATATATATTTATTAAATATGGATATCATTATATAAATATATATAACGATATAAATACATTTATAATTACAGAATTATAATAATTATATTTAAATAATGATTATATTTACTATATTTATATTTATATATATTTAGTATATATATAATTATATATATATATATAAATATATTTATAATTATAAATAAATAATTATATTTTTTTATAATTATTTATATAATTATAAATAAAAAATTATATATTTAATTTTGTCTATTTATAATTATAATTAGAAATCCTTTTTCAGCACTAATGTTTTATCCTTGATAACTATTCCTTTTATGAGTGTTGATAAGGATTCCTTTTATCAAATCTTATTAATTTAGGGCTGATACAAGAGATCTTTATCAGTTCTTTTTTAGAAGCGCTGATAAAAGTGTCCCTGATCTATTTAATAACTTTAACTGTGATTGCATTTTTCATGATTTCTCAAGCTATCATTGGAAACCACCTCATGCCATCACTCCTCCATGACAAATCCAACATCGAATCAAGTCTCAAACAAATCCAATGGTTGAATCTAAGGCTTGAAAAAATCTAGGATTTTGCATGTGATATCTATATTTCTCTTGGATAAATCAAAGCTTCAATCCAAGGTATGCTAATTTGTATCCTTCTCGTCACTTTTTTTTCTTATTTAGAGATATCTTTTTGTTTTATTTTGATCCCTATTTCTTTCTATTCATCATCCATGATTGCTTTCATGCTTGAATTATTTTCAATTGTATGCCTCTTCATTGTGACTGCTGCCATTGAAAATAACACATATATTTATAATCATTTCAAATATAATTGAGTTTAACCTGTGCATGTTTAATGTCTATGGATATTACTCATTAGATACATTTTCCACCTGAAAATATCCTTCCATTGTACCATTATAATCTTGAAATTACATAAAATATCCAGTGTATTATGTCAAAATTTATTATAGAAAATGTAATGACTCATAAACCATGGTTTATGATTTTGAAGCACATGTTTTCTTATTTTTCTAGAACTAGATGCTCTCATTTTTCAAGTTAATGTGTTAATTGGTTGTAATTTATTTTGGAAACAAATTGTTATAAACTTCTTACCATCCACCTTAGATATAGTGGAGGGTCCTTTATAAGTTTTTATCAACTATTTATTCAATAATTTACATTTCAAACATGTGGTACACATGAAAAAATAGTACAAATTGTATTTTAAATAATATATGGTTGATTTCCATTTATATATAGATATATCTAGATGACTATATGATATGATGATTTTGATTCCCTTATATAGATTTATTTCACTATAATAATATGGAATGTTGTGGGGGTATGATCCTTATTTTTTTAATTTTTGAGAAGATGCAAATTTTATTGATTCTAGATTCTCAAATTCAATAGAAATATCAAATCATTTGATATTTATAATTATTTTCTCATTATCTTCTATTTTTATTTTTAATTCACATGCTATTTTTATCTCACTAATTTTATCTTCCTAAATTTATCTTTTTTATTTTACTTGATGTTCAATATCTTTAATCATTTTGCCTCTAATATCCACTTGTGCATGTTTTATACAAATTACTTATTTCAATTTGTGGGATATTTCCTCAAGACCTTTATTATCATCTTACCTTTCTTGAATTGTATTGAGACACACATTTTTAAAATTGGTTGATTATTCATTGAATTACAAAATCAAAGTTTTTCTTTATCCCACTTGTTTGGAGATATTAAAATAGTTTGTAACCTTTATTTTAAAACCTTCTCCATTCATTTATTTTCATCATCATAGTTAGTGATATCCTCATAAATATATCTACAAATTCCAAAAATATTATCAACTATTTCATTGGAAATGTTCTTTAGGTCCTTTATAAAATATGTTTTAGAATTTTCATATTATTCCATGTAAATTTATTTATTTAAATTTCCATTTAAAAGTACAATTTTAACATCCATTTAATGAACACATAAATTATTAATCAAATTTAAAGTCAAATAATATATTTATTGTTGTAATATTAAATAAATTAGTATATGTATCAAAATAACAAATCCCTTCCATTTTTTTTGAAACCTTTCATTACTAATCTAGTTATAAAAACATTAATGTTATCCTTGGAGTCATACATGCTTTTAAAGACACTTTTATAACCAATATGATTTGAATATTTTAGAAATTTTTTAAAGATGCAAGTATTATTTCTCATAATAGAAACGATTTCACCATTAACTTATTCATTCTAGAACACAACATTTTTCTAAAGAAATTATTCATTATATAACGTGAGATCATTATCTATGGTTATACCTATAAGATAGATTTTTTAGAATATTTTTGTTTTGACCTCTATAAACAAGAAAAATAAAGGATTTGAATTAAATTATATCATGATATGAATGTTTCTTCCTTCTAGGTATTGTACTCCATTTATGTTCAACTGAATAAACATATTTATTATCTACCATTATATCTTAACTAGATAAAAAACTAGATTTATGTCTATTAGGAACAATTTTATTTTAATTATACTTATAAAATTTATTTTTAAAAAAGTGTACAACTCAGGATTCAACAATTCCACTATCTTAAAATGTTATTTATTATATATGATTTATTATTATTTTACATAGGGAAAAACTTATTTAATGTTTTTATATTTAGTTTTAGTTATTTTTGGAATATAAACTCTGAAAATTTATAAGAACCCCCATTATTTAAGATATTAAATGTTTGGTTTCACCCGCATAAAATTCATATCCCGAATAGTTATTATTACAATTTATTGCTTTAGACTCATACCCCATCTCTTCTATGTTTCTTTAACTACTCTGAGTAGTCGTCTTCCAAAAATATCACAATTACCTATTATGTCATGATTTTTTGTTAGATTAGTTCAAGTAAAATAGGTGGATGTCCACAAGAGATTGGGGATGAGTCTAAAGAAAGAAAATGAAATAGTAACTCTTCAGGAGATGAAGATGATGAGGATGACAGTTGTCTATAAATTTAACCATTTGATGAATTCAGAGGATAACACCTACCATTGTGAATTAATTCTTTTCTTAAATTTAATTACACATTTCATTCAAATCATGCTGAAATTATTTGAAACAATCAAATGTTGTGTTCCCATTATTAAAATAATCTATAACTTTCACCTTTTATAATGTATTCCTTATGTGTATTTATTTATTAATTATATAAAATTAATATTTTATGAACCTAATAGGATGGATATGAATTGAAAATGGATTCATGCTAATATTTTGATAAAATACTATGAAGATTGTGTTAAAGAGCTCATAAAATTTTCAATAGAGCATGAATATGACCCTTCTCTAATCCTTTGTCAATGCTTATGTTGTTTTTTTAAGAAAAATTATTCCAGAAGAGATTGAGGAACATTTGATATGTCGTGAAATAGATTAGAGATATAAATGTTAGACTAAACATTGGGAAAAACTAAATGTTCACTGTGATTAGGATAATACTATAGTTTATGGATCATTTTATATGAATTCCAGTGAAAATTAAGACTGGGATCAAATTGAATAAATGAAAATAGAAATTTAAGAAGACCTTCGTGATTATTCACATTTTTTTGAGAAGTTAAATTGTTGAGCTAGATACCATTGTATATCGGTTGTACTAAATAAACAACATTGTTAGTAGTATTAATGTTATATAATTTGAATGTCTGAAGAATATAGAGAGACACCAACTTTAAAAAACTAATTGGTCTCTTGAATGATATTATTCTAAAATAAAATGAAATTCCATGTCAAAAAATTGATGCTAAAAAAATTATACATTTAATGGGAATGATCTCTAAAAAAATACATTCTTGTCAAAATTATTTCATATTGTTTTGCAAGGACCATGAATCGGACATAAATTTCCCTAAGCATGTTATGCATCGATACAAGAAAAATGAATCAAGTACATTAAATGATATGTGGTACATTCCCATCATTTAATGGTTTAGAAGACTATATAGATGTTAGAAAACCATAAGAAAATTGGAATGACATACAAATATAATAACCAAATATGGTAATGTACGTCATCTAGTAGATTCTCTTTAGTGGAAGAAAATTCATTATGAGTATGCTGAATTTGGAAATGAGATGAGAAACATTCATCTTGTGTTATCTATAGATGGAATCAATCCTATTCGTGTACATTGTAGTAATCACTATACATGTTCTATTATGTTTTTAAATTATAACATGTCTCAATGGTTATGCATGAAGAAAAAATACTGTATGTCGTCTCTACTTATATCTGGAACAAAGAATCCCGTTAATGATATTGATGTACATTTGGATCCACTTAATGAATATCTGAAATTGATGAGGGATACATGTGTTTCAATGTATGATGATCATAGAGGTGAAGAATCCACATTGAGGGCCATGTTGTATGGGATGATAAATTAATTTCTTATCTATAAATTTTTTTTAGGATATAAAATTAAATGAAAGTTCGGGTGTCCTATTTGTGAAGAATTCACACACTCAGTTAAGTTGAAACATTCCTCGAAGATATTTTTTAGGATATCAATTTTTTTTACCTCAATGACATAAATACCGATCATTGATGACAAAAGTCGATGGGAATAATGAACAAGTTATAACACAATATCAACTAATGGGTGATCAACGATTCGATAAAGTAAAATATATTGAAACTATTTTTGGTAAACCATTTTTTTAAAACATATGAAATAAGGTTATAAGAATATATAAATTTTATTTGAATTACCATATTTGAATTTTTTATACATCAGATATTTTCTTGATGTCACTCATGTAGAACAAAATGTATTTTATAGTGTTATTAGAACATTACTAAATGTTACTTGATAAAATATTGATGGCATCAAGACTAGGTTAAACATGATTGAAGTGGGTATAAGGGGAGATTTGGAACTAGTGAAAGGTAAATATTGGACATGAATGATATTGGTATAAGGGAAGATTTGGAACTCGTGAAGGGTAAATGAAGAATGACACAATAACTTTAACAAACTGGGTTAAATCTTTAAGATTATAACTCACATATCATTCCCTTAACTAAAAAAATATCCCGTCAATTTTAACATAAAAAATCATGGATCAATCCCAAATTAACTAGATCTACTATTCTAAAAGAGGTTAGGAGAAGAGATCTAAGGAAAATGATGATGAACGAGAACTTTTTAGTGAATCCGAGTCTCCAACACAATTGGATTTTCCAAGGAATCACTCTCGAATCCAATCAAATTGTCTCTACTACCATGAGAGGAATAAGAATTCATGTTATGTACAGTTCAGTGGAAAAAAAATTGTTTTATGAGGCCAGGTAAATTAGATCCATGATTTTCATATCTAATTTTTCATAGTGTATAGTAAGGCTGCATGGTCATGAAAATAGTGCAGTAACCACACATTATCCACTACATCTAATAACACCTCAATAATTTGGATCATAGGGTTAAACAAACCATGATAAAACCATGTTATACCCCGCTTTCTATATTTTCACATCTTCTACTAGCTATCTATATGGTTTTTCCAAACATTTCACATCCTCGGTGTTAACTATTTTGGTTACACACTTTCCTAGATGTGTTTCAAAGCTTCTAATAACTGTTGACAAACTCTAACCCACCTAGAAAAGCCTTAAAAATTCCAAAGATACTCTAAACCTCACAAAACATAACAAAATTATTTTATATATTTAAAATAGATAAATAAAGGGAAATGTACCTAAAACTGAGGGAGTTACATTATCCTCACCATTGGTCTTTGCATCCCTAGAATGTAGAAAACCAGAGTTATCCCTAATGATTTATGGTCATCGCTTCATCATTTCATTTTCATGCTCCAAATTTTCCTCCTAAATCTAACCATGTTTCCATAAAACCCACACTAGAACAATGATTTTACCATGAAAGAATTTCTATTTTCTATCCAGAATTAGTACCAACTCATGAACCATCATAGCATCCAGTTCTCGGTAAATGTGATCCCATAAAATCAAATAGTTAGGGATAGGTTTATACTACTCCAATTGAGATGCATGGAACAAATTATTCACTAAAGTGATCCATGGTTTCAAATACAAGTGATATTCCACCTCACCCACATATTAATGTATCTCAAAATAGAATATGTATTGAGGAGATAACATTCAATTCTCCCCCAAAAAATGATTCCCAATCCTTAAAGATATTCTCATGAACACATAACCAATCACCTCAAATATCAACGATCATCATTGATGACCGGTATATGATTTATAAAGACTCTCTACTATATCCATCCTATTTTTGATTAACCGGATCTTCTTCGTTGTCTCTTTCCCAAGGCTTGAACAACTAGTGAAATCTCAACTGTTTCCACCCAAAAAATTGGATAATGAAAATAAACCCCATACAATGCTTCAAAATTATCCATATGTATTGAGGTACAATAATTTCTATTGTATGATAACTCCACTAACGATATATGATTCTCCCACGAGGCAAAAAATTCAATTACACCATCCCTAAGCATTTCCTCCAATGTTTGGTTCATCATTTCAGATTGTACATCCATTTGAGGATGATACACCATGTTAATAGTAAACTAAGTCCCAGGGATTAATGTAAATATTTCAAGAAATGAGAGGTAAACCTCGGGTCTCTATAAAATAAAATTGACACTAGAATACCATACCACTTTAAAACTTCTCATATGTATATTTTTGGCAAGTCCGCCACCATATTGGAATCACGAATAGGTACGAAATAGTCTGACTTTGTGAGATGATCCTATATCACCCATATGGAAATCATGTTTTTAAACCCTCCTTGGTAGTAATGTTACAAAATATATAGCTATATGATGCAATTTCAACATTGGAATTGGTAAATTTTTCATCTTAACCACTATCCATTGGTGATCTACCTCAACCTATTAATAGGTGAGGCATCTAAAAAAACTCAGACACCTTTATTTTCAATACATCCCACCAGAATTGTACTTTTAGTGACATATACATCTTTAGTATTCTAGGATGAACATCCCATTTTGAATAATGATAAGTATGAAGGACTTTTTTTGACAAGAAAATGGTATGACCATCCGATCTCAAAACCAATAAACTAACCTTATATCAATATTCTATCCCTCAATGGTCTCCCCACCATTGAGTTTTGACCTCATAACAACACATTCAGAATTCAATGTCTATACATATTTAACCTTCTATACCAATTCAGGTATAAAAGAATACAAAAAAAATCAACACTACCTCGATCTTCACAATCCATGTTCATGTCAGTAATGACCAAAATTATATTCCATTGACCCAAAGCCTATTTCACCAGTTAAATATATGAATTTTTTCTTAATGAATCTACCACAAAGTATCATTTACATGGTTTATACATTAATTCCATTTAAAATAATTTAAGATACTTCATCCATATTATTTGTCTCATACTCAAATCACTTTGTGAGAAAATTGGATTCATGATATTATGATCTGCAAGCACCTTGAATTTCACACCAAAAAGATAATGATGATGGGTATTCATAGAATGGACCACAACAACTAATTAAAAATCATGTGTTGGTTTTTTTTCATCCAATAGTAACTAGCGTGTTCCATAAGAAGAAAAATGAACTATTTTCATGAAAAAACACCCAAAATCAGATCCCAAAGCATTACAATACCCCACATAGCCTTGTATTGATTCTAGAAATGTCATTATTAGTACTAATGTAAGGAAAAATTTGAGCGCTTAAAAATAAATATTAAATTGGTCATTCCATTGTAATGAAACAATTTTCCTAATCATTTATTTTATTTATGATGTTAATAGTGGAAATTCATGAAAAATACATCTGTAATAGCCTTCTAGGAAAAAGAAACTACATGTATCAAAGAAATTATTTAGCATTTTCTAAGAGATCACGTACTCTATCTTTCCTATATCAATAGATAAACCTTTTTTGTGATAAAATGTCCAATTAAATGTACGTAGTGTATCCAAAAATAACACATTTAATATTTTTAATATAGGTGATGATCCATCAAGAAACCCAACACTATCACCGAGAGTTTCTCATGCTCAACCTTTGTCTTGGAATACAACTGTATTTCATCAACAAATTCAACCAAAATATAATCCAAATAACTTTTAAATATATAATTCATAAATTACATAAATAAAGTAAGTGAATTCATAAGACTTAAAGGTATAAACACATACACATAATTTCCACGACTAATTCTAAAACATGTCTTCGTAATATCTTCCATCAGAACCCGCAGTCGGTGATATCCTGACCGTAAGTCAATTTTAGAGAATCACTGAGCTCCCCTAAATGGATAAAATAGGTCATAAATTCATGGAATAGGATACTGATTCTTTATTTTATCTTAATTAGGATTATTATAATCCACAATTATTCTATGAGTTACATCCACCTTTTTCAAAAAATGAATTAGTTCTACCCATATAGACGTACTAGGTTGAATGAGAACTTTTCTTTCTAACTCTAATAATTGGAAATTCAATTGTATTAATTTTTTGTGTCATAAAATAAGATTAAAGTGAGAGAGGAATGGTATCTGGTAAGATATCAATCATAAACTATACATTTCTTGTGGGTGGAAACCCTGATAAATTATCAGGAAAAACATCAGGAAACTGATCAACAATTGTTGGAAAACTTCTAGTATCGATCTCATACATAGATGAGAAGGTAAATGGTTCAAAATGGTATAATATTATTCCAAGTCATGATTCAAAAAATCATACTCCACTTTCCTTTAAATTCCAATTTCCTCAAAATAGATGCTCAACTCCATCATCAGTTGGGAAACTTTTTATTTAGGTATAATAGTTGATGTGAGATTTGAATATTTTCAACCAATCCATGCCCAAGATTAATTCATAGAAATACATATAAAGAATATATAAGCCTTAAATCAATTCATCCCCAATAATATTTATAGATAATTCTTTGCACACAACAGTTCGACATTATTTTTTATTTCTAATAGGAGTTTACAATTTCAAAACAGAGGGAATCATCTCATTATGAAAACTCGGAAGATCAACAACAAGGGAAGAAATAAATGAATGTGATGCACCCATATCAAATAAATCATTCATAAGGATAGCATTCAAAATAATCATACCTCTCACCATTAAAGGTCCCGATTGATCAACTATGATATCTTTCTTAGCTAAATATAATTTATTACTAACTATGTTTTTCTCTTTATTTCCCTATTAATATTTCTATAGTTGAGGAATAATGGTATTCTTGGAATTTTCATAGCTTTCATGGGTTTTTTGATAAGATCTATTCTACAACACTCATCCTTGTGATGAATATGATTCCTAAGAATCATGAGATGTGTTCCCATCTCCCAACCATAGAGCATTGTGACAATATCGCCATAGATGTCCCATTTTATTACAAATGTGGCATGCTCTAGGTGGTGTTGTACAATATCACTTTATGTGATCGAGAGAACCATATTGAAAACAATCAGGTGTACCCTTTGGTTTTTTAAGAAGATTAACTGATCCATCTATCTAATTCTAATTCATAACAACACCTTATAAATAGGTTCCCCTCTTCTGGTTATTCCATACATTATATTTACCAACAGTTCTTGTAGGTATTAACAATCTTCCTCCAACATTTTCTTTGAGATATCCCTTTATACTATTGTTTCTCTATTTAACATCTATATATAATCTGATATACAAAGAATGAATATATTTAAGAAAATCTATGTCCTCATCCATGATTCAAAAATATTTGTCTTCAAGGATCTACATGTAGAATATTTGGGTGAAAAGCAGAATAAATTCATAAATTTAGCAGCATACTCTATCACTGTGAGGTTCTATTTCTCCCAAATGAAGATGTATGTTCTTATTTTAATCCAAAAAGTTTGAAGATATAATTTTTTTATTAAAAAGATCATCAAAATATTTTCATGTCTTGACTTGGTCCAATTTATCATAAATTTCTAAATCCCACTAGTGGAATGCAAGATCATCGAATATATACATTGAAAAGTTTAGATTCGTCTTAGCTGGTGTGCCATAGAAATTGAATATCTGATTCATTAAATTTATCCCCACATCTAATTTTTTCACTTCTGAATCACCCTGAAATATGGATGGATTCAACTTTTGGAACTGAACTATATGATCCAATTTACTTAGTTAATTGTTTCTATTCTATCTTTCCATGACATGAAATTCGTGGAAAATACTATGAAGCAAGTATTGGTTCACACTTGGCCTAGGTGGAACCACATTCTCAGCAACCTCTTCTGGTTTGTTTTTATGGAACCTACCTAGTTACATTCACTATAACCAAAAGAAAACTCCATTTAGTCTCACTCTTTAGAAACTAAAGGATTATAAAGTGAAAATTTACCACATCACACATATCAAAATATGGATTTACAAAATTGAATAATATCCAACTTCAAACCATTTTTAAAAATTCTACGATGCTTCTTAAAATCAAACCATTTTCAACTATTTTAAAAAATCAGCACTTTTTCACCAAATCATAAAGCATTAATGAAAATTAATTATGTACACTTAGTGTAAATAAATTTATATAAATGCATGTCATTCAATTCTAATCAGCTAAACCCCAGACAATGAGGTGGAAACTCGTAGAATTGTCTCAAAACACTCATGTACCCAATTCCCTAATAACTTGAGTTTCATAAAAAAGATGTTAAATATGTCTTTTTATGTAATACATTTAAATATTCAATAATATTATATACTTTCTACCATCCCATGAGATAGACCAATAATATTTCAAAGTTAAGGACAAAATAATATGATGTCATTTGTAACATCTTGCCCCTCCTTATTGGATTTAGAAGTGAAGGGGGGGATAGTAGGACTTAGGAGACATCCCCAAGACACCAATGGCTAGAAATAAATACCAAGGGAATCATAAATAGTTGGTGGAATATTTTATCATTTCAGATATAAAAACATTCCAATGATGAAAATAACAACCAAACTTCTTAAGGATGCATAGATACCAAAATGGAAGCCAATACAAGATGAAACCAAAAGTCAATATTAAAGTAGAAGCAAAATCAATGTGATATTGACACCAAATGATAAAAAAAGAAACCAAAGTCCCCAAAAAAACTTCCAAGATTTTCTATTATCAAAATCCACATGCCTTACCAAAGGTATCATGAATTATCACTAAAGATATGGGATACCTTTCCTTTACATGTGTCTTGATATATTACATCTTAAAATGGACTATAGATCCTAAGAAGGGGGTGAGTATAAAACTCAATATGATTTCCAAACATACTTCCCCACCCACAACACTAGGATTAAACATGTTAAAAAAAATTAACCATTTAAAAAAAATTAAATTAGTATATATCCAATCAAAATATTTTTCCAATGAATGCAATTAAATAAGCCTTAAAACCCATTTTTTTTAAAGGAACACATCAATAACAAACACAATATTTTTTCAGGAAAATTAAATAAATATTTCAACCATTTCTCAATTTTTTATTTCTAATAAACATTTCTATGTCGAATTATAAATTTAACACAAAAACACACACAAGATTGGAGTTACCATTTATGGGGGAACTTCACATCCATACTCTATCACTTTGACGATGGTATTTCACAACAATTATCCATCACATTCAAAACATTCCCAACCATTATGCCCAAATAATATTAACCCATTTCAATAAAATATTATCAAAAAAACTTTAACTGCATCAACAAACCTCAATTTTAAAATCAATATTTTAAAATTACGAACAATGGTTTTCCAAAAAGCCATTTATTACCATTATTTACAAAACCATAATTCAAATGATAATTGAATCAAATCACACCATGATTTTCACAATAATTAAACTAAATTAAATAATTTTGAAATCAACCCTTAAAGTTCGAATCAATATGATTAGTGATAAAATTCACATACCTAAAAAGCATAGGTGAAAATGAAGAATATGAAAACAACTTTAACAAACTAGATTAAATGTTCACGATAACAACATAATACTCATTGAATTCAATAAAAAAATCATATAACATCAATATTTACGTAAATAACGTGAAATTACTGATTAATCCCTAAAAAACTAGATTCATGATTCCATAAGAGGAAAAGAGAAATGATGAAGAATGAGCACTTACTGATGAATCTCAGTTTCCAACACACTTGGATCCTCCTAGTAATTGATCCCGAATTGAAAATAATTATCTCCACCACCATGGAAGGAAGAAGAATTTTTTATGGCCTATTTAGAGAAAAAATATTGGTTTATGCGGTAAATTGGATTAGATTAACAATTTCCAAATATAACTTTCATTGATTCACGATTAGCACACACAGTTAGGTAAACTGTGCGGTAACCATAAAAGCACCACTATCTCCAAAAACAACCCACATAATTGGATCACACGGTTAGGTAAAACATGAAACAACCCTGACATACCCAAATATCTAAAATTGAAAAAAATTCTTCTAGGACCCTGCATAGTTTGACCAAAACATGTTCCTCACCATGATCCTCCCTACTGTTTCAGTTGCATGGTTTATTGGAGGTGTTTCATTGTTTCTACTAACCATGCTAAAACGGTGACCCTCTAGAAAATTATTTAAAACGTTATAATTCTTCTCTTAACTGTCAAAAACATAACTTAATCTTTTTATATAATTAAATACAAAAATAAAGGGTCATGTAACTAAAATAGAGGGTTCTACATGCATGATTTTAAAATTGAAGAATTCATCACAAAATTTGATCCCACTGTATCTCATAATTCTTATCTTTCATTTCAAATATTCTTGATTAATAAGAAATATGACCTTCTCAATAACAATATTTTTATACTGTATATAAAAAATGATGAAGAAATGATGTTGATAGGTGAATAAAAAAAGCACCAAAATTGATATCAACTTGAATCGAAGAGAAAAGAAGATGAAAGAAGGGATAAAAAATGATGAACCATATTTCATACAATTGGGATCTGATACCAAATTATACATGATATAAGACCCTCTAGTAAGTATCTTGGGAATTTTTTTCAATGTTATCATGTTGATAACCAAGATCTCTACAACAAAAGAAGTCATAAGGGTTATAAATGGTGCAAATAAGGAAGAAAGTAGAGAGTTGGTCAAGGTAGAAACTATTGAGAAGTTGTCTCGAAGAAATCTAGCCACAAGACACCACAAAGGATAAAAAATACTTTTATAAGTGAATAAGTGATAAATAATAGAAAGGATTCAAGAAAAAACTCACCCTAATAACATTTCTTTCATTCATGATGTTCAAAGAGTACAAGGGGCAGCTATATATAGCCAAGGAGTGATACAAAAGTCTAACACCTTGTTTCTAATATTCAAGAGGCCTAAATTATGATTATGAAAAATTTGGCACAATCACATCACATTAAAGGAAAAGTAGAACACCTTTTTGAAAGTAAAGACAACAAGACAACCACTTTTGACTTTGAAGATTCCATGGTGGGGGGGGGATTGAATTTCGCAGCACACCATGGCATGGGCATTTAAATGCATGTTTGGGCCTCAATTAATGTAAATATAGGCCCGCATGATTCCCCTAAGAAAGGGTATCTGGACTCCCATCAGAATTCCATGATCATACCATTTATGGCCTCTTTTATTCTCTTAGTCTGCACCCTTATCATTGGGCTGCTAACTCCTCCCAACTAGTCTTCTGCAATCATCTGCATTCTACCATCCCCATCAAATCGGCCTTCAACCCCTTGATTCCCATGTGTTCCATGATCCTCATCAAACCCTAAGAAAACCAATAAAACATAAAAACACTTAAAAACATAAACAACCTAAAGAGAACTAAAACCCCTAAAAACCATAAAAATCACAAAAAACCCTCAAAATCACAAAAAACCCTAAAAATCCCTAAAAATAAAGAAAAATATTTGAAATCCACGAAAACATAAAAATCCTAAAAAAAACCTAAAAATCGCTAAGATTATGTTAAAATAGAACAAATCTTAACACCCCTAAAAACACTAAAATCCCCAAATAACTCTAAATACCCTAAAAAATATAAATCCCTAAAAAAGAATAAAAAACCCTACAAACCCATAAAAATACTAATAAAATCTAAAAACCCTTTAAACCCTTAAAATTTATCAAAAACTATAAAAAACCTTAGAACCCTAAAAAACTCAAAAAAAAAATACCTAAAAACCCAAAATAACCATAAAATCCTTAAAAACCTAAAACCCTAAAAATCCCTAAAAAAATCTAAAAACCCCTAAAAATTCCTAAAAATGTAAAAAATACTAAAATCATGGAAACCATGAAGAAAAACTTAAAAACATAAAAACAAAAGTGTAATGTCCCAGACCCGGCCAGCCACCCGAACAGTGCCGAACGGGTCGGGTGTTACTACCTTAGGCACACCTCCCCGAACGCCAAAGGCTTCCGACTAGCAGTGAGGGTCTGTTAGGTATAGTGGGGAGGATATACCCTCTCGGGGGATCACAATAAGGGTACTGGTCCAAGTATAACAGTAATGATGCAGCGGAAAGAAATACTCAGCAGACTCGAACCAGACCCGCAGAGCAGAAGCATAATCAATATAGATAAACAGTGGAAGTAGTAAATAAAACAACAGCAGCAGAAAGAAACACAATAGCATGCTCATAACATGTAACTACTAATAAACAGTAAAACATGCATCCAAAGCAGGTCATACACAACTAAATATAAAAAGGGCGCCAATAGATAACCAACAATAGCTACAATAAGAAAGCATGCTGATACAGAAAAGTAAACACAACAAGTAAACCCCATCTAGGCATGACCTCAAGGTCCATACCATCTCTATGCAACAACTAACATAACCCAGCTCCTGAAGCTGGCCCCTTTCCTGTACGTAAATACATGAAGTCTTCATGCATCCCAAAGGGCCCGTGTAGGGTGTGAGACAAATCTTAGTAGGTTACCACCCAACGGTGCGTACCAAATATATGTGTTTAAGAAATCATGCATTTACCAGGAAAGCAGTAATCAGTACAATGCAAAAATAAATACAAACTCAACTGGTGCTCAACAGCCACCATGGAGTGTCACCTGCTTCGGCCAACGCCGGATTCTCTGTCGTGTAACCCAGCACCATGTGCCACCTGACACCTCGTGTCTCAAGTACTGATTTCCCGAAGGCATGCCTGAAATAGTAACCCAGCACCAAGTGCATCCTGACACCTCATGTCTCAAGTACCGACGTCCCGAAGGCAGGCCACATATAGTAACCCGACACCAAGTGCCTCCTGACACCTCGTGTCTCAAGTACGGATGTCCCGAACGCACGCCCACAAATAGTAACCCGACACCATGTGCCTCCTGACACCTCATGTCTCAAGTATCGATGTCCCAAAGGCACGCCCATTTCTTGAAGGCTACTCACCTCCCACGTGGCTTTCTACGACAAGCACCCCCAACCAAAAATACATAACCGCAACTACCGGGGCCTCTACCCACACGAGTGGTCAAAACCACCTCCTCAAGAGTATCATTGTGTGCACACTACTCAAAGTTTCGGTGAGTGGTAATCACCCAAAATAGTCCAATGCCACCATCACGTCTGACACCTCTTGTTCCTGTGTCCATGTCGCTCAAGTCCGATGGCATCTCCATCCTAGTATCTCAGCCCATGCCCAACCTGACAGTCAGAATGCCTCAAGCCAACGTCCATGACGCCCAATCCCGTGGTCAAAACCACCAAAAGTAACCCGGGAAAATCCCCAACTAGTGATCAACATCACTCAAGCGTAACCGGGCCAAGTCTAACGCAACCCCAAAAGGTCCAGAAGATGCAATCCAGCAATTGCATAAAAACATATTTAACCAGAAAACATAACCAGAAAAAACAAACTAAACAGTTGAATTGCACTATGCAGGGTGCTGTCCCATACCAGCACAGAGGTCTTAAAAGACTCTAACAATTTAAAAGGCATTAAAAAATTAAACTAAACAGTTTATAACAATAAAATTTCAATTTAAACCATTTTGGCGTTCCCCGGCCAAAATGCCCCGACGAGCAATGACCCATCACCCGGCCCTGCTCACGCAAACTGGTAACTAGGCGTACCCAAAAGAATCTTGGAGGTCTCATAAGAAATAAAATATGAAAAAGCAGATAAAACGGGTCCCACTCAAAATACCCAAAAACTCGCCGAAAGCTGCGTCACCCGAGCAACCATGAAAACACAAAATGAGGTATGCACCACCTACCGGAAACTCGCACGATGCTACTCCTCCAGTAACACCTGCCAATTCTGTATAAAACGTGGTAAATCTACAAAATATTCAAAACATCTCAAAGGGATATAACTCATTCCAGAACGAAAACCCGACAAAACAACCAAAGGGGAATCGAGGCCTTACCGAGGGGGTTCCAACGCAGTAATCAGAGTTCGGATCAGATCTCAGACGAACGTTCGCGATGGGAAGAGAGGTTCGGCCAGCCTGGTTCGCGTATCCGGGCAGAGGATATAATGTTCTGCCTCAATACGAGGCTAATGAACATTTTAAGTG
This sequence comes from Viscum album, assembly GCA_963277665.1. Lineage (NCBI taxonomy): Eukaryota > Viridiplantae > Streptophyta > Magnoliopsida > Santalales > Viscaceae > Viscum > Viscum album. The sequence goes on from OY728141.1 coordinate 938,541,564, forward strand.
AAAACAATAAAGTACACGACATGTACTTTTCGACTACATGCCATGTATGGTTCATTTAACTGTTCATAAGACGGAAACAATCCACCAACTTAATTTCCGAACGTGCCGATATGAGTAAAAGGCGTGTACCTAGGGGTACACGGTGTGTACGTGGTTCCTCTTCCCTACCTCGCCGACCTGCCCACATGCCATGTATATTCCTCACACATGGCCAGACTTCATGGTGTGTCCAAAGGGAACATGGCGTGTCCTCGGTTCTACCCGGCCAACAGGCCGACACGCCCTGTATGGCTTTACACGGTCGGGGGTATACACGGCGTGTTCAAAACTACACGCCGTGTAGTAAGAAAATTCTACACGGTCACTACACCACATGTACCCGGCGAGCACACAGTCGGTCACCCCCTACACATACATGGCGTGTACTTAAAGTACACTATGTGTAGTCTAGAAATTTCCAGAAACTTCCAATTTAATCCTGTTTCTTCAGAAACTAGTCAAAAATTTAAACAATGTCGGGATTTTAACCCGTTCCAAAAACCCAGGTTCTTACAAAATCCCCACCTTAACATAGCTCGTCCTTGAGCTACGAAACGAAACCCAGAGATGGAACCAAACATGCCCATCCCAGTTAAACAACCTCGACTACCCCAGTCCCAAGGTTCTGGCTAAATTCCTCAAGGGGCTCCCCATCTTAGGAAATTCCTACGCGGTCTCAACCAACAAAATTTAAGGAAAACAAGGTTTACTAACCTCTTTTACGGACGTATATTCCTCCCATGTTGCATCATCACCCCTGAACCACGTTGGTTCTTCTGTGTCGCTTCTGACACCCAACGTAACCCGCACCGCATCGGTGTCTGCCTCCACGAGGTCCTGGTGCCTAGCACCTCAATTAACCCGCATCCACGATGCCCCAATGCGCAAAACACCTCAAGTAACCCACATCCACGATGCCCCGATGCCCAAAAGACCTCATGTAACCCGCATCCACGATGCCCTGATGCCCACGACACCTCATGTAACCCGCATACACGATGCCTCGATGCCCACGACACCTCATGTAACCCGCATAGAGGATTCCCCGATGCCCACGACACCTCATATATATATATATATATATATATATATATATATCACGCACCCGATATGGTGCCAATCCCACTGACTAGCATCTAGTCAGGCCAAAATATCATGTGCACCACGTGCAATCAAAATAGACATACCTCTATAGGTCATGCCAAAAAGGAAACATGGAGATGACGACCACACCGTGGTGTACCTCTAACTGTCATCGTCTCACAAGCCTGATCAACCTCTGGAAACTCCACGGCGTGCACCTGGCCTGAAACACGGCTGCCTGATGCCTATCCTCTTGATGATGCTCCATTCTCTAGCCACTGACCCCTCAGCTGGGTCACACTGTCTCTATCACGACCTCCGCACATAGCTGATCCTCGACTACCCTCTCCGGGTACCGTACCTGAACCAACACCAGACGCTACAGTTTTTCCTGGTCCTTGCCTACCGGCTATCTGAGAAGGATGCCTGCAAAACCTCTCCAGATGCTCGTTCTATCCACATGCCCGGCACTCCTTCGGAGGCCTATCGAACTGAGCCCGAACATGTCCAGACTGTCCACACTAGAAGAAAATCACCGAAGAACTACCACGAAGTGGTCTAGCTGAATCCCTGGCCTGACTGCCCTACAAGAACTAATCTCGCCCTCGCTTCCTGCTGTTTGAACCATCACCTGAAGCCGTCGCCCTTCCCAAGTGAGACTTTTCTCTCTCGTTTCCCTCGGATATGACTGCCTGATTTACTGCCTCGGATAAGGAACCTAGCCGGAAGATATACACCTGGACCCAAATGGCGTGTTGTTAGCCATCCCCAAAGCGCCTCACCCTAGCTGCATTTCCACTTACCATTCCAGGTGAAAAGAGAGATAGCTCAGTAAAATTAGCTGCATAGTCCATGACGGACAAGTCTCCCTAATGAAGGCTCAAGAACTCCCGAGCTCTTTCTGCCCTCAGTGTCTCTGGGTAGAAGTGCTCAAAGAACTTGTCCTCGAAGTCCTTCCAAGCCAGTCCCTCATTCCTACGAGCATGTACCTGTACGTCCCACCAACGCTTCGCCGGTCCTCTCAGCATGTACGTCGCCAGCTTAACCCTCCGCCCTGGAGGTGTCTCCAGCTGCTCGAAGATCATCTGCATATTCTCTATCCAAATCTATGCTGCCTATGGACCACCCTCTCCCTCGAAAAGCAGCAGATGCTGCGATTGGAACTCCCGTGTCAGATATGCCATAGAAGGATTTGTACCCTACTTACCTCTGTCAATCCCCTAAAAGATTCGTACTAGGCTCACCTGGAGCTGCTCGTCGAGCCACGGCCCGAACAATGCAAAAACTGGCTGATGTCCTGCCAGCTATAGATCCTGAACCTAATCCTGTCCCTGAGCTTGTACCTGCGGCTCGTGCTCTGCCTGTACCAAATTCTGACCCTGATCCTGCGGAACTATACCATCTCCTTCTTGAAGTTCCATCGAGCCGTGAAGGAGTAACCCACTGAATACCATAAATGGTCAGACAACCCATATAAATATATAACAATATATTCTACGCATATGAGGAAAGCAGTAAAAGGCAGTGCATAACAACTACCCTTACTCCCCCTCACTGAAACCCATTCCCCACAGCATCCCGGCCTCATGGCCTCCTTACCCACTCAACAGAGCCATGTATCAATAGTACCTCGGGCCTTGCCTGTCCCGACAACACACATTGCCTCAAACCAATGACCGAGTTTCCCAATCCTGACAGTTACACTACCATAGTCATAGTACATGCCTTCTCCCATAAGAGTTAGACCCAAATATCCTGCAACATGCAATTCCGCAAAATATAAAGCATGGAATATACATTTTCACAACTAGCAGTTCTATAAAGAATTTCACCAATTCACATTTTAAAGAATATAAATAATTGCATTTGATATTTCATTCACATGGAATTATCAGTTCAAAAATCATACGTTCAATTATGAAATTGAAATACCCTAAAAATGTTCCTATCAAAAGCCAAGAAACATGCCTTGCCATACCAGGCCATGGTCAATTCTCCCTTACCACACCGGGTCAATGGTCACATATCACAATGCAGAACATCACACACCAGGTGTGCCACCGAGGGGGAAATCGTATAAATTGAAATTTGAGAAAAATCAAACAGCAATTCCCACCCATGGAAACTAGGTCCATCCCTCGTACCTAGGGCTGCAGGCACCTAAGAACAAGCTAAAAAACCCAGTCCTATTAACCACAACTGATCTCCAGTCTACCATATCCCAAATAGTAAAACCAGCAGAAATAAAAAGAGAAGTCTCAATCTCATTAGTAGCCAGAAAAACACTACTACTAAATCCTTTACAAGAACTCCTCTAATACCACTTTGTAACGTCCTGGACCCAGCCAGCCACCCAAACAATGTCGAACGGGTCGGGTGTTACTACCTTAGGTGCATCTCCCCAAATGCCAAAGGCTGCCGACTAGCAGCTAGGGTCTGTTAGGTATAGTGGGGAGTCTATACCCTCTCATAGGATCACAATAAGGGTACTTGTACTAGTATAATAGTAAATATGAAGTGGAAAGAAGGACTCAGCAAAATCGAACCAGTCCCACAGAGCGGAAGCATAATCAATATAGATAAACAGCGGAAGCAGTAAATATAACAACAACAGCGTAAAGAAACACAACAACATGCTCATAACATGTAACTACTACTGAACAGTAAAACATGCATCCAAAGCAGGTCATACACAACTGAATATAAAAAGGGCGCTAATGGCTAACCAACAGTAGATACAAAAAAAAGCATGCTGGTATAGAAAATTAAACACAACATGTAAAACCTAGCTAGGCATGATCTGAAGGTCCATACCATCTCCATGCAACAACTAACATAACCCAACTCTTGAAGCTGGCCCCTTTCCTGCACGTAAATCCATGAAGTCTGCACGCGTCCTGAAGGAACCGTGCAGGGTGTGAGACAAATCTCAGTAGGATACCACCCAACGGTGCGTACCAAATATATGTTTTTAAGAAGTCATGAATTTACCAGGAATGTAGTAATCCTTACAATGAAAAAATAAATAAAAACTACACCAGTGCTCAACAGCCACCATGGAGTGTCACCTGCTTCGACCAAAGCCGGATTCTCTGTCGTGTAACCCGGCACCGTGTGCCAGCTGACACCACGTGTCTCAAGTACCGACGTCCAGAAGGCACTCTCCAAATAGTAACCTGGAACCATGTGCCTCATGGCACCTCATGTCTCAAGTACCGACGTCCCGAAGGAATGCCCCAAATAGTAACCCGGCACCATGTGCCTCCTGACACCTCGTGTCTCAAGTACCAACGCCATGAAGGCACGCCCACAAATAGTAACCCGACACCATGTGCCTCCTGACACCTCGTGTCTCAAGTACCGATGTCCCAAAGGCATGACCATTTCTTGAAGGCTCCTCACCTCCCATGTGGCTTTCTACGACAAGCACCCCAAACAAAAAATACCTAACCGCAACTACAGGGGCCTCTACCCACACGAGTGGTACAAACCACCTCATCACGGAGTATCTCTGTGTGTGCACTACTCAAAGTCCCGGTGAGCAGTAATCACCCAAAATAGTCCTAAGCCACCATCATGCCTGACACCTCGTGTCCCTGCGACCATGACACTCAAGTCTGATGGCATCACCATCCTAGTATCCCGGGCCATGCCGAACCTGACAGTCATATTGCCTCAAGCCGACATCCATGATGCCCAATGCTGTGGTCAAAACCACCCAAAGTAACCCGAGAAAAGCCCCAACCAGTGATCAACATCACTCAAGTGTAACCGGGCCATGCCCAACGCAACCCCAAAAAGGTCCAGCAGATGCAATCCAGCAATTGCATAAAAACATATTTTTCCAGAAAACATAACCAGGAAAAACAAACTAAACAGTTGAATTGCACTATGCAGGGTGTTGTCCCATACCAGCACAGAGGTCTTAAATGCCTCTAACAATTTAACATGCTTTAACAAATTAAACTAAATAGTTTATAACAATAACATTTCAATTTAAACAATTTTGGCGTTCTTGACCAAAATGCCCCGACGAGCAACGACCCCTCACCCGGCCCTGATCACGTAAGCTGGTAACCGGGCATACCCAAAAGCATCCTGGAGGTCTTATAAGCAATACAGTATGAAAAATCAGATAAAACGGGTCCCACTCAAAATACCTGAAAAGGCGCCAAAATCTATGTCACCCGAACAACCACGAAAACAAAAAATGAGGTATGCACAACCTACCTGAGACTTGCACGATGCTACTCCTCCAGTAACACCCACCAATTCAGTCTAAAACGCATTAAATCTATAAAAGATTAAAAACCGCTCAAAGGGCTATAACTCGTTCCATAAAAAAAATCAGACAAAACGGACAAAGAGGAATCAAGGCCTTACCGAGGGGGTTCCAACGCACTAATCCGAGTTCAGATTGGGTCTCAGACGGACGTTCGGGAGGGGAAGAGAGGTTCGGCTTGCCTGGTTCGCGTATCCGGGTGGAGGATATAAGGTTTTGCCTCAATACGAGGCTACTTCCCATTTTAAGAGAAAAAAATAAAGTACATGGCGTGTACTTTGGGATTACACACCGTGTATGGTTCATTTAAATGTTCATAAGATGGAAAGAATCCACCGACTTACTTTCTGAACCTGCCGACATGAGTACACGGTGTGTACCTAGGGGTACACGGTGTGTACGTGGTTCCTCTTCCCTACCTCGCCGACTTTCCCACACGCCATGTATATTCCTCATACACGACCAGACTACATGGCGTGTCCAAAGGGAACACAGCGTGTCCTCGGTTCTACCCAGCCAACAGGCCTACATGCCATGTATGGCTTCACACGGTCGGTGGTATACATGGCGTGTTCAAAACTACATGCCGTGTAGTAAGAAAATTCTACACGGTCACTGCACGACATGTACCCGGCGAGCACACGACCGGTCACTCGCCTACATATACACGGTGTGTCCTTAAAGTACACGGCGTGTAGTCTGGAAATTTCCAGAAACTGCCCATTTAATCCAGTTTCCTCAGAAACCAGTAAAAAATTTAAACAGGGTCAGGATTTTGACCTGTTCCAAAAACCCGGGTTCTTACAAAAAGACCCATAAAATCCTAAAAATGATACAAACACTAAAAACCTTAAATAAACCTAAAAACCTCTAAAAAAATACCTAAAAACACATAAAACCCCTAACCCCCCCCCCCAAAACTATAAAATCCATTTAACACCCTAAATATGTTAGAAAACACTAAAAATCCTAAAAACCATAAAACCCATAAAACCCTAAAAAAATGAAAACCATAAAAAATACATAAAAATCCCAAAAAAGTAAAACCATAAAAAATCTAAAAATCCGAAAGAAAACCTTAAAAACCTAAAAACACTTAAACCCCAAAAAAATATAAAAAATTCTAAAAACCCTAAGAGACCCTATAAACCCTAAAAACCCCTAAAACCCTTAAAAACCAAAAAACCCCAAAAAACCCTTAAACCCCACTAAAAACACTAAAAACCTTTTAAACCCCTAAAAACATTAAAAACTCTAAGAAACCTTAAAACACTAAAAAACAAAAACCCTAATTCCAAAAGGACCATAAAACCCATAAAAACCATAAAAACACAAAGAACCATAAAAAACTAAATATACTAAAAAATACCTACAAGTCCCTAAAAATGTAACAAACACTTAAAACCCTAAAAACACATAGGAAGAGCATAAAAATCTAACACCACTTAAAACTCCTAGAAAACCAACAAATTAGAAAACCCTAAAAAACATAAAAAATTCTAAAAATCATAAAAACTATAACAACCCCTAAAAAACATAAAAACTCTAAAAACACATAAAACCCCTACAAGACAATAAAAACTGAAAAAAAACCTTTGAACCCCAAAAAATGTTAAAAAAAATCTAAAAAACCATAATACCCCTAAAAACTAAAAAATCCTAAAAACCCAAAAAACGAAAAAACCCAAAAAACCCTAAAAAAATAAATATCTTAAATATCACTAAAAAACTCAAAAAAAAAATCTAATCCAAAAAAACCTTCAATAAGCCAAGTAAAAACAAAAAAAACTAAAAACACGTAATACCCCTAAAAAGATAACAAACACTAAAACCCTAAAATAGTAAAAACCCTAAAAACCCCTAAAACCATAAAACCCAAAAAAATCATAAAAAATCCCTAAAAATCCGTAAAATTTAAAAAAAACTATAAAAACCATAAAATAAAAAATAAAACATTAAAAATATAAAACAATTATAACCCCTAGAAACCTAAAAAACATTAAATACCCTAAAATCCATAACACCCCTAAAAGGCTTAAAAAACATAAAACCCCAGAAAAAAATAAAAACACACTAAAAACTCTAAAAACCCTTTAAACCCCAAAAATGTTAAAAAACCAAAAAACCCCAAATCCCAAAAAATAAACATAAAAAGAAAAAAAATATAAAACCCCCCAAAATCCATAAAATCCTTAAAACCCATAAAAATCCTAAAAATTCCCTTAAAATCTCTAAAAAAATAAAAAAACGTAAAACCCCTCAGAAAACCTAAAAAACCAAAAAGCACTTAAACCCCATACAAAACCAAAAAACACTAAAAACCATAAATTCCAAAAAACCAAAAAAAATGATAAAAATCGAAAAGACTCTTAATAACACATAAAACCCTAAAAACTAATAAAAACTCTAAAAATCTAAAAAATCCATTAAGATTCTAAAAAAACAAAAACCCTCAAAACCCCTAAAAACAATAAAAACCATAAAAATCCTAAAAATTCATAACAACTTAAAAACCCAAAAAAGCTCTGAAATACCAAAAGAACACCTAAAAAAATTGAAAACAATTAAACACATAAAAACATGAAAAACACTAATCACCATTAAATACCCAAAAAATACAAAAAAATCGTAAACCCCTCAAAATCCCTAAAATCCTAAAAAATTATGAAAATCATAAAAATGAATAAAAATTATGAAAAATGTAAAAATCCTAAAAACCATGTAAAAACCTAGGAAAAAATTTTAAACACAAAATCAATTAAAACCCCTAAAAACCTAGAAAACTATAAAATACCTAAAAGTCCCTTAATACCATTAAAAACTATAAAACACCTAAAACCTCAAAAATCACTAAAACCATTAAAAATCCCAAGACCATAAAAACTCTATAAAAAATTTAAACCCATAAAAAAAATAAAAACTCTAAAAACCATTGAAGATAATAAATAACTCAAAAAAACCTAAAAACCCCCAAAAAATGTAAAACAGTATAAACACTAAAAAACCCCAAACCCCTCAAAATCTTTAAAAATCCTAAAATACAACAAAAATATTAAAAAATCCCTAAAAATCCACAAAAAAAGTAAAAAAAATACTAAAATCCTTGAAAACGCTTTATAAACCAAAAAAAACCTAAAAACACATAAAACCCCTAAAAACCTTAAAAATGGAAAGGACCCATAAAATGAGAAAACCCCAAAAAACCTTAACAAACCCTAAAAACACATAAAAACCCAAACAATCACTAAAAAAATCTAAAAAACATTTTATATCCCTAAATACATTAAAAACACTAAAAACCATCAAACCCCTAAAAAATTAAAAAAAACATAAAACCCCCAAACACCATAAAAAACCTAAAACTCTTAAAAGACCTCAACAACACTAAAAAACCTGAAAACAATAAATATCCTAAAAATCCTTAAAACCCCTAAAAAGATAAAAAATCGTAAAACCATGAAAACACCTAATAAAACCTTTAAACCCTAAAAACACTTTAAAACCATAAACCCCCCAAAAAAAGCTAATGACCCTAAAAACACTGAAAACCAAAAAAATGAAAACCCCCCTCAAAATTCCTAAAACCCTACAATCCATAAAAATCCAAAAAAATCCCTAAAAAGTTTAAAAACACTAAAATCCCTAAAAAACACTAAGAAAAAATTAAAAAAATAAAACAATTAAAATCCTAAAAAATAGAAAAAATTATAAACACCCAAAATACTTAAAAATCCCTAATACCCCTAAAATAATAAAACACCCTAAAAAAATAAAAACCACTAAAAACTATAAAAACCATATGAAACCACTAAAAACTCTAAAAACACTTTAAATATAGAAAAATGTTAAGAGCACTGAATACCTTAAAACCCTGGAAAACTAAACTGAACTATAACACCCCTAAAAACACTAAGAACCCTAAAAACCAAAAAACCCCCTCAAAATCAATAAAACCCCCAAAAATAGTAAAAATATGAAAAAAATACTTAAAATGTTAAAAAAAATCAAAAAGCCACCCCCCCTTAGAAATCCGTAAAATCATAAAAACACTCAAAACTATTAAAATCCTAAAAAATCCAAAAAAAAATCTTCAAAACCATAAACCCCTTAAAATCCATAAAAACAAAAAAAAATCCCCCTCAAAATCCTAAACACCAAAAAATCCCAAAAATCCCTAAAAACCCATATAAACCTCTAAATTCCCTTTAAACCCACAACAAAATTTAAAAACCTCTAAAACCCTTAAAACCTAGAGAAACTCAAAAAAATCCTAAAACCCCAAATAACCATAAAACCCAAAAAACCATAAAAAATCAAAAAATCCTAAAAAAAACAAAAATTTCCCTAAATACCCTAGAAAACCACAAATATAATAAAAAATCCCTAAAAACACTAAACAAATAAAAAACACTTAAAACCCTAAAAATCCAAAAGAATACCTTAAAATCCAAAAAATGTAAACCCATAAAAAACCTAAAATTGCTAAAAACCCTAGAAAATGATAAATCCCCATAAAACAATAAAAAACCGAAGAACCCATAAAACCCAAATAAATCCACTAAAAATATAAAAATCCTGTAAACCCTAAAAAACAATAAAAATCTAAACATACTTTGAACCCTAAAATCTAAAAAAACCCTAAAACTGAAAAAACCATAAAAACCCTAAAACCCTAAAAACCCTAAAAACCTCCAAACTCCAAAAAACCCAAAAAATTAATAAAAATCCTAAAAAATCCCCCAAATACCTAAAAGAATAAAAAACACTAAATACCCTAAAAACACTAAGCAATCCTTAAAAACCTAAAAACACATAAAACCCCTAAAAAATTTTCAAAACGCTAAAAACTCTAAAAACCATAGAAACCCCTATATCCCTAAAAACCCTTTAAAACAATAAAAATCCTAGAGAATCCCTAAAAATCCTAAAAACAAAAAACCCTTGAAAACAACTTAGAAAACCCTGAAAACAAAAAAAACATAAAACTTCTAAAATTCAGAAAGTTCTAAAAACTCTAAAAGACCTTAAAAAACATAAAAACCACTAAAAATCATAAAAACCCTTAAAAAGGTTAAAAACCATAAAAATTCATAAAACACTAAAACCACTAAAAATATAAACCTCCTTTAAACACTTGAAAATGTAAAAAGACTTTAAAAAACAATAAAAACCATAATAACTCAGAAGAACCCTAAAAACCCATAAAAACACTCAAATCTACAAAATCCCAAAAAAATACAAAAACCATAAAAATAAAAAAAATTCACTAAAAATACCAAAATACATAAAAAACATTTAAAAATACTAAATACCCCTAAGAAAACATTAAAAACAAAAAAACCCTTAAAACCCTTAAAACCTAACAAACGCTAAAAACCATAATAGACCCTTAAAATCTTAAAAATCCATAAAAACCATAAAAACCCATAAAAATCATAAACACCCCCAAAAACCCATAAAAATACTAAACACCTATAAAATCTAAAAAATCCATTTGAACCCCAAAAGGATTTAAAAATATCATAAAACAACTAAAAACCTGATAAAAATCAAAAAAACCCCTAAAAACCCAAAACAAATCCCTAAAACCCAAAAAACCAATATTTAATCAAAAACACTGAAAACCCTAAACACATAAAAATCATAAGAATCCCAAAAAATTCATAAGAACATAAAAAACGTGAAAACCCCTAAAAAACCCTAACAAAACCATAAAACGTAAAAACACTTAAGACCCCAAAAAAATAAAAAAATGATAAAACCTCTAAAAAATACAAAAACCATAAAACCTCTAAAAAATTTAAAAACCCTAGAAACAAATAAAAAACCCAAAAAACCAAAATAAATCTAAAAAACTTTTTAAAAAACTAAAACATAAAAAACTCCAAAAACCCTAAAACCCCTAATAACATAAAAAAAACCCTAAAACCCAAAAAAGTTTTAAAACCCTACAAACCACTAAAAAGTATACAAACACATTTAATACCTAAAAAGTTATAAAAAATATAAAAAACCATTAAAACCATAAAAAACTAAAAAAAACCCCAAAAACCAAAAAAAATACCAGAAAACCCCTAAAAATCCTATAACCCAAAAAAACCCCAAGGACTATAAAAACCATAAATAACCCAAAAAATCCCTAAAATACCTAAAAATGTAAAACCCCAAAATCCTTGAAAACATTGATACACGATCCAGTATCCACTATTAAGTTTCCTATAAACCATCTTCAACATTCACATGTTGAGCACCCAGATCTCTACAAGTTAAAAAGTGATAAGGGAAATAAATGGTGTAAATTACGAAGAATGAAAAGAGTTGTTAAAGGTAGAACCCAATGATAACTTGTCTCTAAGAACTCTATCCACACCACTTTATAAAAAATGAAAAATCCTATAATATGTTAATAATTAATCAGGAATACAATGTTTTCACGAAAAAATCACTCGAATAACATTACCTTATTTCATGATGTTCAAAGAGTACAAGGGGATAAAATTTATAGAAAAAGAGTGGTAAAAAAGTCAAACACATAGTTTCCAAAATCCAAAAAGCCTAAATGATTCTTTTGACGATTTCAGAACATGCCCATGACATTAAGGGAAAAGTAACACAACCTTTTGGAATGTAAAGACAACTATCCCACCACCTTTTGACTTTGAAGTATCAATTGTGGGTTAGGCTTGAAATTTATAACACACAATGGTATGGTTATTTAAAATAATGTTTTGGCCTTAATTAGTATAAATATAGACCCAGATTCCTAAACCATTAAAGGGTATTGGGAATCCCCTTGGAATTACATGATTAACCCATTTATGGCCTCCTTCATTATCTTACTCCGCTCCCTTTTTATTGGTCCAACAACTCCTCGCAATGGGTATTGTGAAATCATTCACATTATAATATCCTAACCAAGACTGACTTTACCCCATCAATACCCATGTGTTCCTTGATACACATCATTCCCTCCCTCCCCAAAAGGATTTTCCCTCAAATCTAATAATTCAAAGGGATAAAAAGAATAAACATTAAAGTTGACACAAACATTTCCATATATGTTTAGTAACAAAATCTTATATGAATTATCATTGATCTTCTATATTACTTGTAAATTCCATCTCCTCATAGATGATGTTTTGATTTTAATTTCTCCCAAAAAAACCTTTAAGAAGGATTTTCCATACCAAACCACGTAGATCAAATGTACCTCATCTCCAACACTTCTTTTATCAATTACCATATTCTTGTAATAAATAAAAAACACTAGAAGATACTATTGGGTTAAGAGAGTTATTGGTAAAACATCCTCCCTTTAATAGAATATTGAGAGATTCCTCCCCCTATAAATATATATTTATCTCAATTTTCCAGAAAATAAAGTCACTTTCCCTCAAAAATCTAGTCTTAACTCTTATTTTCAATCTTGTTTTTAACTATTTTCATTCCCTAATTTATTTTAATGTTACTCATCAGTCCTTTTTAACTATTTATTTTCTCATTATCTCTATTTTTTTTATCTCTTTTATTTTTATATATTTTTATAATTAATATAAATCCTCACATAGCCTTGATAATCTTGTAACAACCTCAACTATATAAGTATAACCATCCGTTAATTGTACTCAAAATAATATTGGCCTGTGTATCCATCATGTGTGACCTTCCTATCAAAATTCAAAGGTCTTCTCAACAATATATGACTGGAATGCATGGGAACAACATGGCATATTTCCTTGTCTTCACATTTCCCATTATAAAATTGAACATGCGCTTTCTTAGTCACTTTATCATCACCAATATAATTTAACTATTGAAATATATGAGGAATAGAAGGCTTGGACATAGATAAACCCAATTTATTGACCATCAAACCACTTTCTTCGTTTGTAATACTACACCCACCAGTGATCATTTTATATGAATTATCATAAATGTGGAATATAGTATGAAAAATGTTATCCCTTTGATCTTGATAATGTTCTCATTTGGGTTGATCAATCAAATAACACCTTAAAATAAGAATTTCTCCACGTTTGGGGCTCTCAATTTCCACATCTGAACATTCCTCATGTGGTGGAATTTCATCTTCACTTGAGCTAGTACTAAGAACATCTCCATCATCCAAAATAATCATGGTCACCTTATCTAAGAATTTTTATGTAAAATGTCCAAAATCATGACATTTAAAACATATCATGTTATTTGGAAACAACCATACCCTCCATTTTACCTTTGGATTCCACAAATAATGTTTTTAGTTTGGTCACCTCCTTTGAATCCATCTTGTGTTACCTTGAATGTTCTTATGGTATGAAGTCATTGAACTTTAATGATTATTTATTATCCTTACCATAAGATAAGGGGAACATACTTCTTTCCTTTAATTACCTATTGACTTTAATAACTTTTTGAATAAGATCCTCCATATCCAAATAGTGCTATATGTCCACTATGTACTAGATTTTATGGTTGAGTCCATTTATAAACCTTTCCATGGTGGCCTCCCGCTCCTCATCAATATTGGATCTAATCAAGATGATCTCCGTCTCTTTATGATGCAATTAAACACTCATAGCTCTTTGTTTCAAACCCTGCAACTTGAGGAATAAATCATGATAATAGTGTCAAGATACAGACCACTTAATTATTTCGACTTTTAATATCCTCCCAATTAAATATGAGTCTTTCTCTATTTTTCTAAAAACTAACGTGTAGTTAGTACCACAAAATACTATCATATTTAGTTAATTCCACATCTTCAAACATCAAATTATTATCCTCTAAATAGTTTTGATAACCAAAAGCATGCTCTACCTTTTCTTCCCATTCTATGTATGTTTTGGGATAATTTTTGCCTTGGATTGAAGGGATCATCAACTTTACTACAGCAAGATCATTGGTTTTCTTCCATAGTGGTTGTTTTCTCTGAATTGGTGACTCGTGAAGATTGGAGAACTCCTATTATTCTATAATGAACCTCCTCCTTGTAGGTTCTATAGAATTGGAAGGTGACTAGAATTCATCCATCCTCAAATTGAACATTTGTAAATGTTCTTTTACAACACTCATAAAAAGCTAAATGATCCTTTAATTGGTGTTACTCACCTAAATCATTTATGAATCCTGGAAGAAAATTTTAAAATACTATAATATGGAACTCAAACACTCGCTCACATTTTTACACTTTGAATTATTACATTCCCCTGTGTTTCAATCAATTTTGTATTTTTTAGATAAATTTAAACTGCTTTCCTTTTACAACACAACTTTCATCCTATAATGTTCTTACTAAATTATAAAAAATCTAAAGGATTGTTGGAGTGTGTAAATGTTGAACTATAATTAAAATAAAAAATTATAAATGGATTCCAATGGAAAATGTGGGAAAGGGAATATGTCGAATGAATAAAAATGATAAATAGATGCAGGACTCAAGAATTTTAATTTATTTAGCCTTTTCTTTTTCTTTTATTTTTTAGGCTCCATTTTTTTGAATAAATGTAGTAGAAAAAAAGTTGAATTTTAAATATTTAAATGTATAAGAAGAATTAATTTCAACATCAAATAGAATAAAAGCGATAGTTGCATTATAACATAGTAGTCCTCCTCATTGTATTGAGAAGTAATGGGGGATCCACAACGCCTTAGGTGACATCCCTAAGACACCAAAGCCTAGCGATATATTCCAAGGGCCTCATAAACAGTTGGGGGATTGTTTTCCATTTTATGATAAAATGACCAATCTATTGAAAATAAAAACACCCAATCTTTTTAATAATGAATGAGTACCGAAACAAAATCCAATGAATGACTAAACTAAAAGATAATATTAGAGTAAAATATGAATAAATGTGACATACCCAATGGAACCAAATGAAAAAAAACAAAATAGACCAAAAAATACCAATCTAATCCAAGATCCAAATACACATGCCCAACCTTTGGTATCAATAATAATAATTAAATCAGTGTGATACCATTTCTTTACCTATGTATCGATATATAACAAAGGAAAATGCATCATAGTTCCCAAGAAGGGGTGAGTATAAAACTCAGTATTATTTTTCCAATGACTTTACAAATCACACCATTAGGATTGAACGTGTAATAATATATATATTAAATATCTTAAAATTTTAATTTAGTTTATTTCAAACCAAAATGAGTTTCTAATGAAAACAATCAAACAATCCTTCAAAACCTTTTTTCACAGAATAAATCAACACACAATAATTTTTCTTGGAAAATAAAAAAATATTTTAACCATTTCACAAATTATGATTTGGCATAAACGTTTCTATGTCCACACACATCTGTAATAGAATTACACACATAAGCATGGTGTTACTATTAATGGTGGAACTTCACATCCACACTTCATCTCTTTGATGGTGGTATTTCCTGACCATTATCCATCCCATTCAACACATGCCTAAATTTTATGCCCATACCTTGTAAAAACATTTAAATTGAAGAATTTAGAAAAAACACCTTACTTGAATCAACCGACCAAAATTTAAAAATCAGTATTTTAAAATTATAAATGATAATTTTACAAAAATTCATCCAATTCCCATGATTTTAAAAACCAAAACTAAAAAGATTTTTATAAAAAATCACACCATTGTTTTCAAAACAATTTTATGAAATTAAATCAATTTTAAACTAAGCATTCAAGTTGAAATCATGAGGAGTTGAGGGAGAGGCCACTTAACTCTCAAATATAGGTGAAAACAAATAACATCACAACAACTCTAAAAAAATTTCTTAAATCAACAAGATTCCAACTTAGATCTCACTTCATTAAACTAAAACAATCATATCCCATCAATATTGACATCACATAACATGGATATATCCCCAAGGAGATATATCCATGATTCAAAAAGTGTTAAGGATAAGATATCTAAGGAAAATGATGAAGAAAAATATATTACTGATGAATTTAGGTCTCCAACACACTTGGATTCACCTAATAATCACTCCTGGATCAAAAAGAATTATCTCACCACCTTGATAGAATAGTGAAATTCATATTATGGTCTATTTATAGAATAATTGAGTGGTTTAGGAGGAAAATACAATTAGATCTACAATTTTCAAATCGAATTTTGCATGAAAATTGGTTAGGGTACATTGTTAGGAAAATAGTGTGATAATTGTGCATAATCCATTGCCTCCAGAAACATATTGCATGATTAGATCACACAGTTATAAAAAACATGTTTTAACTATGTTGTACTCCACTTTACAATATCACATGACTTATAATAGGCATCCACATGGTTTGAAAAAACTAAGGCCCAACCATGTGCCCACCTGCTGTCTACTATATTAGTTTCACAGTTTCTTAGAGGTTTTACATGGTTTCTAATAACTATTCTTAAACCGTTCATCTTGAAAAAAGTTTCAAAACTTTACAAAGCTCATCCAAACCTCCTAAAACATAACTAAATAATTTTATATAACTAAAATACATAAATAATGGTCAAAGTACCTAAAACTGATGGTTCTACATTCTCCCTACAACTTATCTTTCCATCCCATGATATTAGAAAATTAGAGTTTTCCCTAAATATTTTTTCCCAGTGCTCTATTATTTCATTTTCAGACTCCTAATTTTCCTTATACATATAACCATGTTTCCATAAAACCCAAACTATACTAATGACTTTTCCATGAAATACTTTCTCTTACCTATCCAAAATCTGTATAATTTTCTTCATTTATCTTAATTGAAGAACTATCAACCTAACCCAGACCATGTGATTATGTGGGATCATGTTGACCAATATATGGATGCAACGGTTGTTCATCAGCATATACAGATTTTGGATAGGTAAGAGAAACTATACTAATGACTTTTCCATGAAATACTTTCTCTTACCTATCCAAAATCTGTATATGCTGATGAACAACCGTAGCATCCATATATTGGTCAACATGATCCCACATAATCACATGGTCTGGGTTAGGTTGATAGTTCTTCAATTAAGATAAATGAAGAAAATTATACACTAAACTAAACCTTGGTGGAAAAAAACTGATATTCCACCTCACTCCCCCATTAAAGCATGTTAAAAGGACATATGTGTTGAGGAGTTATCTTGACCTCCTTCGGTAAATGATTCTTCCCAGGCCTTTTAGATATTCTAAAGAACAGATGAACACTCATCTCAAATGAAAATGGCAATTGATTATGACATGATTTTGACTTCTGATGACTCTATTACATCTCCATCCTCTTTCTAATTAAATGAATATTCTTCATTTCCTCTTATACATCTTTGTGCAACCAGTGATGTATTACTTGTTTCCACAAAAAAAAGTATAAAAAGACAAGGATTCACATACAATTCTTCAAAAGGATCTATATGTATCATGAGATGATATTTTTTTGTATGAGAACTCCACTAAAGGTATGTGATCCTAATATGAGACATAAAATTCAATCACACAATTCCTAATAATTTCCTCAAAATTTTAGATATTCCTTTCAGATTATCCATCCATTTGAGGATGATATTCCATTCTCATAGGCAACTCAGTCTCAAGGGCATTCTATAGAGATTTACAAAAAATGTGTCACAACCCTGGGGTCTCTATCATATAATATTGAGACTAGAGCACCATGACGCATTATAACTTCTTAGATATATATTTTTGTAAATTCCTCTACTATATTGGATTCATTAATAGGGCTGAAATGGAATGAATTTGTGAGCTAACACACTATAACCCATATGAGATTATGTTTTGGAACTATCCTTGGTAGACCTATTACAAAACTCATAGATATCTTATCACATTTTCAAATTTGGATTGGTGAATATAGCAACATACCTGCTAGTATTCAATGATTCGACTTAACCTACTGGTAGGAGAGTCATCTCAGAAAAATATCAGCCATATTTTTTTCATTCCATCCAACCAAATGTGTGATTTCAGTTCCTTATACCTCTTCTGTTTTATAGGATGAATAACCGATCATGAATGTATATAAGAATGAAGGATTTGTTCCTAAAAATTCAAAGATATGAACATCTGATATCAAAACCACAAAACTGATCTTATATCAAGATTACATCCCTCAAAATTCTCCCCGAAATTTGATCTTTGAACTCATAGAAAGACATTTAGAATCATATGTTTTCTCCTATTTAACCTTATCTTCCAAATCACGTACAAAAGAAACTGAAATGAAAACAACAACACTACCTTGATCTTCACAATCCAAATTCATGTTAGAAATCACCAGCATGAGCTACAATTGATATGAAGCCTCTTTTAGCAACTGATTATATGAATTTCTTCTTAACACATCTTCCATATATTTCCCTTTAACTGGTGGATAAATAAAGTCAAATTCAAACATCTGAAGATACTCCTTCCATATAATTTGTATCAGATTCAAATATATTTTTGAGAAAATGTGTTTGAATCTCTTGTGATCTATAGACACAATGAATTTCTCACCAAAAATACTATAATTCCAGTTCATTAAATTATGGACCTATACTGCTAATTCAAAATCATGTATTGAGTGGTTCATCTCATAAAACCATAATTATAGTGATCCATAAGCAACAACATGGTCTATCTTCATGAGAATACACCTTAAACAAGATCCTAAAGCATCACAATACACCATATAGCATTGTCCTGATTTTGAAAATATCAAGATCAGTGATGATGTAAGGCATACATTATGATCATTAAAATACTTTTGACTTTGATCATTCCATTGTTATAGAGAAATTTTCCTTGTTAAATTTGTAATTGGTGAAGCTAGTCATGAAAATTCATGAGCAAACCATCCATAATAAATATCCAGGACAAGGAATCTGTGTATCTCAAAGTAATTATTTAGTGTCTTCCAAGACACCACAAACTCTATCCTTTTGGACCTATAGAAACACATTTTTTAGATATAACATGGGCAAGCAAACATACCTCTTGTATCCAAAAATATCACTTTGAATATTTTTAATACAGACGATGATACCACAAGATACCGAACACTATTACCAAGTGTTTCTCACTCTCAACATTTTTCCTAGAATAAACGATTATTTTATCCACAAATACTACCACAAAATAATTCAGATACCTTTTAATTACCTACTTCAAAAATTCTATAAAGATAGTTGGTTCATTCAAAAGAAATAAAGACATGACCACATACTCATAATGGCCACATCTACTTCTGAAAGATGTTTTCCAAATATCATCCTTTTGATCCCATAGTTGGTAATGTACCGAATGTAAGTAAATTTTAGAGAACCACTAGTCCACCATCAATTGATTAAATAGTCGAACAATTCCTGGAAGAGGATACTAATTACTTATTGCAACTTGATTAATCATACCATAATCCACACATAGTCTATGAGTTTCATTTGCCTTTTTCACAAAACGAACCCATGCTACCCACAATGAAGTACTATTCCAAATGAAACAATTGTTATATAACTCTTCCAACTAGAATTTTAATTCCATTAATTCTATTGGTTACATATGATAAGATTGAAGTGAGATAATACTAATCCCTAGTAAGATATCGATTGTAATCTCTATTTCTCATGTGGGAGGAAACCCCGAGAAATTATTAGAGAAATCATCAGGATACTGGTAAAAAATTGATGGTAAACCACTATTCTTGATATCATCCACAAATTCTAAGGTAATGGATTCCAAATAGTATAAGATAGTTCTAACTATTAGTTCCAACAATCTATATCCACTTTCATTTGCATTCTAATTTCCTCTAAAGAGATGCTCGATGCCATCATCAATTCTAAAAAACCCCTCAGGTATTATAGTCAATATGAGATTTGAACATTTTCAACCAATCCATACCTAGGATTAATTCATAGAAAATTATCTCAAGCATATAGAAGTCCCAAATAAATTCATCCCCATCAATGTTTATAAAACAATATTTGCAGACAAATTCTTGACATTATTTTTTTTCCCAAGAGGAGTTTGAAGTTCAAAAACATAGGAAATCATCTCAACATAAAAAACCAAAAGATCAAAAAAATGAGATTAAATAAATGATTGTGATGCAACTATATAAAATAAATCTTTTATAAGAGAACCATTCAAAAGAATCATACCTCTCACCATTGAAGGTCTCAATAGGTAATCCTTTATCACTTACTCAACTCCATACAATTGTTTAATCTATGTTCTTTTCTCGTTGTTACCTTATTGAGATTTCCCTGATTGAGGAGTCATGGTATTCATAGAATATCTGCTGATTTATCATGTTTTCTGATGAGATTTATTCAACTGCACTCATCTTCTCAAAGAATACAATATCTGAGAGCCATGAGATGTGTCCCTAGCACCCAAACTCAGAGTATTGTGACAATAACACTATAGTTTTCCCATATATTAGAAATTGTGTCATTCTCTAGGTGGTTCCATGTAATCTCACTTTATGTGATCGGGAGAACCACATTAAAAACAATAAGGTTTTCCCTTTAGTTTAGGAGGAAGATTCACTAATCTTTCTATCTAATTCCCAGTCAAACCACCACATTTGAAAGAAGTGTCCCTCTTTCACTTGTTCCCAATATTAGAGTTTGCACTAGTTCCTATAGGTATTAACTTGATTATTCCAACCATATTTCATTATATATCCCTTTCTAAAATTATTTTCTATTGACCATCTCTGTATAATCTGATATACAAAGAACGAAAATCTTTGAGGGAATTTTTGGCCTCTAACCCATTTCAGAATTATGTGCCTTCAAGGAAACACTTGTAGAATCTTTTGGTCAATAAGTAGGTTAAATTCATTACTTTAGCAACATACTCCATCACTGTGAGGTTATCTTGCATTATACTAAAGATGTATGTTGTTCTTGAAATCCATAAAGAATGAGGATAGAATTGTTTGTTAAGAAATCCAGCAAAATCTTCCAATTCCATTCCTTGGTCCAATTTAGGCTGAAATACTACCACCAATGTAATAAAATATCTTGATGAATGAATGTTTCCAATTTCAACTTCATCTCAGCTAGTGTGCTAGAGAAATCAGAGATTTGATTCATCCTATATATCCACACATATGATTTTTTTGGTTCTGAATCACCCTGAATGATGGGTGGATTCCACTTTCAAAACTGAAATGAATGATCCACTTGTCTTGGTTCATTATTTATATTCCCTATGTCCATGACCTAAATGTTTTAGACAATAATATAAACCAGTTGTTTATTTTCCCATGGCTTGGGTGCAACTACATTTTCAAAAGCCTCTTATAGTTGGTTTTAATAATGCATTCTCAATGTCATTTACTATAAATAATACATATAGGCCTCTAATAGTGTTGGAATTTATCAGTGC
Source organism: Viscum album (assembly GCA_963277665.1). Taxonomy (NCBI): domain Eukaryota; kingdom Viridiplantae; phylum Streptophyta; class Magnoliopsida; order Santalales; family Viscaceae; genus Viscum; species Viscum album. The sequence goes on from OY728141.1 coordinate 938,563,327, forward strand.
TAGAAACAATGGCAATAAAGGCACATTTTATCAGTGTTAAAAAGAAGTGTTGATAAAGTGTACCATTTATTAGTGCTTCTTAGTGCTGAGAAGAGACACCCTTTATCAACGTATTTTTTAAGTGCTAATAAAAGAAAACCATTATCAACACATTTTTTAGTGTTAATAAAGGGTTTCCTTTATCAGCACTTAATGTTTATCACTGACAAAGGAAACCCTTTGTCATTGATTTATTTTTAGCATCCATAATGCAATCATTTATTAGTTCATTTTAAACACTAACAAAAGTACGTATAAAATGTAATAATTTAATAAATAAAAAATAAAAATGATTTTATTAAAATAATATTAATTATTTTAACTAAATAATTATTGATAAAAATGAATAAATTGATTATAATATATATAAATTATATCACTAATATATTAAATATATAGATATATGTAAAATAAAAATTAAACAAATAAAAATTAAAAATTAAAAATAAGTAAATTGAGAAAAATATTATGCATTTTATTAATTAAATAATTATTTATAATGTTAATAAATAGTATATATAAAATTTATAGATATATATGAATGTATATAAATACTATTTATATAATAAAAAATATTATTTATGCTTTACATTAAATAGTAATACATTTAGTGAATAATGGTTTATGATTAAAAAATAATATGATTTAAAAATAATGACTAACCCCATTATGTAATAGGCATAATTGAATTTCATTTTATTTTTAATTTTAAATAGATCAAATGTATTATATTGATTTCAAATATAATTATTTAATGAATATATATATATATATATACACACAGAAATATTTTTTTGGGAATTCAATCATTTTATATTATTTATTTTATATATATTTATTTACTGTGTTTAAATATATTAAATATGTATTGATCTTTATTTCAACATATATCCTTTTTTTGATGATTTATATTAATCAATATCATCCAAATTTATAATATTGTACACATTTTTAGTTAATCAATTTTACTCATATTTAACATGCATGCACTTAAGATTAAATATTTATTAATAATGTTTAAAATACATTTGTAAAAAATATTTATAAATAAATATATTTATAAATGAATATTTACATTTTTTAATAAATTATAATTATAAATAAATAAATAATATTTTTTAAAAAAGTATTTATATAATTATAAATAGATAATTATAAATTTATAATAAATTTATTTAAATAATGAATATATTTACAATATTTATGTTTATACGTAAATATATAAATATATATAATGATATAAATATTATTTTTAAAGATGTATTTTTATAATTATAAATAAATAATTACATATTCAAAGATGTATGAAATTATTATTTTATAAAAAGCATTATTATAAGTATTATAATTATATATAATAATTATAATTTTTTATTAAATATTATTTTTTAAAAAAGTTTTACAAGTATTTACCAACGCTTCCTTGGCACTGATAAATATATAGATTTATCATCACTAAAAAGATATGATAAAAGAAATCTTTATCTGCGTTACAAAAAGTGCTGATAAAGATTCATTTTAGGAACACTTATTAACATAGCACTGATAAATGGTATCTTTATCATCGATTTTTTGAAAGTGCTGATAAGAGTGTCACAGTCTATTTTATGAACCTTAACCATCACAAACCTGTTCACGATATCTGAAGCTCTTCGTAGAAGTGACCTACTGTCGGGGATCCTTGTTGTCGAATACAAGCTCGAATCTAGGCTAGAATAAGTCTCTAACTATTCCAAGGCTCGATTCTAAGGCTCGAGCGATTCCAGGGTTGAATGAAACTAAGGTGAAAGAAATTCTAGTTTTTTTCGATATATCTTATTTCCCTCAGTTATCCACTGAATCTTCTCATCCCACATTCAAGTATCCCAACATGTCCAGTTGTCCAATCCAATAATAAAATAGAATAAGATTCATTGTTTTTTCTTTTGAATGAGGTCTGATCTTCTTGAAGAAGCCTCTGTTGTTTACATTAAAACAAAGTAGAAAATATTTACACTTGGGATCCATATATGTATCTGGTTTGATCTCTATGTCCTTTTATTCTTTGTTTCCATTCTGTAAATTTCAAAGAAAAATAAAAAATTCATATAAGTGGACAAAATAACATCTTGATTAGAAAGCTTCATCATAAATAAATGAATAAAATATAATCAATTTTTTTTATCATAACTCTATAAATTGGAGTATTTCTCAATGTTTTTACTTGGACTTCCACATTATTTTAAGAAATGCATGTCCTTCTTTCATCTAACTGGTATGTTGTACACAAATATTAGTGAGAGAGAGTGAGTTTTTCTTGTAAGTTTTTATTTCGAGGAGAAGAATAAATATTCTGCAATCAAGTAAGGAAGATTATCCATTTTATTTTAATGTATAGATTTTAATAGTAAGGAAAGTTGTTTTTATTCTAAGGAATAATTTTTATTCTAAGTATTTATTTTTGAAGATGATATTTTTTTAGAATTATAATCGTTGAAAGTGAATAATTTTTTATTTATTTTAACATGATTTATTTTTCATAAGGAAATTAATTTTCATATGTAAAATTTTTATTCTAATATTTTTTCTTATAAAATTTATATTTCATTCAAATTATAATAATTATATTTGATTAATTATTTATTCATATTGCATTATTTCAAGTGATTATTTTTGAAATTTGTAAGGATTTATAATTTTTGTTAATAATTACAATATCATGTAGATATATGTATATTATATAGATAGATTTATATGAAATTATTTTCAAGTTATTAAAATTTTTAAATAATTTTTTATATTCATTCAAGTAGTTTAATTTTTAAAATATAATATAAAACAATAATAATATATTTCTTGTTATTGTAAAGTGGATTGGATTTTATCAAAAAAAAATATTTATATTTCAAACAAGAAAAGTTAATATTTTATGCCTCTGTAATAAATAAAACTTGTTATGATTTGATGTTTATTATTGATAGTATGATTTAAATAATTAAAACTATCATTTCATGTGTGCAAAGTGAATATAAAATTATTAAATCCATTTTTAATATAAGATATCGTCATTATCTTAACACATGACATAAAATGAATGCACTAGTTTTAATATTCAAGTACATGTTTGTGTTTTTAATGAATCATCCCTTTATGAAAAAATCCTATTATGCATGGACTAGTTTTATTATTCAAGTTGTTGTGAGGTATAATAGGTTCCCAATACCTATATTCTAGGACATCTACCTCTTTACAATCATAAAATTTTGAAAAACTCATCCATATAGTAGTCGATGTTGTCATTGGTTTGGAATATTATATTGTAAATCACTTGAGAACCTATTTTTTATATTTTTATCGATAAATTAATATTATATTATTTCCTTAATTATCCTATAAACCAAGGAAAATGATTAACCAATCATAGAAATATCGATATCGTACCTCATATGATCCAAAAAAAATATTTCATTATGCTTTAACCTATCCTAAAATATTATCTCTTCAATATATATGAGTACCAAAATCATTTTATCATTATTATTCTTGATGTGGAGTGTGTAATAAACTCTACCTCAATAATAACCAAGATTCTTTAGGTATTGATCCAACCTTAAATACCATGTCCTCAAGGATTTATTTATCTTATACAAATAATTATTTACCTAGAACACCATTCCCTCATTTTAATCCATAATAACCCCATCCATTCTCCCAATGTATACTCCCCCTTAGGAATTCCATTTAGGAACAAAGACTTGACAACAATTTGGTATACTTTTAACTAAATTTTCACTAAAATAACAAAAAAATTAAAAATAGTTTCCAACCAAGATATGAAAGTAAATTTATCATAAATATAAATTCAGTTGATCTAGAATTTACCCTTTCACACTATCCATTATTTATTTTGAGCCACCGTCCATAGTCAATGAGTTCGTTATAGAATACCTACTTTGTTATAATAATATTTTTGTCTTCAAACATTGGAAAAATTTCCAATGTCACATTTTTAGTATTTAGATGAAGCTTATCATGCATAAATTTGATCCATTATTCACCCTTCCCAACCTCTCTAAATGATTTAGGATCTACTTGGGAAAAATGTGGTTTTTTAGAGTATTACTCCTTTGAGTTTTCATCAAAACATTTAGATCACCAATGAAATTTTATTCATTGATTTCTTCTATGATTTTATTTCATGTAGTTGATAAAAATATAGCCATCACTGAAATGATAACCCACTTAGTAAAACTTCTTAAAAATCACTTCATTTCTTTCCTCACACATCTAATAAATACTATGTTTTTTCTACTTTAATCCATCCAAAAATAGATCATTCATTAACATTGTCTTTTGGTTCCACCCTTAGGAATGATTGAGGACCTTCCATATAACTCTCAAAAATGGGAGGCATTACTCTTTCTAGTGAACATAATGGAGTACAACTATATTCCTCATGATTTTCATCTCCTGAATAGTTGTTATTCCAATTTGTTGCTCAGGATTCTTCCCCCATCCCTTTTATGTAGCCTGTACAACTTTGAGCAGCAGTCATCATATGGATGACTACTTCATTGAGTGTTTCAAGAAACATAGGTGCATGTCAACAAGATATGGAGGAAGAGTGCTAAAAAACAAAATGAAATGATAACTATTGGAAGTATGAGATGATGAGGATGAAATTTTTCTATAACATTCACCATAATATGATTTTAGAGGATAACACCTAACATGGTGGAGTAATTCTTTTTGTAAATTAAATTACTCATTTTTTTCAAAGCATACTGATATTATTTGAATCAATCAAATGTTGATTTTCCCTTATTATAATTATCTATAAATTTCACCTTTTATAATTAATATATTATGTGTATTTATTTATTTATTATAAAAATAGATATTTTATGAACCCAATAGGATATATTTACTTTCTCTCAGAAAATTGAAAGATTAAATCCAATGTATCTTATTTTCCCCTTATCATCCTCACTCATTTATTGATTGTTTGGTGATATATATTTCCATTTTTTGTATAATCATATTTTTTTTACCAATGACATATCCCTATGGTCAACAATATTTTCATAGTAAAACCATTATCCATATAATTAATGTATTGTTTCAAATTTATTTTTAATTTATTTATTTTTAGTATTACTCATATAATAAATGTTTTATTTTAAAAGTTGATTCTATTGTTTGAGTTGGAGTGGTTTGTTAAAATATTATCATGATAACAAGGTATTGGACTTTGAGCCTTCATCTAACATAATTAAAATAATGAAATGTGTCATGAATGCATACAACCATCAAGAAAAGGTGAATTCCTCCTACTTATTTAATTAGTTTTATCATCATCTTATCTACTATTTGATAGATAATTTCATTATCATTTTTTTCTAATACTTATTTATTTTTTTCAAAGATATTTTGAGTAGTCATATTTTTCTTTCATATATCTTTGACAATCCAAAAACGAGATAAAATGATTCTTTCTTCCAATGTAACCACGTTTTCCATTTTCATTTCTTTATTTATCAAGATTCCAATATTTTATATTGATTAGGTGTTGTTAGCCAAAAAAAATTTCTCATTATTTAAATACAGATGAGTAGAGGATGAACATGTGCCCACTATGGTGAATTCTCATGATATAGTGGGAACATGAGATTCCTTTTCACTTCTAACATTCAATAATGAAAAACAAATCCAGCTAGAAACATCAAGTCAATTTGTAGTGTTGTAATTTCGATAAATAATTACAATGGAAATATGGTAACATTGGTATTTATGAGTTTTTTGAAACTTTAGGACTTGCATGAATCAACCGTACCTCAATCCGACACACGACGTGACCGGTATGACTCCAACTGCTTCTTTTTATTTAAAATCTACATTAATTTTATAAAAAAGGATAGATGAAATACTCAAAACTGAGAAAAAAATATTCCTATTATTTTATATGTTAGGGAAATGGTCTAAAATTCATTTTGGATGTGTATTAATTAGTCACACCTCAATTCGATGTATAATGTGATCTCCATGACTCAATGTGTCAGTTTTTAGTTTAAAATTGACAATTTTGTTCAAAAAATGTAAATCACTTAAAAAATCAATCACACTAGGATTTTAATAATAATTTATAAAATTGATTGATAAGTCATTAGATACATGTAGGAATTGGTCTCATGTATTAATGATGTACGGTATGATCAGTATGGGTCAAAGTGAATGTTTCTAGTTTAAATGAAATTTTATAATAAAAACAATTGATGTACTAAAAATTGATAAAACACATTTATATATTTTTATAATTTATTAAAATGGTCCATAAGTCATTTGAGATGTGTAGGAATCATTATCACCTCAATATGATTCATGATGTCATTAGTATGACTCCAAATTCATCTTTTTATTTAAAAATAATATCAGTTTTAGTAAAATGGAAAACTGACCTACTCAAAACTGAGAAAAAACATTCATATTGTTTTATAAATTTGTAAAAATATCCATAATTCATTTTTTATGTTTAGGAATTTGAGGAAATTAAATCTCATACATGATGTGCTCAGTATTACATGATGTGTCTGTTATCAATTTAAAATCGACAGTTTAGTTAAAAAAATGCCACTCCCTAAACACTGAGAAAACATAGTTTTATTTTCCTGATAAATTATTAAATTTATTCACAATTTAGTTTTGACATGTAGGAATTAGTCTCATGTCAAACTGATACATGATGTGATCGGTATGAGTCAAAGTGCATATTTTCAGTTTAAAATGACATTTTAGTAAAAAAACGTTAAGTGACATAATCCAAAAAAAGTAAAAACATTCATATTGTATTGATACTCTATACAAACAATCGATTTTCCATTTTGGATTTTTTGGAATTATCCTAACCATAATCCCATGCACAGTGTGACAGGTATGACTCTATGTGTATCTTTTTATTTAAAATTGACATCATTTTTAGTAAAAAGGACAAATGACCTACTCAAAACTGAGAAAATGCATTTGGATTGTTTTTCCAATTTTATAAAACAATCCAAAATTAATTCTTGACATGGATTAATCAGCTTAACCTCAATTTGATACATGAGGCGATCGATTTGACTCCAAGTGTGACTTTTTATTTAAAATTGTCATCAATTTTAGTAAAAACTACAACTGACCTACTCAAAACCAAGAAAACAAATTTTTATTATTTTTATACTTTATGGAAATGATACATACGTCATTTATTATGTTTATAAATAAGACACACCTAAATCTGATACATGTTGTTCTCAGTGTTACTCAATGTGTTCGTTATCAGTTTAAAAATGACAATTTTGTTCAAAAAGTTACACTCACTGAAAACCAATAAAAACTCAATGACTTGATAATTTATGAAATTGATTCATAAGTTATTTGTGACATGTTGAAATTTGTATCATTTTATTCTAATACACGATCTAATCGGTATGAGTCAAAGTGTGTGTTTTCATTTTAAAATGACATGTTAGTAAAAAAGACAAGTGATGTGATCAAAACTGAATAAACACATTCATATTGTTTTTATTCTTTATGAAAATGAACCATAAGAAATTTGGGATGTGTAATAATTATCCCCACCTAAATCTGACACATGGTGTGACTGATATGACTCCATGTGAATCTTTTTATTTAAAACTAACATCAATTTTAGTTAAAAGGACAAGTGACCTACTTCAAACCAAGAAAACACATTCAGATTGTTTTGATACTTTAGGAAGATGATCCATAAGTCGTTTTTTGACATGTTGCAATTAGTCTCACCACAATATGATACATTATGTGTCTGGTATGACTCAAGGTGTCTGTTATCGGTTTAATATCGACATTTTAGTTCAAAAAGTATCACTCACTGAAAATAGAGAAAATGTTTACGGATTGTATTTATAATTTAGGAAAAAGATTCGTAAGTAATTTTTGATGTGTATGAATCAGTATCATTTCAAACCATCACATTATGTGACTGGTATGAGTCAATGTTCACGTTTCTATCTTAAAATAACATTTTAGTAAAAAACACAAAGGACAAACTGAAAACCAAGAAAACACTTTCAGATTGTTTCGACATTTTAGGAAAACAATCCCTAAGTCATCTGAGACATGTAAGAATCATCTACACATAATTCCGATACACAGTGTGACCAGAATGACTCAAAGTGAGTATTTTCAATACATAAGTATCTTTTTAGTTTAAAACGCACATCACATTGCCAAAACTGGGAAAACAAGCCTAGATTGTTTTCTCATCATTCTATCTGTAATTACATTTTTTATTTTTTATCATTTTTATCTTATAATAATTTATTTAATTTTCAAAAATATACTTCCTAAAGATGAACAAGAAATGGTGTGACTTCCAAGAATCAACAAAAACTCAATCTAATACACATATTTCCATGTATGACTCAATTTTTAGTTTAAAATTAACCCTTTATATTAATTTATTTATTTATAATATTAATAACATAAGAATTTTTTCATATAAAAATGATTTTTACACTAATAGGGGATATGATCAAAATAAAAATGAATACTATTATTTTTGAATGTATGCAATAATTTTCACCATGTAATTTTACAAACCAATGTTCGAAATGTCAATAATATAGTTTTTCTCTTGTATTTATGTTATAAATTTTATTTCATTTAAATTTTTTAATTGTACTTGTTTTTGATTATTTGGTGGTGTTTATAGTGTCACGATGTGCTATTATAGAACACTACAGTTTACCCCTTTATGAGCGCTTAAAAAAGTACTGATAAAAGACTATGTCTTTTAATCATGCTCCAATAGTCATCTCTTCTGTAGTACTGATAAATCCCATTTTTAGTGATGTTAAATACCATTTTTGTAGTTGTAACCAAAATAAAACTCCATTTAGTCTCACTATATATAAATTGAAGGCTTATAAATTTCATGTTTACCATATCACACATATCAGAATAAGGATTTCCAAAATCCAATAACTTCCACTTTCAAACATTTTTTAAAATTCCACCATGTTTTGGAAAATCAAAAAAATTTCATCTACTTTAAAAAACCAACACATTTTCCCCAACCCATAAATAATTACTCAAAAGAAATTCACCACGCTTAGTGGGAATTCATTTCTATCAATTCATGTCATTATATTCTCATTAGATAACCCACGATGATGAGGTGAAAACTCTTAGAAGTGTCTCAAAATAATCATGTAACCAACTTCCTAGTAACTTGAGTTTCAGTATAAAAAGGTTAGATATTTATTTTCAATCATTAAAATTCAGGATTCAATAATAAGATATCATTTATTCCATCCCAATAGATTGACCAATATTATTTTCAAGTCATGTACCCAACAAGATGATACCATTTGTAACATCCATCCACTCTTCATTGGCTTAAGATGTGATGGGGTAGATACTAAGCCTTAGGTGAGATCCCTAAGATAGGAATTTATAGAAATAAATTCCAAGGGACTCATAAATAGTTGTGGGATGATTTTCCATTTTAAGATACAATTATGAAACCAATTATAACCATAATAACAAAACTTCTTAGTGATGTATAAGTTAAAAAATAAAATCCAATACAAGACTAAATCAGAAGAAAATATCAGAGTATAAGAGGAATCAATGTGAAATAACCAATGTAAATAAAAATTAAGAAAAGACAATAAAGACACCAACAAAAACTCCCAATATGATCCAATATCTAAATCCACATGCCCATCCCTTGGTATCAAGAATAATCAGTAAATAATTGGGATACCTTACCTTTACCCGTGTCTCAATATATAACATCAGTAAACACACCATAGTGACCAAAAGGGGATGAGTATAATGTTCAGTAGTATATAACTAATGAATTACCAACTCATGTCATTAAGATTGAATATTTTATCATATTTATAAAAAATAGTTTAAAAATAATTCAAATCAATTTATATCTAAACAAAACAAATACCCAAGGAAATCAGTCAATGAATCCTACAGACCGCTTTTCTTCAAGGAATATATCAACAACTAAAACAAAATTTTTTCAATGAACATCAATAAAGATTTTACCCATTTCTCAATTTATGATTTAGCATAAAAATTTCCATGTTCACACACATACTCAACACAATAAAACAAATAATCTTGGTTTTACCATTAATGGAGTAACTTCACATCCATACTCCATCCCTTTGATGGGGGTACTCCATGACCCTTATCCATCCCATTCCAATCATGCCAAACCATTATTAAAAAATCATATAAAAATACTAAAATAAAATAATATCAATTTATACTTTACATTAATCAACTAACCATAATTTTAAAATGTCCATTTTTAAAAAATAAACAACAGTTTTCCAAAAATTCATCTAATTACCATGAATTCCAAAATCATAATTCAAACGAGAATTCAATAAAATCACACCATGATTTTAAAATAAATTCAAAGAAATTTTATAAATTTAAAATCAAGAATTAAATTTCTAATAAATAAAATTTGAGAGAGAATCCACCTAACTCTCAAACATAATCAAAAAAGAAGAAGAACACGACAACTTTAAAAAACCAACTTAAATCTTCAAGAATTCATCGTAGATCTCATTCCCTTTAATGAAAACAGTCATATCCCATCCAAATTGACATCCCAAAACATGGATCTATCCCCAAGAACTAGATATATGATTTAAAATTATTGAAAGTGGAGATATATATGGAAAATAATGATGAACGATCACTTATCCTTGAATCTGGGTCTCCATTGCACTTGGATTTTCCTAAGAATTTCTCTCGGATCAAAAATAATTATTTCCGCCACCTTGAGGGGATGAGAAATTAGTGTTATGGTATATTTAGAAAAAAATGAGTGGTTTATGATGTAAATCAGATTATACCAATAATTTTTTAATCTAATTTTCCACAGTGCATGGTTTGGGTGCCTGGTTAGGCAAACCGTGTGCTAACCATGCACAAGCCACTACCTCCAAACACACCTCACAAGGTTGGATCACATAGTTAGAAAAACTATTCACCAAACATGATATACCCAAATATCCATCATTTCAGAACTTTTACTATGAATCTACATTGTTTGGGAAAACTATGTACCAAATCATGAACCTTCCTAGTGTCCACTATTTCAGTTTCACAGTTTCATGGAGGTGTTACACAGTTTCTACTAATCGTGCTCAAACTGTGCACCTCTAAAAAAGCCTCAAAATATTCCAAATATCCTTTTAATGTATAAATACATAAAACAATAATTTTATATACTTAATATACATAAAATGGGTTATATACCTGAAACTATGAGTGATATATGCCTGGTTTTAAAATTTGATAATTCATCAAAAAATTTGAACTCGATGTATCTCAAAATTAACAAATTGATTTCAATGATTGTAAATGGAGAAGAAATAAGAGATTATCAACTAAAACATTGATATATAGTACACCAATAATAATGACGAAATTATGTCTATAAGTGAAGAATAAAATGGACCATAATCGAAATCTACCTGATTCAAAGAGTAAAGAAGATAGAAGAAGTGATAGAAAATGATGATCTTAATTTCTTGAAATTGGGCTCTGATACCAAGTGTTATGCAATCTAAGATGTGATAAGATTTTACCTAGGAACCTTCTTCAATGTTAGAGATTTGAGCACCTATATCTCCAAAATAAAACAAAACAAGAAGGGCTATAAATGGTGGAAATAAAGAAGAAAGGAGAGATTGTTTAAGGTAAAACCCAAAGATAACTTGTCTCTAAGAACTCTTGCCACAAGACACCATAAAGGATGAAAAATCCTTTGATAAGTAAAAAATTAATAAATATCACATTTTTTGTAATAAAAACACACCTTAATAACATTACTTGTATTCATGAAGTTCAAAGAGTATAGAGGGGTGTCTATTTATAGCCAAAGAGTGATACAAAAGTCAAACAACAAGTTTCCACAAGTCAAAAACCAAAATGATTCATTTGAAAATTTTGGAACATGCCCACAACTTTAAGGGACAAATAGAACACCCTTTTGGAAATTGAAGAAAACACAACCACCACTTTTGAATTTGAATATTCCATGATGAGGTGGACATGAAATTAATAGCACACCATGGGATGGGTCTTTTAAAGCATGTTTGGGCCTTCAATAATGTAAATATAGGCCCATCTGCTTCTGCAAAGTAGGTGTATTGGGCATCCTCTTATAATTTCATGATTAACACATTTAAGGCCTCATTAATTCTCTTGGTCTACTCCCTTTTAATTAGGATACCAACTCTTCACAACGGGTCTTGTGCAATCTTGCACATTTCTCCCTCTTCATCAAGTCTTCCTTCACCCCCTAGATTCCAATATAAGCCATAATCCTCATCAAACACTAAGAAAACCATAAAAACCTAAATACACCTTAAACCCCTAAAAACTCAAAAAATGTTAAAAACCCTAATAAACCTTAAAAACACTCAAAATCCCAAAAAACTTTAAAAACATAAAAATCCAAAAAATCCCTAAAAATCACTAAAAATTAAAAACCCCTAAAAACACTAATAACCCTAATAAAACCTAAAAAACCTAAAGACAATTAAATCCCTTTAAAACCTAAAAAAATATAAACACCCTAAACACCCTTAAAAACTCAAAAACCCTAGAAAACCTAAAAACCCTAACAAACACTAAAAACACACAAAAACCCTAAAAACCACTAAATACTCTAAAAATTATTTAAACCCCTAAAAATTTAAAAACATTAAAAAACCATTAAAACCTTAAAAAATATAAAAACCCCATAAACCCAAAAACCATAAAACCCAAAACCCCCAAAAACCCTGAAATACATAAATACCATTAAAATCCAAAAAAGTACTAAAAACCCAAAAAATGAAAAAATCTCGAAAATCACTGAAAATACCTAATAAAACCTTAAATACCAAAAAACACTTAAAAACCAAAAAAATACTAAAAATGGTAAAACTACATAAAAACCATAAAACCATAAAACCCCCTAAAAACCATAAAAACCCTAAAACCACATAAAAATAGTAAAATTCCACTAAAAAATAATAAATAATTTAAATCCCTAAAACCATTAGAAAACACTAAAAATATTAAAAACCAAAAAACTAAAAAAATCCCTAAAAATTCTATAAACTCTAAAACCCTCAAAATATCCAAAAACCAAAAAAACCAATAATAAATCCATAAAAATTCCAGATTACAAAAAAACGCTAAAAACCATAAAAAACCCTAAGAAAACCTAAAAAACTAAAAACACTTAAATCTCTAAAAAACCTAAAAATTGCTAAAACCCCAAAAATCCCTAAAAACCCTAAAAACCCCTAAAACCCCTCAAAATCCATAAAAACCCTAAAAACCATGAAAATCCAAAAAGGCCCTAAAATTTATAAAAAATCTAAAAAAACTAAAAATCCTGAAAAATCCAAAGAAGACACTAAAATCCTAAAAACCCAAAAAACCACTAAAAACCCTGAAAACAATAAAACCCCTGAAAACAATAAAACCACTAGAAACCCCTAAAAACTAAAAAACCCCAAAAATCCATAAATAACCTATAAACCCTCAAAAACCCTAAAACCACTAAAATTATTAAAACCCCTTTAAACTACTAAAATGTAAAAAACAATAGAAACTTGTAAAACCCCTAAAAACTCAAAAAACCTTAAACCCAAACAAACCATAAAAACCTAAATAACCCTAAAACCCCTCAAAATATTTATAACACTAGAAACCTGTAAAAATCCTAATAATTACTAAAAGGAATAAAAACATAAAAAACCCTAAAAACCATAAAAACCCTAACAAAAACATTAGAAACATAAAAACACTTAAAACCATTAAAAACACTACAAACCCTAAAAACCACTAAATCCCGTAAATACCGTAAAACCATAAAATCTCTTACAAAACATACAGACCATAAATCCCAATAAAAAATCTAAAACCCATTAAAAAAAATCTAAAAACCCTTCAATCCCAAAAAAAATTAAAAACTCTAAAAACCCTTAAACTCAAAAAAACCCTAAAAACCCAAAATAACCATAAAACCCCTCAAAATCTCTAAATACCCTAAAAACCATAAAATCCTAAAATTTCCTAAAAATCCCTAAAATCATAATATTCCCTAAAACACTTAAAACCCCTAAAAACATAAAGATCCCTAAAAACCCAAAGAACACCCTAAAAACCATAAACCCCATTAAAAATACCAAAGAACCCAAAAAACCCATAAAAATTAAAAAAAATCCTAAAAATCCCTTGAAATATAAAAAACCCTGAAATAATGAAAAATCCTTAAGAGACCCTTAAAACCCTATAAACACTGAAAACCAATAAAACCCCTATAAATGATAAAAACCCTGAAACCCCTAAAAGACCCTGAAACCCCTAAAGACTCCTAAAACCATAAAACCCCCTAAAACCTCAAAAACCCTAAAAACCCATAAAAACCATAAAAACACACTATAAACTCCAAAAACACTTTAAACCCCTAAAAAAATTAAAAAACTAAAGTGAATCTTTAAAACTCTAAAAAACTCCAAAAAACCTCTAAAAAACCTTAAAACCCATTAAAACCCTAAATACCCTAAAAGCATAAAATTCCTCAAAATCCTGAAAAACTATAAAAACCATAAAAATCTTTAAAATCCTTAAAAACATAAAAAACTCTAAAAACCTTGAAATACCCTATGAAAACATTAAAATCTTAAAAATGCTTAAATCCCATAAAAACCAAAAAAATGAAAAGAAACCTAAAAAATAAAAACCCCCAAAAAACCAAAAAAACTTAATATCCATAAAAATCCGTACAAATCCTAAAAACCCATAAAAATTATAAAAAGACCAAAATAGCCATAAAATTTTAAAAACCCCTAAAAATCCGAAAAACCCTAAAACCTTAAAAACCGAAAAAAACATACCCCCCAAACAATAAAAAACCTAAAACACCATAAAAGGACCCTATAACCCTAAAACCCCCAAGAATCCATAAAACCCCAAAAAACCATAAATAGCCCTAAAACACTATAATACCCAAAAAAATAACTAAATACACTAAAACCATATAAACCAATATAAAGGTTAAAAACCCTAAAAACTTTTAAACCCTTAAAACTCATAAAACCCTAAACTCAAAAAAAAAACCCAGAAACCCAAACCCCTTGAAAACCCTCAAAATACCTAATAACCCTAAAAACAATTAAAATTATAAAAAATACCTAAAAAATCCTAAAAATATAAAAACCACTAAAAACCAAATGAAATCCTTAAAAACCCAAAATCACATAAAACCCCAAAAAACCTAGAAGAACTAAAAAATGAAAAAAACCCCAAAAATCTTAAAACCATCAAAATCCCTATAAATCCTAAAAAACCATAAAAGCCTAAAAAATCTATAAAAATTCCTAAAAATGTAAAAAACCTAGAATTCATTGACACACTGTAAGAAAGCCATAAAATCCTAAAAACAATTCAAAACCCCTAAAAATTTTAAAACTGTTATAAAACATCAAAACCCAAAAAATACCCTAAAACCACTAAAATCTCAGAAACACCTAAAAACAATAAAAAATCTAAAATCCCATAACAACCCTAAAGCCTCTAAAAAAATATAAAATCCCATTAGATCCCTAAAAACATTAAAATTGTATAAAAAAAATTGAAAACCCTAAATAACTCAAAAAACCACTAAAAAAAATACCTTAAAACCATAAATAATATAAAACCCACAAATCCCTCAAAACCCTAAATACCATAAAATTTATAAAAATCAGGAAAAAAACTATAAAATATAAAAAAACCCTAAAAACCATAAGTAAAAATTGAAAATCTAAAAACTCATAAAACATCCCCAAAACCTTAAAAATTCAAAAATCCCTAAAAATCAAAAAAACCATAAAAACTCTAAAACCCTAAATATCCCTACAAACTAAAAAACAGATAAATCCTAAAAAAATCCCTATGAATCCCAAAAAACATAAAAATCCCTAAGAAACATGAAATACCCTAAGAAAACATTAAAACCTTAAAACACTTAAAAAATATTAAAAACCTAAAAAATGCTAAAAAACCCTAAAAACCTAAAAAGACCTTAAAACCCCTAAAACACTTAAATCAATAATTTCCTAAAAAACTTTAAAAATCCATTAAAACCCATAAAAACCCTAAAACAATAAAAAAACTAAAACCCTTTAAAACCTAAAAAACATAAAAAAATTATAAAACCCATAAAAAACCTTAAAAAATCCCTAAAACCCAAAAAACATAAAACCCCTAAAACCCACTAAAATCATATAAACTCTAAAAAACACTAGAGACCCTAAAAGACCATAAGAAACCAAAAAAATCCATAAATCCCCAAAAAACACTAAAACCCCTAAAAACCCTAAGAAAACCTTACAGAATTAAAAAAACATAAAATCCCAAAAACCAAAAAAAAAATCTAACAAACCTAACAAACCCTAAAAACCATAAAAACCTAAAAACCCTCAAAATACATAAATCTATATAAGACTATAAAATAATAAAAATCCATAAAAATCACTATTAACATAAAAACCCGAAAAATCACTAAGAAAATCCTAAGAATCTAGGAACACGTAAAACCCCTAAAAACCTAAAAAATAAGAAGATACAAAAACTATAAAATACCCTAAAACCCTAGAACTCCTAAACCCCCAAAAAAACATAAAACCCCTAAAACCACAAAAACCACAAAAACACACTAAAACTCTAAAACCCCTTCCATCTCCTAAAACCTCTAAAATCTTTAAAACCTCTAAAAACTCAAAAAAAATCCCTAAAAAAGAAAAAAAAACATAAAAAACCTAAAACGCTAAAAACATAGAAACCCTCAAAATCCCTAAAACCCTAAAAATGAATAAAAATACTAAAAGGCCTAAAAATACCAAAAAACAAGAATAATCCTAGAAACCCTCTAAACACATAAGAAAACCGTAAAAACCTAAATACACATTAAACCTTTAAACATCCTAAAAAAACTCAAAACCCAAAAAATGTTAAGAACCAACAAAACCCATCAAAACTCCTAAAAACCATAAATATCATAAAATACCTAAAACTATAAAACATCCCCCAAAAACCACCAAAATGCCTATGAAAAAAGCCTAAAAACACTTAAAACCCATAAAAACCCATAAAATGTCAAAAACTATAAAAACCCATAAAAAGGCCAAAAAAACCCAAAAAAACCCATAACAAACATGAAATAAAATAAAAACCTTTAGAATACCTAAAAACCCATAAAATCTATAAAATCAACTGAAATTTTAAATACCCTTTAAAACCTTTATAAAGTTAAAAAACAGTAAATATCGTTAAACCCATAAAATCACAAAAAATACTATAACCCAAAAAACAATAAAAACCATAAAAATCATAAACCCCAAAAAAACCCAAATTACCTAAAAATCTCTTAAAACCTAAAAAATTGATAATATTCTAAATAAATCTCTATAAATACCCAAAAAAGTAGAAACCATAAAATCCCAAAAAAGTATAATAAAACCGTAAAAACCTAAAAACACTTAAACCCATAAAAACCCTTAAATGATAAAACACCAATAAAACTCTAAAAACCCTACCCCACCCAAATCCTTAAAACCCCTATAAAATAATCCAAATGTAAAAAAAGATGTCAAAAATCCCAAAAAACCTATAAAACCTGAAAACCCGAAAAGTCCATAAGAAATAATTGAAATCCCAAAAATACAAAAAACCCCCAAAAAACCTAAAAATGTTAAAAACCCAAAAACCCAAAAAAGATGCTAAAAATACTGAAAAGATGCTAAAAACCCCTAAAACCCAAAACAACCCCTAAACCTTAAAAACCGTAAAACCCATAAAAATATCAAACACCACTAAATCTCTAAAAACGCTTTAAACCCCAAAAAATGTTGAAGAATTCTAAAAACATAAACCCACAAAAAACTCAAGAAAACCCTAAAACCCAAAAAAAACATAACAACTATAAAAACCCTAGAACACTAAAAATCCCTAAAAACCCTAATAAACCATAATGATCTCTAAAATGTAGAAATCCATAAAAATCGTGAAAACCCCTATGAAAACCATAAAAACCTAAAAACACTTAAAACCACTAAAACCCCTAAAAAACCTAAAAAACACTAAATCCCTAAAAACCCTAAAACCCTTAAAATATCTAAAATCCCTAGATACCATAAAATCCTAAAAATTTCATTAAAATCCCTAAGAACATAAAAAATATTAAGAATACCTTAAGAAAATTACAAACACTAAAACCCCGTAAAGAACTAAAAAAAATACCAAAACCCCTCAAAATACCTAAAAATCCCAAAAAAATTTAAAAAATCCTAAAATAATTGAAAACCCCTAATAAAACATTAAAAAGAAAAACTACTTAAAACCACTAAAAACACTAAAAACTCTAAAACCACTTTAAACCCCTAAAAAGTTAAAATACACTAAAACCCAAGAAACACTAAAAGACCAAAACCATAAAAACCTAAAACCACCTAAAAACCCTAAAATCCCCTAAAACCCTAAAAATCATAAAAATCATAATGATGTCATGGAAATCCATAAAAATGTAAAAACACTAAAAAAACTAAACATCCTTAAGAAAATCTTTAAATATAAAAAACTAAAACCCCCTAAACACCCTAAAAGGTGCTAAAAACTTTAAAAACCCAATAAACCATCAAAATCACTAAAAACAGTAAAACCCCATAAAAATTCTAAAAACACTAAAAATACGTAAAAAGGAAAAACCCTAAAAATCATGAAAACCCCTAATAAAACCATAAAAACTTAAAAAAACGTAAAACACCCAAAAACCTAAAAAATAAAAATAACCCTAAAAACCCTAAAATACCCAAAAATTCTTAAAAAACCTAAAAACTGTAAAAAAAACATTAATAACCCATAAAACCCATAAAACCCACTAAAAACTCTTAATATCCTTTAAACATGTAAAAAGGTTTGAAAACTCCAAAAACTCAAAAAAACCAGAAAACTAAAAAATATCCTTAAACCCCCAAACCATAGAAACACTAAAAACCCTTAAAACCCTCAAAAAATGCTAAATACCCTAAAAACCATAAAACCATTAAAATCATATAAAAATCCATAAAAATCAAAAATAATGTTAAAAACCCAGAAAAACTCAAAAATTTTAAAACACATAAAACCCATAAAATCATAAAATCACTAAAACCCTAAAACCCCTAAAAACCTTAAAACACTCCTAAAAACCATTAAATCACCTAAAACCAAAAAACCATAACAGACTATAAGAATCCTAACACCACTAAAACTCTGTAGGGTCCTGAAAATTATGCAAGGGGGGAATCCAATTACCCCAAAACCTGGAAAAGGACCGAACCGGTCCGCGCGCCGGCTCCCAGCAACAGCACGCGGACGGTCTGGAAGTTCGCCCTCCCGCAATTCTATGGACCAGCATCGTCTGCGAAGCAGAGGCGAAGCACCTCCACGGGCGCGAATTCGGAAGACCGTCGGACGCAAAACCGGTCCACCTCCATGAACCGTGACAACCTTCCCATGCCACCGCGAACCTCATCATTCGTGGAATAGTGGAAGATTAGTGTGTCGCCGCAAAGCTACCCCACCGCAACTCATCAAATATCGATTGACTGAGTCCGCGGGTGTGGGGGTTCCCTCATGGGCTTCCGCAAAATGTGTCGTGATCCCATCAATATTACCTCATCGTGACTCTATAAATATTCACCAAGGGGAACCAGAAGAAAAGGGAGAAAAAACGGGTGAAAACCCATGGGGAGACGCTGGAGAAATCGCTCCCAGCATCCGCGACCATCCGCGGACTCTATATCGTCTTCGAATGCACTCTTCCACGGAGGGTAGAAACCAAACCGCGAACCACATGCAGTTAGTTCCTCCACGGCCAACCTATAGCGGCCCTTTCCTTTGCGGACATCGCAGGCGGATAGCTCCTCCGTGGACCACCTCCTTCGCGAACAACCTCCTCCACGGCCAACCCTTCGCGGCCATTTCCTTCGCGGCCAGCTCCTACACGGCTCGAACCTCCACAGACTAGTGTCATTCGCGAAACAGAGGTGGAAACCCCCTTCGCGGAAGTACTTCAGGACCTGCTCCATGGCCATCTCCTATGCGGCTGCTCCTTCACGGACAGCTCCTTCGTGGATAACTCCTTCGCGGGCTTCTCCTTCACGGCCAGGTCCTCCGCAGCTCCTCCTTCGCGGACAGCCTCCTCTGCGGCCAGCCCTTCGCGGTCATTTCCTCCATAGATTTCCTTCATGGACCACTCCGCAGATCCCTCCTTCGCGGACGTACCTCATGGACGTCCCTTGTGGCTAGCCCCTCGCGGCCAGCTCCCTACGACCGACTCCTACGCGGCCCGACCCATGCAGAAAACCTCATGCACTTGCTGGTACATACCGTCGGGGCTACGCCCCCACACCCCCACTCGGGATCAGTGCCGGGCTGCGGTCCCCGCCCTCCGGGTCGGTCCCTTCGCTACCGTCGTTAATCCCCATGAAAAATGGAGAGTCGCACCACGGACTTTTCTGGCCAGGTTAACAGTACTTTACATTGCACCCTTGCACCACCCTAACATCCTTCCTATACATTCCATGAGTCGAGCTACTCCTCATGAGACTCTTAACCCCATTACCTAGCTCTTTTTGTTAGGTTCATCTAGAAAGGTCCGACCTTGCGTAAGTCCCACACCAACCATTTCTAGGTCTCTCCAACCTAGTCGTCCTGACCACATGACGTTAAACTGTATGGTCCTCGTCCTGACCACATGGCGTTAAACTGTATGGTCATCTTCCTCTCTACATGACTATAAACTGTATCATTGCATTTCATTAAATAATTGGATGCCTCTTGCTCCATGCAAGAGATGCCTCATTCCATGTTTACAGTGGCATAATTTCAAGAGCGCTGGAATCCATTCAAACATTCCATCTCTCCGGCCCACGCTTTTCTTGTCCTTCATTCGGATATACATCCTCTTTCATGTCTAAAGGGACCCCCTAATGGCCTGGCCTCATGCCTCATCGGCTCACCTACCATCCTGGGCCAACGCCCCTGAATACATTGGACAACACTTCGAGATAGTTCCTGTGTTTCGAACATGGTCAGTAGTCGACCCTCATTTTTTTGTCCCCATTTCAGGCTAATGTGATATGGATGCTGTGTTTTGAACATGGACACTAGTTATCCTCCATCACCATGCCACCCTTATTGTGTTCCGAATGTTGGGAATGTAATTCACACTTTTCATCTCCCTTTGTTTGGACGGATTCCAACACCCTTGGCGTTATCCTGCTTGTGCACTTGCGCATAGGCGTTGGCCCACATTATATTCCTCAACCCACCAATGGGTTGGGATGCCCTCATGGACAGACATGAGGAAGACTCATCGGGTGTCCATCTTAGAGTAAGCCCCGACCTTCTAGGCCTCCTCATAGTGTGATCCCCAATTCATCACCCTGGGCCGCCCTCATGCATAAGCCCCACTCTGCTTCTCACAGACGCACCGTTTGCGACGTGATCCTTTGGTCCCTGCTGCCTCTTGTTTCTCACACCAAGCATGAATCACATGGGATTAGAGCAAGCATAGACCATGACATCCCCCTATGGGCATCCTCATAGTGTAAGCCCCAATCCATCATTCTGGGCTTCCCCAAAGCATAATCCCTAAGCTATATGCGAACTAGGTGGCCTTTGATCCCTGCCTCCTAGACAGGGTCTGTAGGAAGCCTCCATGAGGGTCAAGCCCACCACCCATCGGACCACCTGGTCTCTCTTCACGTCGATTCCCCGACACCTATGCGAACAATGTGTACATTGATCCTCGCTTCCTAAGAAGGGTACATAAGAAGCCTCCCTGAGGTTCAAGCCCAACAGTCGGTCGATCTGATCATCTACACATCAGTTCACTGTTCCACTCCTAGTGCTACCCCAAGCGAGTTACAGCTCTTCGGGGTCATTAATCCAATGAGGGATAGAAATCCTCAGGCATAAATGATTCCAAACCCATGCGTTGAGCTGAACATTTCCCACCAAGGTTGAATCTGTGGATACTATGGTTTGGTATAAACCAAAGATTCGCAAACATATGAATACGTCTTAAATCTATAAGAGAGTTCCGGAACATGCAATAATTCCCCCAAAAAAAGGTGTGATGAGCTCGAATTCCCATCCCCTCGACCAATGTGAGTTCTTAAGAGTCGCTGGTCAGACCATTCAGCGAACTCCTACCTTTGGAAAGAAGATCCATCAATCATTGGATACAGAGCCCTTGAGCGTTTCGTGGCCGAAAACCAGAACGAAACAAAAAAATGGTGAACCCGATGTGAATCTTTAACCGAAAATGACGTATTTAACCTAATCTCACCCTTTTCCCCTTATTCTCTAAAGAAGGGACAAGAAAGGTCATTAATTATGCATGGGATCATGAGATGCTACTTTGACGCGTTTTCTGTTTGTATTTGTTGAAATATTTTACAGGTACCTTCAAAACTCCCTTCGATCCAATGGAATCTCAAAGGAACTCGCAAGAGCGCGCTTCCAACAATGCAAGGACTGGACATACTCACCTACGGAGGACGTCGTCACCCACCCAGCATCTTCAAAGATGGGTCTTCGATGCGCTGATCAGAGTGTACCACCTGAATTGTACTCTCCCAACGGTGGAGGCGGCCATGCATTCCCTCCAATCTTCCAGAACGCGTCGGCCGCCTACCCTGCAGCGGCCGTAAAGGCAGATCCAGACGGCCCCTGCTTCCATCTTGAACTGTTTTGGGAATCTATCCTTAGAACGGGACAACGAATACCTCCCCTATATTAGGGAGGTGGATGAGGTCGACGTTGAGGACTTCATCCCTGTCGAATGTGGGTTCTGCTCCAAGGCCCCCGTTGGAAGGCGTCATCGCTGTCACATCGCGACTCAACATCCTCACACCGAGGAGGACGACTCCCCAAGGGTTCAGGCCCATTCTCCCCGAGCTCCGGCCCCTCGAACCGCCTGACGAGCGTGGCAGACGTACAATCGGGGACCAGTCATCACCCTGGTCCCTTAGGAGAAGCTCTGCCGCCCAGTCACAAAGACGTACCAAGAAAAGGTACCTACACCTGTTTGATCCTCGCGAGCCCTCCATCCAGACATGGAAGCATCGTACGAGCCAGTGTGCATCCCCGCCGAGCTCTATCAAGACCGTCTCTCATGCAGGACGACACTTACCAGGCAGGTACCTCTCCCTGTCCAGGGTCGTGAAGCCCACCGGGTTAACGTGGTGGCGACCCGGCACCTGCAGGACCAGCTCTTGGCAGTTTCTTCAGACGCCCACCATCCTGGTATGGTGGCGATCAATAAAGCCCGCCACCCATATGTGGCGGAAAATCATAGGCGGGCACGTCTCCCCGCCAATAAAGGCCACCGACTCAATACAGTGGGAAATAAATATATGCAGGGCCAGCTCCTTGCGGATGCCAGTAAAGTCCGCCACCCCGATGTGGCTGCAAACGGAGAGAGAAACCGGTGTATCCCGGTATAGGGGTAGATTCATTCACCTGCCCTGATATAGGAGAATTGTCAGTACCAACTGACCATTGGAGGACTGGAGCAAGATATTCCTACTCCAATACCGGAATGGGCCTTCATTCCCATTCTAGTCAAAGATGTCTCTCTACATATCCTGTCAATGATGGAGGAGCAGGTATCGATCCCAGATCATATCTTGTAGACTTTCAAAAATGTAATTGCATCGGTGGAAACAGCAAGGACTCGGGCCAGTGAGCCCATCTCCCCAACTTAGGGGACTCATCTATGAGACGAGATAGCCACCTCGAAGAAGATCTGCATCCCTTCTTCAGCCTAGGAGGGTCGCCAGCTATATTCCGCGACGCAAGGGCAACCAGATCGAGCAGCTTCACTCATTCCAACTGGGGGACACCCTTCCATCAAGATGGATGCTCCAGAGCAGGCATATATCCCTGCTAAAAGTCAAGATATTCATCGTCATATCCCAGCAACATCACGTGACCCAATTAGATAGGGACCCAAAGGAGGTGAAGGTCGTTGTCAACAGAAGACGGTCTTCGCTGCCTGCAAAAGAGCGCCCCAAACACACCGAAGGCAGCCGGTAAATAAAGAGCGCCATCATGACTCCACTATTCTGGAAGCTGGGGTTTCCGACGCCACTAAGAATGCATCAAAGTCTCGAAACCCTTCCCTCCCATTACCATATTATCGGAGTGGAAGTAGCAGTTGTGAAGCTCCTCCCCGCAATGTCGCTACCAGCTGCTCGGAAGGTCCTCCCCCGAGCACCCGTAGGGGCCTCCCCTATGGCCATATAACAACCGGTCAAAATATCTTCTCTCTTGATGAGAGTCATGGAAACCATCCATGTGACCAGAAGATCGAGCGGCAAGAAGGTCCTCCACTTGTTGTGGTCTACCCTGAAGGTCCTCCCTGAGGTATACACTACAATCACTCTCCATGCAGTGGGACCACCTATTTTGACGGTATTCCTCGCTATCATAGTCGCATCTATGGAGGTCCTCCCCGTATGGATGTCTCATCATGACAAGAAGGCCCTCCCCTTAACATGGCCTGCCCTGAAGGTCCTCTACAGGGGTTACACTACCACAGAACTCCATGAAGCCAGGCATCAAGTCACGGTGGTAGTCCTCACCACCCTGATGACGGAGGTCCTCCCCATAGAGATGTCGAGCAACGAGAATTCCTTCCCCTCATTGCGGTACATTCTGGTGGCCCTAACTAGGATGTATCACGCGAATATTCTCCCTATAGTAGTAGTAATGGTAGTCCACGCCATTGCCGCAGATGTGATGGTAGTCCTCGCCACCATGGCCGCCATTGCGAAGGTCCTCCCCGCAATGAACCCACGAAACAAGAAGGTCCTCTCCTTGTCGCGGCATGTCATAAAGGTCTTCCCCAGGATGCGCATCAAACGTCAAGCCATGATGGTCATCCTCACCATGATGACATTTGTTGCGAAGGTCCTCCTCGCAACAACACCACGTAGCCAGAAGGTCCTCCCCCTGTTCAAACATGCCTTGGCGGTCCTCCCCAGGGTGTGCACTGCAAAAGTCCTCTATGCAGTGAAGAATCAGGCAGTAATGGTAGTCCTCTCCATTACGACCATCATTGTGAAGGTCCTCCCCATGATGACTTATTATATCGACAAGAAGGTCCTCCTCCTGCCGAATCAAGCACCGAAAATCCCTCGTTTGCCGAGGCACTCAGAAGGACAGGATCAAGCATGTTAGATTCTCAGCTTGTTGCTAACGACTCCCTTCATCGATCAGGAGCCTTTCCAGGGCTGCGTTCATCTTCTGAACCACCTCGGAATCGCCCACAAGATAATTTGATACCTACCGGTCCCACTGCCTCCGACTACAGTGAGAGCCTTAGTTGGGCTGACTAGGTAGAAGAATCACTAGCGGAGGAGTATGCCGATATGATGCACCTGAGGAAATGACTGGCCAGGATTGATATACCAGTTATGTTTTGGCCCACAGCCACCTCTCAGTTCGATGTACCCAGAGAGTTGTTTGAAAAATGCATGCACGAAATCCGCCATAATATATGGTTGTCCCTCTTCCAGCTGAAGTCAAGCGTTTTCCCTATGATGGGTATGTAGACCACATCAAGACGATAGGGGACCTCCTACATCACATCGACCTGGAGGCCCTTTCCTCGACGCGACAACAACGCCCCAGGAGGCCCAAAGGGAATATGGAGGCAGCTTGCCTCCGTGCACTACACGAACTGTGCCACCTCATTAGTGATGCTCCGACAGGAGTCCATATCAGGGGATGAGGGGAACACAGAGATATTCATTTAACTCTGCTCCCCGCCCATAAAAACCTATTCGGCATGGTATCGTGTAATGTCTTCACATCGAGACGGCAATCAGGTGGACCCCCTATTCAGGAAATGCAACACACCCAACAGAGTCACGCCTTGAGTAAGTCCCAGAAGCTTCAGCCCCGACGGGAACAAGCCATTCAAAAACTCTTGAATCAGGACACCGAGAGAATACATCAGGCCTCTCGCCTAAGAGAGGCCAATCAACGATCTCTGCCTGCCTCCCTAGAAGGGACCGATCCATAGGTAAATTTGGCACTAGATATGGTTCACCCCCCATATGGGGGCACGTGAGATCAGGTAGGTCGCGATAGCCACAACCACTACCGCAATCTTGGGTCAACCCCAGCCTGCAAGGCTGTGGGTATTTTTAACAACAAATTCCCCCGTAAGACCAATAAAACTGGGAAGAGACTCAATGTCCAGGGAACGGAGCCAGCCCCAGCCCTCAGGGATGGGGGAATTTTTACCCCCTCAACAACAACCTTCCCCACAAGAATCAGTGTTCTCTCCCCTAGGGAGGACGGTCAGTAGAGGAGGTTCTCATCCTATCCCGTCATTTGAATCAGCATCCCCTCCGAGAGGAAGGTGCACCGTAAGGTCGCATCGAAGAACTCTCTGTGTCACCCTTTGTCAAGAAGTCCGAGGGTAATCCCAAGTCATGAAAGGGAAGGCCAACCGAAGATGCGGGAGATCCTCTTCCAATTTGGAAAATGAAGTCCCCTCCACCCTAGAATATGCATTCATCAATTCCATAGAGGCTAACCCCGAGGGTGACACCGGAGAAAATGAAAATCAGGAGGGATTAGGAGATGACGGTTCCAGTCAGGCTGTGACTCACAACGAACCCCCAGGTGTGCACACCCGAAACTAGAGGGCTGCCTTAAATATGGCCTCCCCTTCAGCTAACCTCCCTCCACCTACCATGCGAGTCCCCAACAAGGATAATAATAAAGGAGAATTTACCCTTAACCCGTCCCCTTCTCTCGATAAAAACGAGCCACTCATGCTCGAAGAGAGGTTCAATCGATAGGAAGAAGAGATGAAAGAGTTAAGGCGGCTTAACATCGAGCTATTCTAGAGGAACCACCTTATTGAAAGTGAGTCCCAAGGAGAGCAACGTCATGAACTCCCAGAAAGTGTACCTCAAAGGCTAAGGATTGCTCCGGTAAACGCAGCATGATCAGGGCTCCTGCCCAATGAGGCGCCTGGTTCGTCCAACTACCTAAACTCGGATGATGAATACCAGTATTTCCCTCCACTTAGGAGGAAACTGGAGAAAGTACGCCCGAACCCTTCGAGGGTACCCTGAATGGAATATGCAACCTTGGTTCCAGCCAATCCGGATCCTCAGGCAATACCTCGGGCTATGCCTGATCAGGACTGTGCCCAACAGGATGTAAATCAGGGACTCACCAACGCCATCGAGGCACTAACAGCTCGATTGGAAGCGATGGAAGGTCTAAGCACTCTGATACAGCCGGAGCGGATTCCCTACCAAGATTGGGAGACCAACACACCACCTCCACCCAATTTTGGGAGCCCCGTATTCCCCATATTCAATGGATCAAGCAATCCGGAGCAGCATTTGATGCACAACGCATCCTATTGTGACACTATGATGGGGACTCCAGAGCAGAAAGAAGTAGTGAAACTCAGATTCTTCGTGCAGACCTTGCGAGGATTCGCTTTCTTCTGGTATACGATTCGGCTAGCCAAGTCGATAAAGAGCTGGGAGGACCTCCGGCATCAGTTCCTGTTCCACTTCAGCTCAACGCTGCCTAAAACAACGGTCATCAATCTTATGAACTGCAAGAAAAGGGAGAACGAAAGGGTCTCAGATTTCATCACTAGATGGAAAGGTCTGATCTATTCTCATAACATTCCAATGCCTCAAGATGAGATGATATCCATATGCATCGATAATCTTAGAGATGAGCTGCGAACACTGCTCATACCGGTGGAGTGAACCACTGGCTTCCACCATCTCTCGGCTATTGCCCAGAGAATTAAGGACTCCCTACAGCGGACTAATTAAAAGTCCTGAATAGCCTCGTAGGCTCTGGTGAAGAGATCTCCTAGAGATGAAGCATCTGCTATCACACTCAAGCCGAACCCTGTGCCCGCTCCACCGCTCAGGCCTCCACCAAATCATCAAGGGCCCCATGAATATCAGCGGCCGCCCCCGCCTAAATGGGACGATTAGAGAGGACAGAAGCAGAACCGGTTTTAGGAGATAAGACAAAAAGTATACTCGTTTCGAGATGATCAAGTTTGTGGATACTTCATTGCCTCCATGAACTGCAACTTTCTTTGCCTCCCGTAGCCAAGGAAACCCGTAGAAGTCGGTCGTGATGACAGGCCATATTACTGCCCCAACCATCGGATGTTGGGGCACAGTAGCTGAGAGTGCTTCATCTTCAAAGACCTCCTGTAGAGGATTGTATATTTTGGAAAAGTCAAGCTGGGACCACCCCCTGCACATGTGGCATGTATCTCTACCAACGACTCCGACAAAGAGGAGGGGTGGCAGAAAGTCACCAGCAAGCAGGGGCAGAAATTTGACAACTGGATGACTCGGAAGACTATCAACCGATCCCAGGGCATACTCTGAGCTCAACTACAACAGCTGGTGTTGCCACCAGCAGCCCTGGAGCCATAGAGCTGACAGCATCGGCCTCACAACCCTCCACAAGTCGGTCATCCAGAAAGAGTCAAATGAGGAAGCAATCACAAGAGGAGCAGTCCGCGATAGGGCCAAAGTTAGTCCCAACCCAGGAGGATTTCATGCCCTCGAATTTCGAACAATGGGCACCGACCCACCAAACGACTCCATTAGAGACAACTGACCAGGTTGACCTGTCAGAGGATGAAGAGCCAATCTTTGGTTCTATTAGTGTCATCCATCTCATGGAATCATTCCCTGATGAAGGGTATGATTACGAACCCGAGTTTCGTACATGAGGAGACGGGAGGAGGAATCACAAAGGCAGGGGATACCAGGGGAGGCACAGCCATGGCCGAAACCAACCCTACGGTTGGACCCCGGCCCAGATCGTTAATATTGCTGAAACCCGAGGGAGATCCCTTTAGAGGACTCAGCAGGAGAGGAAATGACCCTCCACCTCCACAAGCAGCCACTCTGGCCCTGTTGTTCTGCGATACCCACTAGAGGAGGCGCAAGTGTCTGGTCACCTAGTGCGCACAAACAGACCGGCCAGGCCAAGTCCTCAAAATGTAGGAACACCATCGACATCCGTCCCCGAAGCTGGTCCCTCCTCGTCAAATGCTCCAGCTCCCAAAGCACCCTCTAAGACTCTCCCACCAACGGAGAAGCAACGACCGCTAGAGAAAAAATAGGACATCCTTACGCAGGTGGCGTCAGTACCTGCCAAGTTGTCAATCCTGGATGCCCTGAGTTTGTTAGAAGACCTTAGGGAGGCGCTTATCGAAGCTTTGATCAGCCCCAAGGAATTCCAAGCTAAGGTAGTTGTCGCCAAGATTTACCGGACAGAGACTGGCCCAGCTGAATGCAATGCGTTGATTTCCTTCATCGATCAGGACGAAGATGCCATCATGCAATGACACATTAGACCGCTATATGTTTTCGGCACACTGAATGGTATTGATATCTGAAAAGTCTTTATAGACAATGGCTCTGTAGTTAACCTCCTTCCCCTACATACACTCCGTAAGATGGGATATAGTGAGGACGATCTAATTCCCTCATCCACAACTTTGTTAGGTTATGACAAGAGTGATAAGAAACCAATGGGACAGATTAAGCTAAAGACCCGTTTTGGTGACCTGGTAGCCTACACGGAATTCCTGGGGGTCTAGTAGAGCATAGAATTTAATTCCCTGCTGGGAAGGCCATGGATCCATAAGCACGTGGTCGTTCATTCATCCTACCACCAGTGTATCAAGTACTACGTCAATGGATAAAGAGGGACGTTGCACGCCGACAAGGCCCCATTCTAGATATCCGAGTCACATTACATCGACGTCGAGTTCTATGATAAAAAGAAGAAGAAGCCTTTGATCGATGACATCGACTGGATCCCCACTCCAAATGGCCTGGAAATGGTCCCCGATGACCCCCTCAGGTAGCTTGGTAGAGATTATGTCATGCCCATCAACCGTGTTGAGAGTGGGAGTTCAAGTCCGGGCACGCATTCAGATGCCATCATGACTTCAGCCATGATGGCTAAGCACGACAACGCGGGAACGTCTACCAACCCTCGATTTTGGAATGAATACACAAGCAGGGATGCACATGATGCCTCTCCATCAAACCCTCAATGGCTCAGACCGGAAACTCTCTCCTCATCAGATCAATAAGATGAGGACTTGGGAGAAGAAGAGGGGGAAGATCTCAGAGATGCACCTCCCACATTTTAGGAGGTTATCTCCACCACTGTAGACGAGCGAATGGAAATAAACCTGGTTACCGAAGAAGACTTGAGGCCCACTCTCATTAGCGCATCCATGTCTCCTGAGGAACACGAGGTATATACATACTTCCTAAGGTGAAATCGAGATGTCTTTGCATGGAATTACACAAAATGCCAATACTCGATCCTGAGGTAGCGACGCATCACTTGGGTCTTCCAGAATACCAACAGGGCTACAAAAAGGCCACTAGAAGGACACACCCCTCACATGCTGCCAAGATATAGGATGAAGTCAATAAGATAATTAAAGTAGGATTCGTCAAGGAGGTCCAGTAACCTATTTGGTTGGCCAACAATATACCTGTCAGTAAAGAGAACGGTAAAATCTGCGTCTGCATTGACTTCAGAGACCTTAATCGGCATTTTCCGAAATATGACTTCCTGGTTCCAATCACCGAGTTTTTAATTGATGCGATGGCCGGGTAGGCTCTATCCTTCATGGGAGTCTATTCCGGATATAATAAAATCAGGATGGCCTGAGAAGACGAAGAATCCACTACCTTCAGGGCCCTCAAGTGGTATTCTATTACAGGGTCATTCTCTTTGGTCTCAAGAATTCTGGCGCCACATATCAGTGTTCCATGCATCGGATCTTTATGTCTTTCCTGGGGAAATTCGTTGAATGTTACGTGGATGACCTAGTGTTCATGTACAGACATGGCTCAGATCACCTATTGGACCTTCAGACCGTCTTCAACAAGCTCTAACAGCATACCTTGAAGATGAACCCCTTGAAATGCACCTTTGGGGTTATCTTAGGGAAACTCATTGGCTTGGTCGTACGCCATTATGAAATCAATGTCGACCCTGAGAAGACGAAGGCTATCCTTAGCCTGCCACCCCCTCAAAATCTCACTGAGCTGAGGGGATTCCTAGGACACCTATCCTATATTAGGTGGTTCATAGCCAACCTGGCAGGAAAATGTTTTCCCTTCATCAGGTTGGTGAAGAAGGGGGTTATGTATCAATGGAAGAAATATTGCCAAGAGGCGTTCAACAACATGAAGAAGTACCTCTTAAGCCCATCGGTTCTCATGCCCCGGGTCAAAGGAAGGCCTCTCATTCTATATGTGACGACCCTAGAATGGTCATTGGGAGCCTTCCTCCCACAGAAGAACGACGCCGGAACCGAAAACAATCTCTACTACCTTAGTCGAACTGTGATTGATGCTGATACTCGATACTCAAATATTTAGAAGATCTCTCTGGCCTTGGTCTTTGCGGTTCAAAAGCTGCGACATTATCTGCAGCATCATGAGGTCCATTTGATCTCACAGAGTATGCCGGTCAAGTACATCCTCAGTCGGCCGATGCTAACTGGACGCCTATCCCGATGGGCGGTCATCCTGCAATAATTCGACATCCCGTTTGTGCCTCAAATAGCCATAAAGGGCCAGGCATTAGCAGACTTTCTGGTAGAGCACCCTTTAATAGGGACCACTGCACTGGACACTGAACTACCTGATGAAGTTATCTTCTTGGTTCAAGTGGAGTTCCCAGCATGGGAAATGTACTTTGATAGCGCGTCCCGAAGCCCCACCAGGAAGAGGATGGAGGATCCCAGATTCAACAAAGTGGGTATGGGGATAATACTTGTGTCCCCAGAAAAAGCAGTTTTTCCATATTCCATCCTCCTTTTAGAGGGATTTATGAACAATGAAGCAGAATATCAAGCCCTCATTGCAGGCCTGGAACTCAAACTTCAGGCATAATTACAACACCTTAAGGTAAAAGGTGACTCGGAGATGGTCATCAATCAAGTCAACAGTGACTATGCTATTAAAAATGAGGATTTGATCCCCTTGTTTGACCATGTATGAGGGTTAATGGCTAAGTTCTCCACAGAACCAACATTGACCTATATTCCCCGGTCCCAGAACGCTTAGGCTGATGCATTATCCAACGTGGCCACAACCCTAGCCGACCCAGACTGGGATGAAACGGTTATCAGTATTGATCACCGTCGAAAGGTATTGCCATTTGTTCAAGCTAAGACGAAAGAGATCCACGAAGTCAGTCCTCTCCCCGAGCCATATGCTCCTGCTACTGGCTGGATGACCCCCATCACGAACTAACTTCAACGGGGAGAGCCTCCATCAGATAGGGCTGAACGAGAGAAAATACGGTGAAGGGAAATCAATTTTGTCTATATATGGCAGCACAGGTCAGCAAGAGGTCCTCTACAAATGAGGCCTCAATGGAGTTCTCCTCAAATGCATTGACAAAGAAGGAACTGTTGCCGTCATGACTGAAGTACATGCAGGAGCGTGTGGAGCACATCAACCAGGGACCATGCTTTCCCATCAGGTTTGAAGGCCTAGGTACTACTAGCCCACAGTGGCACGAGACTGTGATCATTTTACCGCAAAATTCCACTCATTCCAGATTCATGCCAACTTCATACACCATCCCCCAGAGTTACATCATCAAGCTAAGTACTCCTGGCCATTTTCCATCTGGGGGATGGACATCATGGGACCATATCCTCCCACCACTTCCAAACAGCTGAAGTATATCCTCACGGAAACCGACTTCTTTTCCAAATGGGAAGAATCCATACCACTCAAGGAAGTCGGGGCAATAAATATTGTCAGCTTTGGGAAAACCAATATCATCACAGGATTTGGTGTCCCTCATACCATACTGACAGACAATGGAACCAATTTATGCTCTGCTGAGTTGGAAAATCTATACCACGAGTATGGTATCAAGGCTAACCACTCATCTCTCTACCATGTAGTGGCCAACGGACATATATAAGCTTTCAACAAGACCATGTCCAAAATTCTCCAGAAAATGGTGGACAAAGACAAGAAGTCATGGCCGTATAAACTCCTCCATGCATTGTGGTCTTATCGAACCAAAATCTTCACCGCTACTCGGTCTACCCCATACTCATTGGTGTACGACACAGTGGTGGTCCTGCCCACTGAACTCCAATTCCCCTCACTCCGTGTTTCCATCTGTGGTCGATTATCTAATGATGAGCAGTCAAAAAAGTGGCTAGGTGAATTGGAACAGCTAGACGGAAAGTGGGTGCACACTCTGCACCACCTGGAAGTGTACCAGAACCGGATCGCATGAGCCTTCAACAAAAAAGTCTACCTCCAGCCTTTCCTGGAACGAGAATTAGTGCTGGTCCTCCGGACCCCAATGATACCTGGCATGAAGCCTCCAAAGCTGGAGCCCAAGTGGGAATGACCATATGTTGTCCACAAGGTCTACTCCAATAGATCATATACCCTGATCTCCATGGACGGACAATTTACAACCGCTCCTATGAATGTGATATTATTAAAGATGTATTTCGCATAGAAATTGTATGGCCTTCATCCTAACCACATGAAGTTAAACTATATGGCCCTCGTCCTAACCATATGATGTTAAACTGTATGGCCATCGTCCTAACCACATGACGTTAAACTGTATGGCCCACATCCTCACCACATGAGATTAAACTGCATGGAGTTCGTCCTTACCACACAATGTTAAACTGCACGGACAAGGTGATTTAAAAACACACTCTTCCCCTGTGTATGGACCTGACCTGCATAGGGTGTATCGTCTTTCAGAGAACTACATGAGGCTTGATTCCTTCCCTCGCAGGATACGTAGTGATGCTAGAATCCCACACCCTGGCCTAGCCACCTCAAAAAAAAAGAAGAAATAAAAGGAAAAGAAACAAAAATGCCCATTCCCCCGTGTACGGACCATACTTGCATGGGGTGTATTCACGTCCTCACCGCATGAAGTTAAATTGCATGGAGTTCGTCCTTACCACACGACGATAAACTACTCAGATGAAGAAGAATTAAGAATGCCCCTCCCCAGTGTATGGACCAGACATGCACGAGGTGTGCTCATCGTCCTGACCACATGACATTAAACTGTATGGCTAACATCCTCACCGCATGATGTTAAACTGCATGGAGTTCGTCCTTACCGCACGACGTTAAACTGCACGGACAAGGTGAGTTAAAAACACCATATTCCCCTATGTACGGACCAGACCTACACAAGGAGTATCGTCTTTCAGATAATTATGTGAGGTTTGATTCATGCCCTTCCAGGATACGTAGTGACTCCAGAATTCCACACTCTGGCCCAGCCACCTCAAAAAAATGAAAAAAATGAAAAAAAAACAAAAATGCACATTCCCCCGTGTACGGATCCGACTTTCACTGGGTGTATTCACGTCCTCACCGCTTGACATTAAACTGCATGGAGTTCATCCTCACCACATGACGATAAACTGTATGGATGAAGAAGAATTAAGAATGCCCCTCCCCCCATGTATGGACCAGACCTGCACGGGGTGTACTCATTCCAGATAACTACATACAACTTGATTCCTGTCGTCGCAAGATACATAGTGACGACAAGATCCCCAATTCCGGCCCATCCCCTTGAAAAAAGAATATGCCCTTTCCCCCCGTCTGCGAACCAGACTGACACGAGGTGTACTTCTCGTCCTTACCGCACGACGTTAAGTTGCACAGACAATGATTTTAAAAATACCACCTTCCGCCATGTATGGACCATACCTACACGGGGTTTATCTCTTCGTCCTTACCGAATGATGTTAAACTACATGGAAGTTGTCCCCACAGCACGATGTTAAACTGCACAAACCCCCCTTTTTATTTCATGTCGGGTTACCTTCGTCCTTACCGCATGAAGTTAAACTGCACGGACTTTGTCGCGACCCACCCAGGATACATGGAGATACGATATGAAGATACTCCTTGCACATTTGGATACATCCTTTCCATACATCAGACTCCACAACCGGGATAATTATGGATCTTCATAACCACTCATGGCCATCAGAGGTGGAAATTCATAGACCCGTGGACACCTTTGTACGACTATGCACACCATGCCCTCAGCGGATCTGCATATTGATAGCCCCTGGCCCATCTACCAAAGGCTTGATTTCCAGAGGCGACACTCTTCCCATCTTTATACGCTTACCAGCCTCAGATCCCCCATACCATACCTCTTGATCCGGAATTTTATGGAAAAGTGGTTTACAAGTTCATTCCCCTTTACACATTCAGGTGTTGCTAGGGTTTCCCTATCTGGCTAGCATGTTTGTCCGCTAGTGGTTCACATAGAGACCTGCATCAACAAACATCAAGCTAGGACTAGGATACTTTGACTCAATAGAAAATTGCAGTGAAGATGTTTTCTGTATACACAAAAACCATTATCCCCACATGTCGAACTCTGCACTGGGAGAAATCACGGATTATCATAATCATTCATGGATATCATAAGTGGATAGTTATCGACCCATGGACACCTTTGTTCAACTATGCATACCATGCCCTCAGTGGCTCTGCATAATGATAGCCCCTGGCTCGTCCATCAAAGGCAAGATTTCCTTAGGTGGTACTTCTCCTAGCTCTGTATGCCTTCCGGCCTCAGAGCCCCCACACCATACCTCCTAATCCGGGAAAGCTCAAATTTGCATTTTACGACCTTTACCCGCCGCCCTGTTCTAAGTATATCAGAACATGTTGACTTAGTTATCCTTTGAGTGACTGCAGCAATAGTCACCCAATGGTCCGAGCTCTATGACCGATAAACTAGGAGTACCTCGTCCATACCGCATGATGTTAAACTTCATGGAATGAAGGAACACCCCAGCACAAAAAAAGGGAAAATATCAGCATAGGGGGCTCTTTGAATCTCAACAAGCAACTAGGGATGGATATCCCCGACATGTCCAGACATTCTCCTTCCAAATGACAGACTTCGTGGCCCAGATAATTACAGATCCTCATAACCATTCATGGCCATCGGAAGTGGAAAGTCATCGACCTGTGGACACCTTTGTACGACTATGCATACCATGACCTCAACGGCTCTGCATAACGATAGCCCATAGCTCATCCACCAAAGGCAAGATTTCCACAGGCGATGCTCCTCCTAGCTTCATACGCTTACCAGCCTCAGAGCCCCCATATCACCTTTCCTGGTCCAAGAATCCATGGAACCATGATTTACACCAATCAACCCCCCCC
This sequence comes from Viscum album, assembly GCA_963277665.1. NCBI lineage: Eukaryota > Viridiplantae > Streptophyta > Magnoliopsida > Santalales > Viscaceae > Viscum > Viscum album. The sequence goes on from OY728141.1 coordinate 938,599,761, forward strand.
CATGTCTGGGGAATGTTGAGGTATTCAAGCCCAGTTTCATTCTAATGAAGAGCAGCCTTTGCAAAAATGCGCCCGTCCTCGCTGCATGATGTTAAACTGTATAGCAACCTTCAAGAATGCCTCTTGTACTTGCTGCATGATGCCGAACTACATGGACTATGTCCAAACCACATTACGATAAACTACACGGTCATAATCGTCATGGGTTCAATGAGAAACAAGGGATTTGCTTCGTCTTTCAGTGCACGGGTCAGACCTACACAAACCACCGCCTCACACAAACGTGAGAAAGAATTACTTCACCCGTTCTCAGGAAGTTTAGTCTAGATATTTCCCCCGCATTCAGGCACCCTCTCATCATAAACCATACTATGTACTCAGAAAAAGCCAAACTCTCATAATCCACCCCTAGTGGTCCTAAATCTCAATTTCCCCGAAGTTGCTCGGCTATTGGAAGTGGATAGTCTTTGAATTAAGGACACATTTGTAGGAATATACATACCATGCTCTCAGTGGATCTGCATATTGATATCTCCTGGCCCGTCTACCAAAGGCAATATTTCCTTAGTTAGTACTTCTCTTTGTATGCCTCTCGGCCTCTGAGCCCCCATTTCTATCCCGGGATTCGGAAACCCTCTGAGCTACAGTTTACCAACCTCTTCCACAATCCTACCTGAATGCGGTGGAACGTCTTTGAATAGATTACTGAGAACCAAGAGATGTATTTCCATTTTAGATGATGTCCCAGCTGCATGACTTTAAACTACTTCAAGCCTCAACCATCCCTTATGCTAACTAAATGCGTAGGTAGGTGGTCTCCAGACCACACTCCTGATTACTAAAGATTCTCCCAAAACCCTTTCAGATGTCACACTCCCCTTCTGATCCACCGTTAGTGGTCTTCATAATTTTCCATTCCACCCATCGTGGTTTCCATAAACCGGACTTCCATGATGTCCCCTAGCCATCAGAAATGGATAAGCCTTTGACATAAGGACACCTTTGTATGACTATGCATACCATTCCCTCAGCAGATCTGCATATTGATTGCCCATGGACCGTCTACCAAAGGCGAGTTTTCCTTACGCAATGCTCTTCCTACGTCTGTACGCTGACACAACTCCCATGCCTTGAGACATGCCCTGCATGCCAATCAAATTCAAACATGTTTCCCCCTACATGCGTCTGAAGGGTATTAAGACATCTTTTAATCAGTTGAACCCCATTGGGGCCCTCTCCCCACCATATTTGGTCAAATCTGTTCAACCTAAAACATTAGTCGTGATATTCTTGACGACGAGACTTTAAACCGCTCACAAAAGAAAGAAGCACAAAGCCTGTTAGGCCAAAAACCCGAAAAGGGTGACCTAAGAAAAAGTTGGGTTATACCCTCTGGGTCCACACTAAATGGGCCTAGGGCAAATTAGGGCATTAAAAGAAAAGTCAAAAAGTTTGTAGTGTTTTTCTACAAAACCCTAGAAACAATCGAACTGTGCTTTCTGAGTCCCTTGGCTTAGGAAAAATTTAGAGTGTTACCCAATCACTCATTGATTTTCAGGACCACTCTACATCGAAATAGCCTCCTCTTAGTTCTGATCGGACCCCATTGCGATGGGGGCATTTGTAGGGTCCTGAAAACTCTACAAGGGGGAAATCCAATTACCCCAAAACCTGGAAAATGACCGAACCGGTCAGCGGGCCGGCTCTTAGCAACAGCACGAGGCCGGTTCAGCAGACCGCCCTCCCGCAATTCCGCGGACGAGCGTCGTCTGCGAAGCAGAGGCAGAGCGCCTCTGCATGCGCAAATCAGGAAGACCGTCGGGCGCCAAACTTTTCCACCGCCATGAACTGTGAAAACCTTTCCATTCAACTGTGAACCTCATCATTTACGGAATAGAGGCGGATTAGTGTGCCGCCGCGAAGGAACCCCACCACGACTCATCAAATATCGGTTGACCGAGTCCGTGGGTATGGGGGTTCCCTTGTGGGCTTCTGCAAAACGTGTCATGATCCCATTAATATTACCTCATCGCGACTCTATAAACATTCACAGAGGGGAACCAGAAGAAAAGGGATAAAGGACGGGTGAAAAACTGTGGGGAGATGCTACAGAAATTGCTCCCAGCATCCGCGACCATACGCGGACTCCATATCGTCCGCGGATGCACTCTTGCGCGGATAGGAGAAACCAAACCACAAACCACATGTGGTCAGTTACTCTGTGGCCAACCCTTAGTGTCCCTTTCCTTCGCGGACATCCCAGGTGGCCAGCTCCTTCGTAGACCGCCTTCTTCACGAACAGCCTCCTCTGTGGCCAACCCTTTGCGACCATTTCCTTCACGGCCATCTCCTACGCGGCTCCCACCTCCACGGACTAGTGTAGTTCGCGAAACGGAGGCGGAAACCCCCTCCACGGACGTCCTTCAAGAACCCGCTCCATGGCCATCTCCAATGTGGCTGCTCTTTTGCAGACAGCTGCTTCACAGATAGCTCCTTACCGGGTTGCTCCTTCGCGGCCAGCTCCTCCGCGGCTCCTCCTTTGCGGACAGCCTCCTCCGCGGCCAGCCCTTTGCGGCCACTTCCTCTGCTGATGTCCTTCACGGCCTGCTCCGCGGATTGCTAATCCTTGGACGTACCTCATGGACATACCTCATGGCCAGCCCCTCGCGGCCAACTCTCTACGGATGGCTCCTATGTGGCCTGCCCCATGCAGAAAACCTCATGCACTTGCTGGTCCATACTACCGGAGCTGCGCCCCCGCACCCCCGCTCGGGCTCAGTGTCGAGCTGCGATCCCGGCCCTTCAGGCCGGTCCCTTTGCTACGGTCACTGACCCTCATGAAAAATGGAGAGTTACACCATTACCTTTTCGGGGTGGGTCAACAGTATTTTACATTCCACCCTTGCGCCGCCCCAACATCCTTCCTATACATGCCATGAGTCAAGCTACTCCTCATGAGACTCTTAACCCCATTACCTAGCTCCTTTTGCAAGGTTCATCCAAAAAGGGCCGCCCTTGAGTAAGTCCCACACCAACCATTTCTAGGTCTCTCCAACCTAGTCGTCCTGACCACATGACGTTAAACTCTATGGCCATCATCCTGACCACATGATGTTAAACTGTATGGTCCTCGTCCTGACCAAATAACGTTAAACTGTATGGTCCTCGTCCGGACCACATGACCTTAAACTATATGGAAACAATTCTCTATACATGATTATAAAATTTAGCATTCCCTCTCATTCAATAATTGGAAGCCTCTTGCTCCATGCAAGAGATGCCTCATGCCATGTTTACAGTGGCATAATTTCAAGAGCGTTGTAATCCATTCAAACATTTCATCTCTCCACCCCACGCTTTGTGTGTCCTTAATTCGGATCTTCATCCTATTTCATGTCTGAAGGGACCCCCTAATAGTCTGGCCTCATGCCGCATCAGCTCACCTACCATCCTGGGCCAATGCCCTGGAAGACTTTGGACAACACTTCGAGATAGTTCCTGTGTTTCGAACACGGTCAGCAGTCGACCCTCATTTGTTTGTCCCCATTTCAGGCTAACGTGATATGGATGCTATGTTTCGAACATGGTCAGCAGTTATCCTCCATCACCATGCCACCCTCATTGTGATCTGAATGTTGGGAATGTAATTCACACTTTTCATCTCCCTTTGTTTAGACCTATTCCAACGCCCTTGGTGTTATCCCGCTTGTACACTTGCGCATAGGCGTTGGCCCACATTATATTCCTCAACCCACTAATGGGTTGTGATGCCCTCATGGCTAGACATGAGGAAGAATCCTCAGGCGTCCATCTCGTAGTAAGCCCCGACCTTCTGGGCCTCCTCAGAGTGTAACCCCCAATTCATCACCCTGGACCGCCCTCATGCGTAAGCCCCACTCCGCTTCTCACGGACGCACCTTTCACGACGTGATCCTATGGTCCCTGCTGCATCTTGTTTCTCACACCGAACATGACTCACTTGGGATTAGAGTAAGCATCGACCAAGACATCCTCATATGGTCCTCCTCAGAGTGTAAGCCCCAATCCATCATTCTGTGCTTCCCCAGAGCGTAAGCCCCAAGCTATATGCGAAGTACGTGGACTTTGATCCCTGCCTCCAAGACAGGGTACATAGGAAGCCTCAATGAGGTTCAAGCCCACCACCCATCGGACCACCTGGTCTCTCTTCAGGTCGGTTCCCCGACACCTATGCGAACTACGTGGACTTTGATCCTTGCTTCCTAAGCAGGGTACATAGGAAGCCTCCCTGAGGTTCAAGCCCAACAGTCGATCGATCCGATCATCTCCACATCAGTTCACTGCGCCACTCCTAGTGTCGCCTCAAGCGATTTCCAGCCCTTCAGGTTCATTAATCCAACGAGGGATGGTAAACCTCAGGCATAAATTATTCTGAACCCCTACGTCCAGCTGACCATTGTCCACCAGGGTTGAATCCACGGATACAATGTTTGGGTATAAACCAATGATTCATGAACATATGAATAAGTCTTAAATCTATAAGAGATTCCCGTAACAGGCAATAATTCCCCCCATAAAAGGTGTGATGAGCCCGACTTCCCATCCTCTCGACCAATGTGAGTTATTAAGAGTTGCTGGTCAGACCATCCGGCGAACGCCTGCCTTTGGAAAGTAGGTCCATTAATCATTGGATACGGAGCCGTTGTGCATTTCGTGGCTGAAAACCAGAACGAAACAAACTAAAAAATGCTTTAATCCCCTAATTTTTTTCTATAAACTCTAAAAACCGAAAAAAATTAAAACCTCTAAAAAACCTAAAAAAATTCAAATACCACTAAAAACCCTAATAACCCTAAAAATCATAAAAACACCTAAAAACCTTTAAAATGAAAAAAACATATAAAACCCCTAAAAACAAATACAACCCCTAAAAATCCATTAAAACAAAAAAAAAATATTAACTAGAAGAAACCCTTATAAACTAAAGAACCGAAAAAACCCTTAAATTCCTAAAAAACCTAGAATAATAAAAAACAATAAAAATACCTAGAAACATAAAAAACATATAAACCCCCTAAAATCCCTAAGAAAACCTTGAAAAACTATAAATACTCAAAACCCCATTAAATCATAAAAACACTGGAAAATATAAAACCATAAATACCCTAAAAACCTCTAAACCCATTAAATATACCTAAAACACCTAAAACGTATGAAAATCCAAAAAAACCCCTAAAAATACCTCAAAACATAAACACCCTAAAAACCATAGAAAAACCAAAGAAATTCATAGAACCTAAAAACACCTAAAACCCCAAAATACCCTAAAAGAACGTAAATACCTTAAAACACCTAAAACCCATAATCCCCCACAACCATGAAGACCCTTTAAACCAAAAAAACCCTAAAAACCATCTCAAAAACCTATAAACACTTTAAAAACATAAAAACGATTAAAATATCTAAAACCCTTAAAAACCCTAAAAAACTCATCAAACCCCAAATATCCTAGAAGAAAACATAAAAACCCTACAACCCCTAAAACACTTAAAATCCCTAAAAACATAAATTACCAAAAAATCCTAAAAAATCCAACAAAATACATAAAAATGTAAAAAACTATAACAAAAATTGATAACCCCTATGAGAACCTTGAAAACAAAAAAAATCACTAAATACCCCAAAAAAACCAAAAAACACTAAAAACCCTAAAAACCCTAAAACTCATAAAAATACTTGAAACCCTAAACACACATAAAACCCCTAAAACTACTAAAAATTATAAAGAAACCTTTAATCCCTAAAATTGTTAAAAACTATAAAAAAATCTTTAAAAGACTAAAAAACTAAAAAAAACTCCTAAAACCCCCATAAAACTCCTAACACCCCTAAAAAATCCTAAAAACCCATAAAAATACAAAAAAGGTAAGAAACCCTAAAAACACTAAAAACCATAAAGAAACCTTAAAAACATAAAAGCACATAAAACCATGAAAACATAAAAAATGTGAAAAACTATAAAAATCCCTTAAAATCCTTAAAAACCCTTGAAATCAGTACAAACCATAAAAACCCATAAAAGTCATAAAAGTCTCTATAAATCCTTAAAAATGTACCAATCCCAAAAACTCTGAAACCCCTAAGAAACCCTTAAAAATATAAAAATAGTTGAAAGCCCTAAAAATCCAAAAAAACACTAAACACCCAAAAAGAACCTAAAATCCCTAAAAGCCCCTAATAATCATAAAATTCCTAGAAACCATAAAAACCCCAAAAATCCACAAAAACTGTAAAAACCCCACTAAAAAATATAAAATCCCTTTAAACACCTAATTTTTTTAAAAAAACTTGAAAAAAACCCCACAAACCTTTAAAACTCAAAATAACCCTAAAACCCCAAAAAAATATAAAAACCATAAAACCCTCAAAACAATCAAAAACCATAAAACCCCTCAAATTCCATAAAATCCTCAAATAACATTCAAATGATAAAAAATCCCAAAAATTCCCAAAAAAAAATTTAAAACCCTAAAAGTCCTTAAAACCCCAATGAAAAACATAAAAACACGAAAACACAAAAACACTTAAAAACCAATAACACTAAAAACCCTAAAACCCTAAAAATTCTACAACTATAAAAACCCTTAAATCTCAAAAAAAACATACAGAACCAAAAAACAAAAACCTGAATTCCCTAGAAACCCTAAAACCGAAAAATACCTAAAAGCCTAAAAACATATTAAAATAAGAAAACTCCCTAAAAATTCCTAAAAAGGTAAAAAACACAAAAAAAAACTTGAAAACCCACAAGAAAAACATAAAAACATAAAAAAAATAAAACTCCAAAATCCTAAAAAATTCTAAAAACCCTAGAAACTGAAAAACCCCTGAAAACCTTCAAAATCCCTAGAAACCAGAAAAAACGTAAAAATCATAAAAAAGACATAAAAGTCCCTAAAAATGTAAAAAACCATAAAACCCTAAAAATCCATATGAGAACCATAAAAACCTAAAACCACTAAAAACCTAAAAAATGATAACAAAAAAAAACCCTAAATACCAAAAAACCCATTAAAAACATAAAACTTTAAAAAACCCGAAAAAAATAAAACCCCTAAAAATTACTAAAATTTAAAAGAACCCATTAAACTAAAAAAAATGTCAAAAAACACTAAAGACCATAAAAACCATAAAAACAAAAAAATCCTAAAAACCCAAAAACAATAAAAACCTAAATAACCCAAAAAAACCCTATAACCCCTAAAAATTCCTAAAACCACAAAAACCCATAAATTCTTAAAAGGGCCTAAAATCCCTAAAAACCTAAAAACCCCAAAACCCCTGAAGAACCTTAATAATACCTAAAAAACATAAAAACACTTAAAACCCAAAAAACCATGAATCCAAAAAACATTATAAACCCAAAAAATCCTAAAAACCATAAATCCCCCCCAAATCCTTAAAAACCCTAAAAACCCATAAAATCCTTTAAATCCATAAAATCCCTAAAGACATAAAAATACCTAAAAAATTGAAAAATCCTAAGAAAAAAATAAAATCCTAAAAATTCTTGAAACCCTTAAAAACCCAAAAAATGTGCTAAAAACCTAAAAAATCTAAAAAACCCTAAAAATAAAAAACCTAAAAACCCTAAAACACCCTAAAAACCATAAAACCATAAAAACCATAAAAAATATAAAAACCAATTAAAACCCTAAAAACTCTAAAACCCTTTAAACCCAAAAAAAATTAAAATATTCTAAGAAAACATAAAACCCTAAAAAACTCAAAAAACATAAAAAATGAAAAAAAAACATAAAACCCCAAAAAACAATAAAACCATAAAAATTATAAAATCCCTAAAATTCCTAAAAACTAAAAATTTCTTAAGGAAAGCTAAAAATATAAAAACGCATAAAACAACCAAAAAACCCTTAAAACCCCATAAAATCCCAAAAACCAAAAAAAAACTTAAAACCTCTAAAAACCGTCAAACAAAAAAATCCTTGAAAAAATAAATACCCATAAAATATTTAAAAACAACTAAAAACACTAAAACAATTTAAAATCTTAAGAACATTAAAAACTCTAAAAACCCATAAAAAACATAAAAACTCAAAAAAAACCTTCAAACACTAAAAAAACATAAAATACCCTACAAACCATAAAACCTCTAAACTATAAATACCCTAAAAACAATATAAACCCTAAAAAACTCTAAGAAACCAAAATAATCCAAAAAAATCCCTAAAAACACAAAAAACAGGGAAAACCTCGAAAAACCCATAAAAACCATAAAAAACTAATAACACTTAAAACCCCTAAAAACCTAAGAAACAATAAAAATGAAAAAAAACCTAAACCCATAAAACCCCTAAAACACTAAAACCCATCAAAATCCCTAAAAACCTATATGACCACACAATCCTAAAAAATCCCAAAAAATACCAAAAAAACATAAAATACTGTAAAACCCTTAAAAATCCCTAAAAACATAGAACTCTAAAGAAACAAAAAATCCCTAAAAACCATAAAAACACTAAAAACCCTAAAAACCCAAAACAACCTAAAACTTATAATCCCCTAAAATTAAAAAAGGACCCAAAACTTTAAAAACCACTACAAACCAATAAAAACCCCAAACCCTCTAAAAATTCCAAACCCCTTTAAACCGTTAAAAACATTAAAAATTCCAAAACACATAAAAACCCTAAAAACTAAAAAAACCCCTAAAAACCGAAAAATACATAAAAACCCAAAAACCCTAAAAATACTAACAAACCTCAAAATCCTTAAAATCCCTAAAAGCAATTAAAATCCTCAAAATCCAAAAAAATATAAACCCTAAAACACAAAAAACCCCTAAGAAAACCTTAAAGACATAAAAACCACTTAAAATCCTAAAAACCCTAAAACCCATAAAACCCATAAAAACCCATCAATACCCCTAGAAACCATAAAAATCAAAAAATTCCTAAGAATTACTAAAAATGTAAAAAATCCTTAAAACCCTGAAAATCCCAATGAAAACCAAAAAATTCCTAAAAACACTTATACCCCCCCCCCCCAAACCTAAAAATGTCAAAAACCATAAAAACACTAAAAAACCCTAAAAACCCTAAAAACACTAAAAACTATGAGAACCTATAAAAACCTTAAAGAGACTAAAATCCCATAAAACCTTTAAAAATAACTAATAATTTTAAAAACCCTTTAAACCCATAAAATGTTTAAAAACATTAAAAAACCATAAACTCCTAAAAAAAACTCAAAATACCTAAAAACCCAAAAAACCAAAACACCCTTAACACCATAAAAACCCTAAAACCACTCAATATCACGAAAAAACCTAAAAACCATAACAATTATGAAAAAATGACTAAAAATACTAGAAAGGTAGGAAACCATAAAAATCATGAAAACCACCTAAGAAAACCATAAAAACCTAAAAACAAATAAATCCCCTACAAAACCTTGAAAAACGATATAACCCTAAAACCCCTTAAAAGATAAATCCCCTTAGAACCCTAATAACCCTCAAAGTCCCTAAAACCCCTAAAAAAGCATTAAAAATCCCAAAAAACCTAATAAAACCTAATACCATGAAAACCCCCTAAGAAATTATTAAAACCTTAAAAATAATTAAAACCCCTAAAAACCTAAAAATGATAAAAACACTAAAAAAACATAAAATATGTTAAAACCCCCTAAAACACCCCCCAAACATAAAACCCCGAAAACCCAAATACACTAAATACCACTAAAAACTAAAAAAACCATTTAATCCCTGAAAATTTTAAAGACATTTAAAAAAACCTAATCCCATAAAAATTTCAAAAAGAGCTAAATTTCCAAAACAAACATAACTGCCTAAAATAGCCTAAAAACACTAAATCCCATAAAAACCCCTAAAATAACTAATAAACCATAAAATCCCTAACAATACCTAAAAATGTAGAATCCCATAAAATCCCTGAAAACCCCTATGAAAGCCATAAAAACATAAAAGTACTTAAAACACCTAAAAACCTAAAAAACTCTAAAAACCCTAAAACTCCTCAAAATACCTAAAAACCCTAAAAAGAAATAAATATCTTACAACATCCCTAAAATCCCAAAAAAACATAAAAACCCTAAAACCCCAAAAAAATCCTAAGATAACCCTAAAAACCTAAAAACATGTAAATCCCCTAAAAACCGTAAAAACCATAAAAACCCTCAATCTACAATAAAGTACCTAAAAATATCAAAAAACATATCAGTCACCTTAAAATCCTGAAAACCACTACAAAAACCATAAAACCCTTAAACCACAGAAAACCAATAAAAACCTAAAAAATGAAAAAAAAACCCCTAAAAACCTAAAAGGCCCGAAAAACCCAAAGAACCACAAAAACCATAAAACCACTAAAAACAATAAAAACCCTAAAAACCCTGACAACCACTAAGAAAATACAAAACCCCTTTAAACCCCTGAAAATGTTTAAAAACTATAAAAACCATAAAATCCCTAAAAACTCTAAAAACCTAAAAAAACCCAAAGAACCAATAAAAACTCTATTACCCTTAAAAACCCTGAAAAAACCTAAAAGCCCATAAAACCCATACAAAGGCATAAAAACCATAGAATCCATAAAAAAACTAAAAATTACCTGATGATTTGTAAAAATTTAAAAAGAACATAAAACCCTAAATAACCCTAATAAAACCTTATTATCATAAAACACTCAAAACAACTAAAAACACTAAAAAGCACTAAAAACACAAAAATATCTTAAAACCCTTAAAATCTTTAAAGACCCTAAAAAATATAATAATCCAAAAGCACTTAAAATCCCTAAAAATGTAAAAAACCATAGAATCCTTGAAAACCATTATGAAAACCTTAAAAACCTAAAAACACTTTAAAATATAGAAAAATAAAAACTGATCATAACACTAAAAATCTTGAAAATAAAAAAAACCCAAAAACCCAATAAAAACCATTAAAATGTTAAAAACCCCTAGATAACCAATAAAAAAACATAAAACCACTAAAAACCCAAAAAAGTATTTAAACCCAGAAAAACGTTAAAAAACTCCAATAAACCTTAAAACCCTAAAAAACTCAAAAAAACCATAAACACCCAAAAAACCATAAAAACCACACAGACCCTAAAAACCCTAAAACCCTCAATAACACATAAAACCTTAAACCCCATAAAATCATATAAAATTACTAAAAATCCCTAACAAAGTAAAAAAAATCATAAAAACCTTGAAAATGCCTAGGAAAAAACATAAAAACACTTAAAACCCCTAAAAACCTATAAACCCTTTAAACCCCCAAAACCCTTTAAACCACTAAAAGTCCTAAAAACCATTAAATACCCGAAAAACATAAAACCATAAAACCCTTAAAACCCAATAAAAGCCTAAAAATAACTAAAAGTACAAAAACCATTTAATCTTGGAAAATTATTAATTAAATCTAAACAAACTTAAAACAATTAAAACCCCTGAATACATAAAAAAACTCTAAAACCACTAAAACCGCTAGTGATCCTAAAAATCATAAAAACAATAAAACCACTCATAACATTTAAAAAACAAAAAAATACATAAAACCCTAAAAAAATTAAACAAACACTAAAACCCCTTGAAAGGGCCTAAAACCCCTAAAACCCCCTAAAATCCCACAGAAATCCTATAAAATTCCTATAAATACATAAAAAAAGCAAATGAATACTCTAAAACACTTAATAAATCCTTAAAACCCCAAAAAACACTAAGGAACGTTTATATGACACTTTCCATGGATATGGACAGTTCTAGGAAGGCTGCTGCTGAGTGGGAGATGGTGGAGTCATACGTGTCATCTGGATATTGTGATGATGGAGACCACTATGGTGATGTATTTAGAGATGTTGATCTATATGACATGTAACTTTGGTTGGGAATGGGTTGCTTGACTCTACCCTTTCTTGTGTGCTTTTGGGTTTTGCGTTTTTCTTTTTTGTGTTGTTTTTTAGGATGTTAAGGTTTTTGGGTGTGGGTAATTTGACTCCTCCCCTCCCTTGTATTGTGGGTCTTTTTTCAACTAAATTTGGGGGGGGGGGGTCAGGAATAACCTGGACCTACACCTACTTTTCCCCTAAAACACCTAAAAACCAAAAAAATCATAAAATCCGTAAAAATCCCAAAGAACATAAAAAACCCTAAAAACCCTAAGAAATTCTTTAAAACCTAAAAATACATAAATAACCTAAAAACCCAAAAATACCATAAAACCATAAAACCCCTAAAACCATAAAACCACCTAAAGACCATAAAACCCATAAAAACCCTAAAAATCATATAATCAATTTAAATATATAAAAAACATTTAAACCCCTAAAAATGGGAATAAAATTTAAGCCCGTACAAACCTTTAAAAACTCAACAAAACCCAAAAACCCTAAAAAACCATAAAAACCCTAAAACCCGTAAAAATCCTAAAACCCTTAAAATCCCTAAGAACCATAAATAAATACTAAAAATCCCTAGAAATACATAAAAACCTGAAAACCCCTAAAAACACTGAAGAACCATGAGAAAATATTAAAAGAAAAAAACTCCTAAAACCCCAAAAAACATAAAATCACTAAAAACCCTAAAAAACCAAAAACACATAAAAATTTCTAAAAACATTAAAACCCCAAAAATCCATAAAAACACTAAAAACCTCCAAAATCTCTGAAAATTCATTGGCCCCCTAAAAACATTAAAAACTCTAAAAAACATTAAAACCCTAAAAAAATAAAAAAACCCTAAAACAGAAAAAACCACTAAAAGCCCTAAAAATAATAAAAACCCCCAAAATCGGAAAAAACTCTAAAAATGTGGAAACCCCTAAAAATATAAAATCATACAAGCACATAAAACCCCTAAAAGCATAAAAATAAAAAAGACTAAAACCCCAAAAAAATCCTAGAACAATTCAAATTACCTATAATCCTTAAAAACCCATAAAAATAATAAAAATCACTATAAATCCATCCAAACATAAAAAAACACAAAAGAACCCCCAACACCCATAAGAAAATGTCAAAACATAAAAACACTTAAAAACCAAAAAATACTAAATGCCTAAAAAGAACCTGAATCCCCTAAAGCCCCTAAAAGATATGAAAATCTCTTGAATCATTAAAAAACCCTAAACCCCATAAAAAGCATAAAAAACCTTTAAAAACTATAAAATCCCTTTAAAACCAATTTTTTTAAAAACATGAGAAAACCTAAAAACTATAAAAAACTCAAATAACACTAAAAACACAAAACAAATTACAAAAACCCTAAAAACCATCCAAATCCCTAAAAAATTCAGATTACCTAGAAACCCTGAAAGAACATAAAAATATGAAAAAATACTATAAAATCCCTGAAAATCTAAAAATTCAAAAAATCCTTAAATACCAATGAAAAACAAAAAAACGTAAAAACACATAAAATCCATAGAATCCTAAAAATGTTGAAAACCCTAAAACACCTAAAAACAACAAAAACCCTACAATCATAAAACCCCTAAAATCCATAAAAACCCTCAAATCCTATAAAAACACTAAAACCACTGAAACTCTAAAACCCTTTAAACCCCTAAAAACATTACAAGGTTATAAAAACCTATAAACCCTATAAACTTATAGAAAACCTAAAAACCCAAAAGACAAAACCCCTAATTTCTTAAAAACCCCTAAAACACCTCAAAACCCATAAAACCTATTAAAATACTAAATGCACCATAAAAAAACCTAAAAACATTAAAAACTAAAAAATCCAAGAAAAACTATAAGAAAACCTTAAAACTTAAAAAAAATAAAAACCCTAAAAAACTAAAAATTCTACAAACCATAAAAACCACAAATCTCTAAAAACCAGAAAAAACTAAAAAAACTAATAAAATCTAAAAATCCCAAAACACGTAAAAAAACCCAAAAAAAATTTACAAAACATGATAAACCTAACAACAATTAAAACCCCTAAAAAACCTAACGATATGATAAAACCCCCCAAGAACCCTAAAAACCCAATAAACAAAAAAAACCACAAAACCCATAAAACCCACAAAACCCTTAAAATCACCAAAAACTCTAAAAAACATATAAACCCCTAAAAACATTAAAAAACTAAAATAACCAAAAACCCTAAAAAACTATTAAAATATCCTAAAAACCCAAAACTATTATAAAACCTTTAACAACAAAAAAACCCTTAAAAATCCAAAAAATACCTAAAACCCCTAAAAACTATAAAAATCATAAATATTAATAAAAACCCATAAAAAAATAAAATATACTAAAAATACTGTAAACCATTAAGAAAATTTTAAAAACATAAAATCACATAAAAACCAAAAACACCAAAATTAATAATAAAAATCCTAAAACCCCTAATAACCATAAAAACCCTAAAACACATAAAATAGCCCAAAAACCAAAAAACCGTTAAAATCCTAAAAATCCCTACAAATACCTAGAAAAGTAATAACCCAAAATCCCTGAAAATCTCTAAGAAAATAATAAAAAACTAAAAACAATTTAAACCTATAAAAAATCTAAAAAAGGCTAAAAACCCAAAATGACTCTAAAAACCATAAAAACCCCAAAAAAACATAAAACCCATAAACACCTATAGAAAACCTAAAACCCACAAAATCCCATGAAAACCACTAAATTGTAAAAACTGTTTAAACCAATAAAAATGTTAAAAAACTATAGAAAACCTTTAAAACCCTAAAAAACTAAAAAAGATACCTAAAAACCCCATAAAAAATAAAAACACTAAAAATAGTACAAAACATTAAAAATCCCTAAAAATCTTAAAACCCCATAGAATCCTAAAAATCAATAAAAATTGCTAAAATTTTAAAAACCCCTAAAACCCATTAAAAACTCTAAGAAAATCTTAAAAACCTTAAAACACATAAAAACCCTAAAAATTGAGAAACCTAAAAATGTTAAAACAATAAAAAACCCTAAAAGACCCTAAAAACCATAAAACCCTAAAAACATTAAAACCCCCCTAAAAACCATAAAAACCCTAAAACCATGAAAACCCTAAAAATGAAATAAAAACACTAAAAACACATTAAACCCCTAAAAAGTAAAAAAACTAAAAAAACCTTTATAACACTAAAATCTAAAAACAAAACTGAAAACCCTGAAATACATAAAATCCTTCGAGGCCCTAAAACCCTTTAAAATCGTAGAAACTCTCAAAATCCCAAAAAACCCAAAGAAACATAAAAGTCATTAAATAGCGCTAAAAACCTTAATAACATAAAAAACCATAAAAACCATGAAAACCCTAAGAAACCCATAAAAACCTAAACACACTAAAAACCACTAAAACCTAAAAATTCAAAAAACCCAAAAAACTGAAAAAAAAACTTAAAATAACCATTATAAACTTCAGAATCCCTAACAAACCAAAAAAAATAAAAATATAAAAAAATAAGTAAAAATTGATAAAAACAATAATAGCCTCTATGAAATCCTTAAAAACATAAAATCCATTATAACTCCTTCAAAACATAACAAATTGAATAAATCCAAAAATACCTTAAAAATCCTAAAACCCCTAAAAATAAAAAAAACCCCTAAAATCCTTAAAAACCACAAAACCCATCAAAAACCTATAAAAAATAAAAGGACTAAAACACTTTATTCCCAAAAAAGAATTAAATAACTCTAAAAACCATAAAACCTAAAAAACTGAAACCCCCCTAAAAACCAAAAAAACCCAACAAACCAGAAAACCAAAAAACCAAAAAACCCTCAAAATCTTTAAAAAACCTAAAAACCTATAAAAATCCTAAATATCACTTAAAGTCCAAAAAAACCTAAAAAACCATAAAACCCAAACCCCCCTAATAAAACATTAAACCCAAAAAACACATAAACCCCCTAAAAACCTAAAAATTCTAAAAACATTAAAAACCCCTAAAACAACTATAAACACTAAGAACCATAAAAACCTTGAAGACCCTTAAAAACCATAAAACCCATAAATCCCTAAAACCCCACTAAATACTCTAAAAACACGTTAAAAACATAAACATGTCAAAGACTCTAAAAAACAAAAACCAAAACCTAAAAAACTCATAAAAAAACCTAAAACCCAAAAAAAAATAAAACCCAAAAACACTAAACACCTCTAAAACCCCTAAACACCTTTAAAACCCTTAAACCGATAAAATCCCAAAAAACCCACTAAAACTATAAAAACCCTTTAAACCCCTAAAAATGATAAATAACTCTAAAAACCTATAAAACCTTAAAAGCTAAAAAAACCCCTAAAACCCAAAAAACTGTAAAACCTGTAAAAACCCAAAATACCCTCAAAATCCCAAAACACTTAAAACTCCAAGAAAACCTAAAAACCCCAAAAAACAAAAAAAAAACCCAAAAAACCCAAAAAACCCAAAAAAATATAAAAACCCCGTAAACTCCCCCATAATCCCTTAAAATTTAAAAAACAATAATAATACTAAGAAATCCCTAAAATTCATTAAAATTCCCTAAAATATATAAAAACCCCTAAAACACTAAAAAAAACCCTAATAAATCATTAAAAACCAAAAAACACCTAAATTCCCTAGAAATCCTAAAAATGATAAAAAAAACCATAAAACCGATTAAAAGACCCTAAAGCCCTAAATAAAAAAAACACCAATAAACATTAAAATCTGTAAAAATGTCATAAGAGTCGAAAAAACAACTAAAAACTATAAAATTGATCTAAGCCCCTAAAAATTATAAAAAAACACTAAATGCATTAAAAACCCTTAAAAACTCAAAAAACCTGAAAATCCCAAAAAACCCAAAAAACACTAAAAACCCAAAAAACGCTAAAAATACCTAAAAACCTATAAAACACATTAAATATACTAAATAATCCCTAAAAATACCTAAAAACATAGAAATATTAAAAACATTGAAAAACCCTATGAAAACCTTAAAATCTTAAAAACACTAAAAACCCCTAAAACCTAAAAAACTCCACAAACCATATAAAGCTCTTAATACCCTAAAACCCTTAAACTCCAAAAAATCCTTAAAAACACTAAAAAACCCCTAAAATTACAAAAAATAAATAAATTCCCTAAAAACCTTGAAAACCTTAAAAACTAAAAATTCGTAAACCCTTAAAAACATTAAATAGTCCAAAAAACCTAAAAATACCCAAAACTCCACAAAAAAAAACCATAAAAACATCTAAAATCCCTAGAAATCCAAAAAAACCCTAAAAACCAAAAAAACATAAAGAACCCTTCAAACCCTTAATAACATTTAAAAACTCTTAAAAACCACGACCCCCCTAAAAATGGAAAAAACCCTAAATTCAAAAATAAACCATAAAAACCCAAAATAATTCACAAAAAAACCTAAGAATTCCAAAAACCCTAAAACCCATAAAAATCTAAGAAATCTTGAAAACCCCCTTGAAATTAAAAAAATTAAAATAACTTAAAAAAATACTAAGAAATATTTAATAAGCTAAAAACCCTTAAAACTCCTGTAGAACCTAAAAATGTTAGAAACCTTGGACAACCATAAAACCATAAATCCAGAAAAATATCAAAAACCCTAAACACCCTAAATAAACATTAAAATCCAATATAATCCCTTAAAATCACTAAAAACATAAATAACACTACAAACCCTATAAACTATTAGAAAATCATAAAATCTAAAAAAGAATTCAATCCATTAAAAACCTAAAAAATGTAAAAATACTAAAAACCCCGAAAAGGACTATAAAAACCCTAAATCCCCCTAAAAACCAAAAAACCTAAAATCCTTAAGAACACTAAAACCCGTAATACCCAAAAAACAACTAAAAACTCTAAATACCCTTTATACCCCTAAAAACATTAAAAACGCTAAAAAACCATAAAAGCCATAAAACTCTTAAAACCCATATAAACCTAAAGAATCCTTAAACCCCCAAAAAACCTAAAAAAATACCAAAAAACCCACCAAATAACTAAAAACCATAAAAATACTAAAAAATCACTAAATACACAAAAAATTGAAAAAATCCCTAAAAACCCTAAAACCCACTAAGAAAACCTTAAAACACTAAATACAATTAAAACCCCTAAAAAGATATAAAATGAAAAAAAATCCTAATTACCCTAAAAAACAGTAAAATCCATAAAATCCAAAAAAAACCCTAAAAACCATAAAACCCCTAAAACCCTTAAAAACCTAAAAACCCACTAAAAATATAAAAACCATATAATCCACTAAAAACATAAAAAACCACTAAAAACCATAAAAACCTAAAAGCATAAAAAATCCCAAAACATAAAAAACCATAATACACGAAAAACCCTAAAAACCGTAAAAACACTAAAACCTGTAAAAACCCTAAAAACTATAAAAATACAAAAAATCCCTTAAAATCACTAAAAACCTAATAAACACCATAAATAATAAACGCCCTAAGAAAACAAAAAAACCTAAAAACACATAAAAAAAATAAAAATCCAAAAACAAAATGCTAAAAACCCTAAAATACCTTTAAAACCCGTAAACACCTTTAAAAACCTTAAACCGATAAAAACCCAAAAAACCCACTAAAACTATAAAAACCCTTTAAACCCCTAAAAATGATAAATAACTCTAAAAATCTATAAAACCTTAAAAGTTAAAAAAACCCCTAAAAACCCAAAAAATCGTAAAACCTGTAAAAACCCAAAATACCCTAAAAATTCCAAAACACTTAAAACTCCAAGAAAAACTAAAAACCCCAAAAAACAAAAAAAAACCCAACAAATCCAAAAAACCTCAAAAAATATAAAAACCCCGTAAACACCCCCAGAATCCCTTAAAATTTAAAAAACAATAATAATACTAAGAAATCCCTAAAATTCATTAAAATTCCCTAAAATATATAAAATCCCTTAAAACACTAAAAAAACGCATAATAAATCATTAAAAACCAAAAAACACCTAAATTCCCTAGAAATCCTAAAAATGATAAAAAAAACCATAAAACTGATTAAAAGACCCTAAATCCCTAAATAAAAAAAACACCAATAAACATTAAAATCTGTAAAAATGTCATAAGAATCGAAAAAACAACTAAAAACTATAAAATTGATCTAAGCCCCTAAAAATGATAAAAAAAACACTAAATGCATTAAAAACCCTAAAAAACACAAAAAACCTGAAAATCCAAAAAAACCAATAAAACACTAAAAACCCAAAAAACCCTAAAAATATCTAAAAACCTATAAAACACATTAAATATAATAAATAATCCCTAAAAATACCTAAAAACATAGAAATACTAAAAACATTGAAAAACCCTATGAAAACCTTAAAATATTAAAAACACTAAAAACCCCTAAAACCTAAAAAACTCCACAAACCATATAAAGCTCTTAAAACCCTAAAACCCTTAAACTCCAAAAAATCCTTAAAAACACTAAAAAACCCCTAAAATTACAAAAAATAAATAAATTCCCTAAAAACCTTGAAAACCTTAAAAACTAAAAATTCTTAAACCCTTAAAAACATTAAATAGTCCAAAAAACCTAAAAATACCCAAAACCCCACAAAAAAACCATAAAAACATCTAAAATCCCTACAAATCCAAAAATTCCCTAAAAACCAAAAAAACATAAAGAACCCTTCAAACCCTTAATAACATTTAAAAACTCTTAAAAACCACGACCCCCCTAAAAATGGAAAAAACCCTAAATTCAAAAATAAACCATAAAAACCCAAAATAATTCACAAAAAACCTAAGAATTCCAAAACCCCTAAAACCCATAAAAATCTAAGAAATCTTGAAAACCCCCTTGAAATTAAAAAATTATAATAAATTAGAAAAATACTAAGAAATATTTAATAAGCTAAAAACCCTTAAAACTCCTGTAGAACCTAAAAATGTTAGAAACCTTGGAAAACGATAAAACCATAAATCCATAAAAATATCAAAAACCCTAAACACCCTAAATAAACATTAAAATACAATATAATCCCTTAAAATCACTAAATACATAAATAACACTACAAACCCTAAAAACTATTAGAAAATCATAAAATCTAAAAAACAATTCAAACCATTAAAAACCTAAAAAATGTAAAAATACTAAAAACCCCGAAAAGGACTATAAAAACCCTAAATCCCCCTAAAAACCAAAAACCCTAAAATCCTTAAGAACACTAAAACTCGTAAAACCCAAAAACAACTAAAAACTCTAAATACCCTTTATAACCCTAAAAACATTAAAAACGCTAAAAAACCATAAAACCCATAAAACTCTTAAAACCCATATAAACCTAAAGAAACCTTAAACCCCCAAAAAACCTAAAAAAATACCAAAAAACCCACCAAATAACTAAAAACCATAAAAACACTAAAAAATCACTAAAAACACAAAAAATTGAAAAAATCCCTAAAAACCCTAAAACCCACTAAGAAAACCTTAAAACACTAAATACAATTAAAACCCCTAAAAAGATAAAAAATGAAAAAAATTCCTAATTACCCTAAAAAACAGTGAAAGCCATAAAATCCAAAAAAAACCCTAAAAACCATAAAACCCCTAAAACCCTTAAAAACCTAAAAACCCACTAAAAATATAAAAACCATATAATCCACTAAAAACATTAAAAACCACTAAAAACCATAAAACCCTAAAAGCATAAAAAATCCCAAAACATAAAAAACCATAATACACGAAAAACCCTAAAAACCGTAAAAACACTAAAAACTGTAAAAACCCTAAAAACTATAAAAATACAAAAAATCCCTTAAAATCTCTAAAAACCTAATAAACACCAGAAATAATAAACGCCCTAAGAAAACCAAAAAAACCTAAAAACACATAAAAAAAATAAAAATCCAAAAACAAAATGCTAAAAACCCTAAAAAATACAACAACCATAAAAAACCTAAAAACCCATCAATATCACTAAAGCACCTAAATATAATAAAAATCATTAAAATCCCTAAAAATATTTAAAAATTTAAAAACCATAAAAATATATAAAACCTTCAAGAAAATTTTAAAAACCAAAAAACACTTGAAAGACCAAAAAACAAAAAAACACCATAAACCCTAAAATTCTAGTAACCCTAAAACCCATAAAAACATAGAAACCCCTAAACACATTTAAAAACTAATAATCCATAAAAACCCTAAAAAACTAAATCTCTAGAAACCCTTTAAAACCCTAAAAACATTAAAAAATCTTAAGAACCTTAAAAACCCAAAAAACCAAAAAACACTAAAAACGCAATAATAACCCGTTAAAACCCAAAAAACCCTAAAAATCAATAAAATATAAAAAAAACTAGAAAAATTAAAAATGATATAAATATACCAAAAACAATTCCCCCTAAAAATACTTAAAACCCATAAGAAAACCTTAATAAATAAAAAAACAAAAATCCCAAAAAACCTAAAAAACGGTAAAAACCATAAAAATCCTAAAAACCCCTAAAACCCCTAACAACTGATAAAAATCCTAAAAACCCTAAAAACATAAAAACCCTAAAAACCATGATAAACCCAAAGAAAAACTTCAAATCATAAAAAATTAAAACCCATAAAAAACAAAAAAAAATGCTAAAAACTCTAAAAGACCCTAAAACCCCCTAAAACCCATAAAACACCTAAAAACATAATAACCCCATAAAACATATAAAAAAATTGAAGAACCAATAAAAAATATAAGAAACCTTTAAAACCCTAAAAATAAAAAAACCATTAAAATCTGTAAAAACCATAAAATTCCTAAAAAATTCATAAAAATCCCTAAAAACACAAAAAACCGTGAAAACACTAAGAAAACCATAAAAACCTAAAAAACATTAAACTCCCAAAAAATCCTAAAAACCCTAAAACCATAAAAAACACTAACACCCTAAAAAACCCCAGAAAACCCTAAAAACCCAATAAACGCTAAGAAACAAAATAAAAATATTTAAATATTAAAAAAAAAATCCCTAAAAATGAAAAAACCCTAAAATCCCTGAAAACACTAAGAGAACCTAAAACACCTAAAACCCCTCAAAAACTAAAACATGAAAAAAAACAAAACTCACTAAACACCCTATAAAATATATGAACCTATAAATACCATAAAAATATTAAAACCCATAAAACTCTAAAAACCTATAGGAACTCTAACAACCCATTAAACCCATAAAAATGTTCAAAAACTCTAAAATCCTTAAAAACACTAAAAATTAAAAAAAAAACCCAGCTAAAATCCCAAAAAACCATAAAATCCCTAAGAATCATGAAAAAAAATAAAAAACCATAAAAACATAAAAACACTAAAATCCTTAAAAACCCCTAAGAAATCCTTAAAAACCTAAAAACACGTAAAACCCCTAAAACCGAAAAACACTAGGAGCCCTAAAATACCCAAAAAACCATTGAAGTCCCTAAAAACATTAAAACAATAAAAATCCAAAATTATTTTTCAAAATACTTAAAAACATAAAAATCCTAAAACCATTAAAACCCATAAGAAAACCACAAGACCTTAAAAACACTTAAAACCTATAAAAACCTAAAAAGGATAAAAACAATTAAACCACTTAAAAAGACCATAAAACCCCTAAATGTTCCTAAAAACTATAAAACCCCCAAAAAACCTTTTTTCCATAAAACCCCATAAAACCCCATAAAACCCACTAATAAATCTAAAAACCCTTTAAACTTCTAAAAATTCTAAAAGGCACAAAAAACCTTAAAAATCATAAATAAAAACTCAAACAAAACCCCTAAAACACAAAAACATCATAAAACCCCTACAAACCCTCAAAATCCTAAAAAACTAAAAAACCCATAAATATTCAAAAAATCCCTAAAAATGTAAAAAACATATAAAAACCTAAATACCCTGAAAAAATTCCTAAGATAACCCCAGAAACCTAAAAAAACATAACAACCTTAAAAAAAATAAAATTATCTAAAAACCATAAAAACCCAAAAACCCAGGAAAACATTAAAAAAACCCACAAAATCCCTTTAAACCCTAAAAATAAAAAAACCTAAAAAATCCTAAAAATCCCTAAAAACATAAAAACCATTAAACCCCAGTAAAATCCCTATGAAAAACATAAAGACGTAAAAATGATTAAAACTCCTGAAAAACATAAAAACAAAAAAAACCCTAAAAAGCCATAATGACTCTAAAAGCACTAAAACCCAATAAAACTCAAAAAACTCCTTAAAAACCTATAATTGTTAAAAAATTTCTAAAAACCCTTAAAACCCTAAAAAATCAAAAAATCCTTAAAAAAAGACCATAAAACCCTAAAAAATCCTAAAAACCATCAAAATCCCTAAAATACATATAAAATCATAAAAATAAAAAAATACTCAATCATACCTAAAAATCTAAAAAACCCTAAAAACCATGAAAACCCCTAAGAAAACCATAAAAACCTAAAAACACTTATAACCACTAAAAACTAAAAAATGATAAAAACTATAAAACACTTAAAAACCATAAAAACCATAAAATCCCTAAACCCCTAATAACCCTAAAAAACCCTAAAACACAAAAAAACACTAAAAACCAACTAAAAACATTAAAATATTTTAAACCACTTAAATGTTTAAAAACTTTGAAAACCCTAAAAAATCAAAAAAAAATCCATAAAACTCCAAAAAACCAAAAAACCATTAAAATCGTAAAAACACCTATAAACCCCTAAAACCAAAAAAATCAATAAAAGCCTAAAAAATAAAAAAAAATAACTAAAAATTTTTTAAACACTAAAATCCTATAAACCCATAATTAAACATTAATAAAACCTTAAATGTGTAAAAACATAAAATCCCTAAAAACACTTAAAATCCATAACAACCCTAAAAATACAAAAAATAGGCATAAAAATCCATAATAATTTAAATAAATTTAAAAACATTAAAACCCATAAGAAAATATTAAAAACCATAAAAAAATTATAACCCTAAAAGATCCATGAAAATTATAAAAACCCTACAACCCATATAAAGAATCTAAAACCCTAAAACCACAAAAACCATAAAAACCCTAAAACCCATAAAAACCCCTAAAACCCCATAAAAATAAAGAAACTACTAAAAATATAAAAACCCTATAAACCCATTAAAACATTAAAAAACTATAAAACCTTGAAAACATTAAAAACAAAAGAACTCAAAAAACCATAAAAACCATAAAACCCTAAAAACTCACAAAACCCCTAAAACCCCTAAAAATAATAAAAAACATAAAAAAGAACTAAAAATCACAAAAATGTAAAAATACCTAAAACCATTTAAAAAGTTAAGAAAACCATAAAAACCTAAATTCACTTAAAACCCCAAAAAACACTAAAAACACTAAAAAATCTTTAAACCCCTAAAAACCATAAAAACGAAAAAAAGTTAAAACCCCTAAAATTACTCAAATTCCCTCGAAATACTAAAATAATTAAAATAATAAAAATCACTAAAAACTTTAAAACCCTAAAAAACCTGAAAAATGATAAGAAATCATCAAAAACATAAAAACACTAAATGCATTTATAAAACCTAAAAACACTAAAATCACTAAAAAGTTCTTGAAAACCATAAACACCCTCAAAAACCATAAACACCCCTAAATACCATAAACACCCCTAAAATCACCTAAACCCATAAAAACCCGATACAGACTCTAAAACCCCAATAAACCCCCTAAAACATTAAAAAAGTATATAAAAACTTTAAACCCTAAAAAACTTATAAAAATCCTGAAAACCCAAAAACAACCATAAATCCCCTAAGGAACCCTTAAAACCCTAGAAATGCATAAAATCCCTTAAAATATAAAAAATGATAAAAATGATGAAAACCAAAAAAACCATAAAAATATTTAAATACTCTAAGAAAATGACTCTAGAATTTCAGAAAGAGATGGCTGAGCAAGCGGGGGGCTCGGGCGATTCTGTTGAACCTATACGCACATTCACTTCCTTGTGTCGAGAAGTGGTAGATCC
The DNA here is from genome assembly GCA_963277665.1 of Viscum album. Classification (NCBI taxonomy): domain Eukaryota; kingdom Viridiplantae; phylum Streptophyta; class Magnoliopsida; order Santalales; family Viscaceae; genus Viscum; species Viscum album. Next base: position 938,624,742 of record OY728141.1, read on the forward strand.
CGCAAAAAAACCTGATTTTGAACCTGTTGGGTATAATTTCCTTTACCAATTTTCCAATCCTTGTGTCGAAAAATAATTTTTTTGAGGTTGTCAAATCTGTGGCTTTATCTTATTTCTCTAATTTCGGAATCTCCTCCCCTAGTTGTGTTATTATGAAAGGAAAAAGGGCTCATGTGTCTGCTAATCGGGAGGCTATTGAAGAGAGAACTAAGTTCTGTAAATTCTAGATCATTGATCTGTTGGTCATACCCACGGGAGAGAGACTATAGAGATTCACAAGTTGCTGAGATATGGGGTTTCTCAGACTATAAAATGACGGCCATGGGACGAGGCTTCTATCAAATTGTTTTTCCATTGGATGAGAATAAACGAAGTGCCTGGAGTTTTGGATCACTTTCCTTCAAGCCTAGTCTTCTACAGATTCAAGATCGGGATCACAATTTTGATCCAACAAGTGTTAAGAATACTTTCACTCATTTTTGGATCTGCATCTTCAAATTGAATTAGATTTATTGGTACCCCCGGATTCTATGGGACATTACTTCCCCTGTTAGTTTTCCTATCCGTATTGATAGGGAAATAGACAACCCATGATTTGGGCATTATGCTTGAGTCCTTGTTGAAGTTGACATGGCCAATACTCTGGTTGAAGAAGTGGTGCTAAACACACTAGATGGCAGTATGATGCTGGAAATTCAATATGAAAGGAGGCCCAAGTTCTGTAGTAATTGCTTATTTCTTGGACACTCCATCAATGAATGCAGGAGGTCGAAGACCTATAGCATTTGCAAGGCAAAATGCCATGAAGACAGTTCATGTCATGCTTCCGAAAAGAAAGAAATGACCTATAAAGATACATCTCCCAGATTTCAAGACAATGAAAACATTCAAACTGGTTCTCCAGTTACGTTTGAACTGTTTAATGGGCCTAATGGCCAGGCTTCTGATAATGCTGAACAAGTTGTCTCTGTTGAAAAACTCAAGGTCACTGCAAGTGCTTTTTCCCTACCTGAACAGAATGGCCTGGCTCCTGTTCATGCCGATCAAGTTGTTCCTGTTGAACAACTTAAGGACGCTATTAGTGCTTCGGTTCCTCTTGAGCCAAGTGGCTCAGATCCTGATAATGCAGGGAAAATAGTTCCTCTTGAGCAGCCTAAAGACACTGCATGTGCTCTAGTTCCCCTAGGGGACTCTGAACCAGGCAGTCCCTCCCTTGTAGCATCTGCGCACGCCTCTCCAGCTTCTAATCAACCCTCTCCTTCTCCAGATGCTCTTAGTCTTGCAACTACTGGCAAGATGCATTACACACCTGCACCTAATCTTGCAGATACCATTGAAGTGCATGCTGCAGATACGTACATGCCCAATTCTGAAGTTTTCATACATGTTCCTGCAGGACATGTCATTAAGGCTAAATCGATTGAAACCCCCCACAATGAGTGGATTTGTGTTACTAATGCGTTCTCTCATATATCTGGAAAATTCTAGGCTGACCAAGCATATGACAGTCAAGAGGTTGATATTAACTCTAATTTGATTCCTAGGGCCTCTACTCATGAAGTTCAAAAAACTGAGCAAATAGTCATGAAACGTCCTGGAAGTCCCCACAAGCAGGGTAGAAATTCCAAAGGATCACCCAAATATATGAAATCTCTTCCCCTCATGAGTGTCCATGTCAATCAATGATGATATTATTTTAGAACATCCAGGATATTGGGAATTCTCCCACTGCAGCAGCCCTTTGGCACTTTCTCATCGCTAAAAAACCTACACGCGTGGTCATTGTTGAGCCTTTAATCTGTTTCGAAAATTGAAATAGTTTTAACTGGGAATCTCTAAGATATACGTTTATTGCACACAACAGAGGTGCTGGCAATCTTTAAACCTTATGGGTTTTGCGACACAATGACTTGCAGCTTGATAATCATGAGATTAGTCAACAACTAATCACAGTTCAAACCCATATGCCAGATATACCCTTTTCTTTCTCTTTTGTTTATTCTTCTTGCTCTTACATCAGAAGAAGAGATCTTTGGGGTGATTTATCTGCTCTCAGTGAGAATATGGCTCACAATTGGGTTGTCATTGGTGATTTCAATGTTATTCTTTGCCCAGATGAAAAAATTGGCCCTCATTTCTCCCGAACTGCTACAAATGAGTTTCATTGCTGTGTGGATCAATGCAACCTCACTGAAGTCCCTATTGAAGGTGCTAAATTCACTTGGGGGAAGATTCACTATCAATGGTAGGAAAGCAAAAAAAATTGATAGGTGCTTTATGCAAGTCAATGATGCTGGTGCTCCATCTTACATTTTAGGATTTACTCTTCCCAAATTTAATTCTGATCATAATCCCATTATTGTCGACATTCGTGAGGGCAGGAGGAGACTCACCCCATTACCTTTCAAGTTCAACAATTTATGGATTGCAATTCCCGGTAGCAGGGAAGTTGTTCTTGATGGTTGGAACTCCATTTTTCATGGTAGCCCTCATTTTTTGGTTTCTTCAAAGCTGAAGAAAAATCAAAAGTCTGCTAAATGTTTGGAGTAAACTCTCTTTCTCAGGAATTGATGATGAGATCAAGGATGGAGAATATCAGCTTGCATCTTTTCTGGAAAACAATCAGCAAGGGGATGTTCCTACTTCTGAGGAACTTCAGATTCACAAAAAACATGATGATCTTCTTTCTCTTAAATAAAATCTGGAAAAAAATCAATTCAATGTTCGATGGCTCAAAAATGGTGATAGAAACTCAAAGTTCTTCTACCATTTGAAATGGGAGAAAAGGGTTCATAAAGGACCCAATCATATCTGAATCAATGGAATAACCTTGGTAGAGGATAAATAGCTCTCTGAAGCTGATGTTGATCATTTCAAAGCTCTTTATAATGCTGATAACATGCTTCCTTCTACGCCAATTTCTGAATGTGTTGAAAAATGTGTGGATGACTCACAGAATAATGATATGATCTCCCCCCCCCTCTTGAAGATGAAGTTAAATCTGTTAACTTTTCACTCACTCCAGAAAGTGCCCCTGGACCTGACGGATATACCAACAAGTTCTTCATTTTCTATTGGGATATCTTTCATAGAGAAATTACCAATGCGGTCAGGGACTTCTTTTTCTGAGGATCAATTCATTTTGGAGCCAACTCCAATTTTATTTCCCTGCATCCCAAAAAGGAAGCTGCAATTTATATTGGGGATTTTAGACTTATTTCCATTGGAAACACCATCCCAAATATTGTTAGAAAAATTATTGTCTTTAGGTTGGGGAAGATTATTGGCAACATGATCACACCCAATCAATTTGGATTTGTTTCTGGGCAAAGCATAAAAAATAGCCTATATATGGCTTTTTAAGGAGTGAATATCATGATGAAGGAACCCATGCATGGGACTTTTTCTCGGAAATTGGATATATCCAAAGCATTTGATACCATTAAAGGGCACTTTCTCTTCAAGGTCTTGAGAATGTATGGGTTTTCAACCAAATTTGTCAGTCTAATTTCTACTATCTTGGAGACTTCCAGAATATCTGTTCTGGTTAATGGGGCACCAAAAGGTTTCTTTCAATGTACACAAGGGGTCAGACAGGTGGATCCCCTAAGAAAACCATAAAAAATAAAAACACTTTAAACCCCTAAAACCCTTAAAACATTAAAAAGCCAAAAAAAACCCAAAAAAACCCTAAAAATCATAAAACCCCCAGAAATACTTAAAATCCCATAAAACCCCTAAAAATTCTAAAAAAATACAAAACCATATAAAAAACTAAAAATCGTAAAAATTCTAAATAGTCTAAAAAACTAAAAACCCTCAAAATCTATAAAAACCCTAAAAACCCCAAGAAATCCAAAAAAATCCTTAAAAATTTCTAAAAATGTAAAAAAACCTAAAAACCCTTAAAATCCCTCAGAAACCATTAAAAATCAAAAAACACGTAGAACCTCCCAAAACCTAAAAAAACTAAAAACCCAAAAAATTGTAAAAACCCGAGAAAACATAAAACCACTAAAAATCTAAAAACCCTAAAACCCTTACAAACCCTAAAAACTACTACAAACTATAAATCCTCTTTATACCTTTCAAATCATTAAAAAAATAAAAAAACCCCATAAAAACCTAAAAAAACTCTAAAAATCCCCCAAAACTATATGTATCCAAAAAACCGTAAAAATCCATTAAAACCACAAAAACGAAATTATTTCTAAAAAATCATTAGAAAACCCTAAAAACATCAAAAAATATAAACCCTAAAAAACATAACAACCCTTAAAAACATAAAAACCCTTAAGACCCTAAAATTAATTTATTTATAAAACTCCTAAAACCCTAAAAACTCTAAATACAAAAAAAACCCTAAAAATCCTTAAAACCCCTTAAAAACAAAAAATCACATATAAATCTTGGAAAAACCCAAAATCAATAAAACCATAAAAAACCTTGAAAACCCCAAAGAAAACATTACCAACTAAAAAACATAAACCCCTAAAAAACTGAAAAAATGCTAAAAACCCTAAATGAACCTGAAAACCCTAAATCCCACTAAAAACCATAAAATTTGGTAAAACCCATAAAAACCCTAAAACCCAATAAGCCCTTAAAATACACTAAAGACACTAAAACACCTCTGAACCCCTAAAACATTAAAAAAATTAAAAACCATAAAAAACCTAAAAAACACAAAAAGAAACTAAAAACCTCAAAAACCCATAAAAATACTAAAAAACCTCAAAACCCCTCAGAATCCCTAAAGGCCAAAAAACCCATAAGAATACAATAAAATCCCAAAAAATCCATAAAACACAAAATATCCTAAAATCCTTGAAAACACTATAAAATCATTAAAGGCCTCAAAACACTTAATACCCCTAAAAACCTAAAAAAAGCTAAAACTCATAAAACCCCTAAAAACTCTAAAAAATTTAAAAACCAAAAGCCATAAAAAACACTAGAATCCTTTAAATGATAAAACCCTATAAAAACCCAAAACCCACTAAAAACTCTAAAAAACCATTAAATCCATAAAAACATTAAAAACTCTAAAAACTTTGAAACCCCCAAAAAACTCAAAAAAACTCAAAAATCAAAAGAAACCTTAAAAAATATCAAAATACATAAAACACTAAAAAACCCTAAAATCCCTAAAAATCCATTAAATCATAAATCCCCTTAAAACCCCCAGAACAACTTAGAAATCCTTAAAAACCTAAAACACTTAAAACCCCCAAAAAACTAAAAAATGATAAAAAGACACTAAAACCATAAAAACCCAAGAAATCCTAAAACCATAAAACACCTAAAAATTTAAAAAATTCAAAAAATAAATAAATACAATAAACCCCTTTTAAAAAACTAATATGTCTTAAAACCCTAAAACCATTAAAACCCTAAAAACTCAAAAAAACCTTAGAAACAAAAATAAACCATAAAACACTTAAAAATTCTAAAAACCCTCAAATCCCTAAAAACCCTAAAAACATAAAAAATACTAAAAAATCCTTAAAAATCCGTAAAAATATAAAACCCCTTAAAAGAAATGAAAAACTCTAATACATGATCTAATACTCTATATAAAGTGTCCTATGAACCATGTTCATTGTTTAAATGTTGAGAACCTATATCTCCGTAAGAAAACAAGTGAGAAGAGATATAAATGGTGGGAATATGGAAAAAATTTGAGAGATGGTGATGGTAGAACCAAAAGATAACTTATATATAAGAACTCTAGCCACAAGATTCCACAAAGGATGAAAAGTCCTTTGATTAGTCAATAATTAAGAAATAATACAAAGGTTGTAAGAAAAATCATCATAATAACATTAACTTTATTCATGATGTTCAAAGAGTACAAGGGAGTGTATATATATACAAAGAGTGATACAGATTTCTAACACATAGTTTCGACAAGTCAAAAATCATAAATGATTCTTTTGACCATTTTGGCACATGCCCAAGAATTTAAGGGATAAGTAGGCCACCCTTTTGGAATGTAGAGACAACTAACCAGAAAAACTTGACATTGAAGATTCCATGATGGCGTGGGATTTAAATTAATATCACACCATGGCATGGGTCTTTGAAATAAAATTTGGTCTTTAATTAATGTAAATATAGTCCTGGATGCTTCCCCCAATCAAGGGTATTGGAACTCCACTTGGAATTCCATGATTATCCCATTTAAGGCCTATTTAATTCTCCTAGTCTGGTCCCTGGTAATTGGGACACCAACTCCTTGCAATGCATCTTATGAAATAATGAAAATTTCTCACTCTTCATAAATTATTCCTTCAACCCCTTGATTTCCATGTGTTCAATGATCCTCATCATACCCTCACTCCTCAAAATGATTTTTCATAGAATATGAAAATTCAAATGGGGAAATATTAGCAACATTTAAGGTGACAATAACATTTCCACACCATTTATGTAACCCAATATTTTATTCATTATCATTGATATTATCTAAGTGTTGTAAAGGTACATCTCCTCATGGATGAAGTTTTTATATTCATTTCTCCAAGAAAATCTCTTTTAGTAGTTTTTTCCATACCAAATCTACTGGATCAAATGTAGCTCATTTTGAACAATTCCTTTCTCTATCACCATATTATTTTAATAAAAACACAAATAAACAAGGTATTGATGGTTTAATAAAAATTTTGGTAAAAAAGTATCCCTTTCATAGAATCATGAGTGTTTCATCCCCCCCAAAATCTCCCTATCTCTCTTTTTATGATAATAAACTTACTTTTCCCTTAATAGTCTTGTTTTGACTATTATTTTACTCTTGTTTTCAAGTATTTGGTTTCTATGGTTTCTTTTGATGTCACTCATACCACATTGTTAACTCATTATTATTCCATTATATATATTTGTATATATTTTCCTTTTCTCCCTTTTCATAATATCTCTCAATCCTCACTTGGTCTTGATTATATTACAACAACCACAAGGGTGTAAGTATAAAAATCCTCTTATTTTACTCAAAACAATCGTGTTTAGGGTATGAATCATGTGTTACACTCATATCAAATTTCCAAGGCCTTTGAAACAAGATATGATGAGAAATCATTGGAACAACATGACATATCACCTTTCCTTTAAAATTTCCAATAGAATATGGGACATGCGCTTGGTTAGTCACTTGAATATCCCCAATATTATTTAACCATTAAAATCTATAAGTCCTAGGATGAATGGTCATAGCTAAACCCAATTTATCAACTATCAAATCACTTATTTTATTTGTGAAACTACCCCCATCTGAAATCATACTAAATTTATTATCTTTGATGAGGCCTCCAGTATGAAAATTGTGATCTATTTTCTCTTGATCATGTTCTCTATTGGATTGAGCCCTTAAATCATGAATTTACAGAAGCGTTTTTTCATGTACAAGAATCTCTATTTCTATATCTAAACACTCCTCATGTGGTGGAATTTCATCTTCACTTGAGATATCACTATGAACATCTCCATCATCCAAAATAATCATGATCCTATTATTTGGTAATTGTGTTGAAAAATTTCCAAATCATTTACATTTAAAACATATCACATTTTTTGGAAACAACCTTACCCTCTGTTTTACCATTGGATTCAAGAATGAATGGTTTTATGGCCACCTCCTTTGAATCCATTACGTGTTCCATTAAATGTTATTGTGGATTGGAATCCCTGAACATGAAATAAGATTTAGAATCCTTACCATAATATGTAGGGTGAATACTTATTCCCTTTACATGCCTCTATGTTTTAGTATCCATATGAAGAAAACTCTCCATACTGAAATAGTGGTGCACGTTCATTATGTTCTGAATGTTATGGTTGAGGCCGTTCAAAAACCTGTCCATCGTGGCCTCTCACTCATCACAAATATTTTTCTGAATCATGATGATATCTATCACTTTATGATGATATTAAACACTCAAAACCCTTTATATCAGGCCCTGCAACTTGAGAAAAAAATCACAATAATAGTGGATATAAATAAACCTATTAAGCATTACCACTTTCATCTCCTCCCAACTGCTGATGGGTCTTTCTCCACATTTTTGTCTACTCACTTTTAGTTGTCACCACAAAATACTATAATATTCAGTGAATTCCATATCTTCCAACATCACCTTATTTTCCTCTGAATAGTCCTAACAACCAAAATCATTCTCTACATTTTTTTACATTCCATGTATTTTTTGGGATCATTATTACATTGGAATAAAGGGGTCCTGAAATTTTATCCTCTAATTTCATTGACTTTCCTCCATGGTGGTTGATTTCTCTAAATTGGTGAATCATGAAAATTGGAGAACTTCCTATATTCTTTAATGTCCCTCCTACTTCATGGTGCACTAAAATTGGAAGGGGATTTCAATTCATCCATCCTTGCATTCAAACTTTCTAATTATTCTTGTACAACTCTCATAAACACCTTAATGTCCATTTTATTGGTGTTACTCTCCTATTACATTTAAGAGTACAACAATAAAATTTTAAGATAATGGAATATGGACCTCACACACCCCCTCATGTGTATACACTCAAAAATATTATTTTATCTTAGGTTTCACTCAATTTTTGTTTTTTAACAAAATGAAAGACTCTTTCCTTTTACCACTCAACATTCTTCCTTTAGAGTTCTTTTCCAATTCTAATAAATCTAAAGTATCTTTAGTGTGTGTAAATCCCAAACCTTAATTCAAAGATAAATTCAAAATGGATTCAACAGGAAAATATTGGAAGGGGATGATATTAGATGAATAAAAATGATAAATTGATGTAGGATATCATATGGTGTAATTTTTTAGACATTATTATTTTGGGATATATTTTTTGAATAAGTTTAGTAGAAACAAGATGAATTTTCAATATGTAAATTTTGGATAAAAAATTTTGAAACATCAAATGATATCAAAGTGAGAGTTTCACTATAGTGTCACATACCTTCTAATTGGCTTGAGAAGTGACATGAGATCTATTAGGACTTATGTGACACCCCCAGGGCACAAAAGGATAGAAATAAATTACAAGGACCACATATACATTTAGATAATTATTTTCCATTTTAATATAAAATGACCAAACCAATTATAACAACAAAAACAAAACTTCTTTATGTTTCTTGTGTACTAAAATGAATTAAAATACAATACTAAACAAAAATAAAATATCAGAGTACAAGTGGAATCTATTTGAAATAACCAATGGAACCATATGGTAATAAAACAAAAAAAACACCAAAAATAACTCCCTATCTGCTCCAAGATCCAAATCCCCATGCCCAATCTAATGTATTAATAAGAATCACTAAATAATTGGGATACCATTCCATTACCTGTATCTTCAAATATAACCATTGCAAACTCGCCAAATTTCCCAAGACTGGTTTAGTATAAAACTAAGTAGGATTTACTCAATGCCATTTCAACTCATTCCACAAAGACTAAACATGTTAAAAAATTTATATAAAATAGTTATAAAACATTTTATAGAAGTTCATATCCAATAAAAATTGTTTTCCAATGAAAACAATCAAAGAAGCCTTAAAAACTATTTTTTTCAAGAAATACATTAAAAACTATCACATCCATTTTTATGGAACACTAAAAATGTTTTTACCATTTCTAAATTTATGATTTTGTATAAACACTTCCATTTCAACACACTTACTCAACACAAACACACACAAGATTAGTGTTACCCTTGACAGTGGAACCTCACATCCATACTCCATCCCTTTTATGGTGGTACTTCATGACCATTATCCATCCCATTTAACTCATTCTGAACCACTATGTTTTTTAGAATCTTGAACTTACATATTTCTGAAGTCGAATTTGAATCATCCTTGAGGGTCAGATTTGTCTAGGTTTAATTTGGGGCCCCTTGTGAGAGTTCTTACTTCATTAGAAATTTCAGAGGCTACAACAACCAGGGTTTTCTTTTCAAAAATATTTATAGGTAAGGGAACTTCGCTGCAGATTCCCTTATTAACAAAGGATCCCTGGGAGTAAGCATTACATTATATTCTTTAGCAGGATCATTTCCTAAGGATTGTAATGTTTTTGTAACCAGGGTTGGCCCTGGTCTCCATAAGTTCCATCCTTAGTGATTTGTATTGGGCCATCTTGATTGATGTATATTTTATTAAAAAGTCATTTTTTAGTCAATCAGTCCAAAATATCCATGAAATTCCCATGATTTTCAAAACCATAATTCAAATGATAATTTCACCAAATCACACCATGATTTTCACAAAAAAAATAAAAAAATTAAATCAATTTGAAATCTGGCCTTTAATTTCTAAGCAAAAGGATTCAAGATAGTATCCTCCTACTTATCAAACATAGGAAAAAATGAAGAATGAAATATAAACTTTAATAAATTGGCTTAAATCATAAAGATTCCAACATAGATTTTGTACCCTTCAATAAATGAAAACATGTACCATCAATATTGGTATAACTCAACATGGATCAATACCCAACTAACTAGATCAATGATTCCAAAAGAAGGAAGGATAAGAGATCTGAGGAATTCTATGAAGAATGAACACTTACAGATGAATCTGGTTCTCTAACACAGTTTTATTTACCTATGAATAACCCTCATATTGAATGGATACCTTGGAAGGAATAGTAATTCATGTTCTAGCCTGTTTAGAGGGAAAACATGGTTTATGATTTAAGTCAAATGAGAACCAAAATTTTTGGATCAAATTTTACATGGTGCACGGTTATGGCACACATTTAGGAAAACTGTTCACTAACCATGAATAAGAGACTGCCTCCAAATAAACCTCATACAAATGGCTTTCACGGTTTGAAACAACCATTCTCCAACCATGTTATACCCCATAGTCTATAATTGCATATTTTATATTGGGAATTAACACAGATTGTCCAAACCATTCACCTAACCACGTGCCTCCCCAGTGTCTGCTATTTTAGTTTCATGATTTCCTAGATGTGTTTCATGGGTTATAATAACTATTCACTTTTATAAAAATCTGAAAACATGAAAAAGATCATTAGAACCTCCCAAAAATTATCCCGATATATTATACACTAAAAATTTATAAATAGAGGTTCATGTAACTAAAATCAGGGGTTATACATTCTCCCTATCATTTTTATTTCCATTACTAGAAATTAGAAATACAGAGTTGTCCCTGATGATTTTTTTCCATTTCTCTATTGTTTTCTTTTTATGCTCCCATGTTCTCTCCGAAATCTAACCATGTTTACATAAAACTCACACTAGACTGATGTTTTTCATCAGCAATAATTTTACTGCCTATCCAAAATCTATACTGGATCATGAACCATCATAGCATCCATATCTTGGTAAACATGATCCCATCAAATTTCATGGTCTTGGTCATGTTTATACTTCTTTAATTAAGATACAAGAGACACGTTATGAATTGAATTGAAATTTGGTGGAAAAGAAATTCGACATTCCACCCCACAAACACATTCAAGTATTTCAAAAGGGCGTATGTAATGAGGAGATATCTTTACATACTTCCAAAAAAGTTGATTTCGAAGCCTTAGATAGATTTTCAAGAACACAAGATCACTCACCTCAAAAGAAAATGAATTTTGATGATGATACACATACTATTTATGAAGACACTATTCCATATCTACCCTATTTATGATTAATTGAATATTATTCATTTTCTCTTGCACATGAAATGGTATAACCAGTGAAGTATCACCAGTTTACACCCAAAAAATAGAGAAAGACATGGAAACCCATACAATTATTAAAGAAGATATGCATGAATCAAGGCCTGATAACTTTTGTCATATGATAATTCCACTAAAAGTATGTGCTCCTCTAATGAGCCACTAAATCCATTACATAAGCCACGAGTAAATCCTATAATGTTTGGATCATGATTTCAAAATTTCGAACCATTTTAGGATAATACGCTATGCTCATAGTAAACTGATTCCCATGGTATTTCTGTAAAGATTTCAAAAATTGAGATGTAATCCTGAGGTATATATAAGATACTATTGATACTAGAACACTGCGTCACTTTACAACATCTCTGATAAAGATTTTTGACAAGTCCCCCACCATATTGGATTCATAAATATGGATGAAATGGTATTAATTTGTGAAATAATCCACTATCACCCACATGGAATCATGTTTTCAAACCATCTTAGGTAGAAATATTACAAAATCCATCACTATCATCTCCCATTTCCTCATGGGAATCGGTAAATAATACAGTATACCCACTTGATATCGGTGCCCTTCATTAACCTATTGATATGTGAGGCATCTGAAAACAAACACATCCACCTTTATTTTCATTCCAACCCACAGAAATTTTTCTTTCAGTGCCTTATAAATCTTTTTTATTCCATGATAAACACTCTATCTTGAATGGTGGTAAGCACAAAGGAGTTGTTCATACCAAGTGAAATGTTTGACCATCTAATATAAAAACCAAAATAATGAACTTTTTTCAATATTTCATCCCCCAATAGTATCCCTTCTATTGAGTTTTGACCTCATAGATACACATTTAGAATCAAATCTCTATGCCTCTTTAACCTTCTCTACCAAACCAAGAAAAAAAAAGAAACCAAACAAAAAACAGAAACAATACCTCGATCTTCACAATCCAAGTGGATGTTGGAAAACACTAAATTTAGAAACCATTGATCTAAAGCCTCTTTTACCAACTAAATATATGAATTTATCATTAATGAATCCACCATAGAGTTACCTTTACTCACTGTGTACATTAATTCAAAGGCAAACATTTGAAGAAGCTACATCCATATTATTTTTCTCATATTCAATTATCTTTATGATAAAATATTATTCAAGATCTTATGATCTATAAATTCTATGAAATTTTCACCAAAAAGATAATGATTCTAGGTATTAAAATCATAGACCCAAAAAAATTCCAAATCATGTGTTGGGTAGTTCTTCTCATGTCACCATAACTAGTATGATCCATAAACAACAACAAGATCTCTCTACATGAGAACATACCCAACACAAGATCCCAAATAATCATAATACACCATATATACCTATCTTTATTATGTAAATATCATGATTGGTGTTTTTGTAAGGTGAACTTTAAGAACATAAAAATAATTGTGACATTGATAGTACTATTGGAATGGGAAACTTTTCCTTGTCAAATATATCATTGGTGAAGCTAGTCATGAAAATTCATTAACAAAGTGTTGGTAATAACTAGATAGGCCAAGGAAACTGTGTACTTCAAAGACATTAATTGGTAGTTTCAAAGCGATCAAAACCTATTTCTTTTATATATGCATAGAAACAAATTTTTAGATATAAATGGACAAGGAAACATGCCTCTTGTATTCATAAATAAAAAACTAAATGATTGGAATATAGACGATGATCACATAAGATACCTAGCACTATCAATTAGTGCTTCCATACTCAAACATTTTCCTCGAATACAACAGTATTTTATCCACAAATACCACTAAAAATAATCTAGATACCTTTAAAATTTATAATATATAAAATCCATAAATAAATTTGGTGTATTAATAATATCAAAAGGAAAAAACACATACTCATAATGGCCATATCTACTTTTGAAAGTTGTATTTGGAATATCATCCTTCAGAACCCATAGTTGATGATATCCCGAAGGCAATTAAATTTTAGAGAACCACTAAGAGCCCCTCAATTGATCAGAAATATCATCAATTCATGGAACATGATACTAATTACTTATTATAACTTTATTAATATTATGAAAATCCAAAGAAAGTCTAAGAGTTCCTTCAACCTTTTTAACAAAAATAACTTGTGATTCCCATAGAGACATACTAAGCCGAATGAATCATTTGATATCCAACTCATCCCATTATAATTTCAATTCACTTAATTTTACTATTTTTATATGATAAGATGGAAGTGAGATAAGTTGATCCTTGGTAAGAGATCAATCATAAACTCTACTTGTCCTATGGGTGGAAATCCTAGGAAATTATCAAGATAAATATCATAAAATTGAACAAAAAACAATGGAAAACTATTATTCTTGATCTAATCCATTGATTCCAAGGACAATAATGCCAATTGGTATGAGATAGTTTTAGCTGTTGGTTCCAAAAATACTACTCCACTTGCATTAACCTTCTAATTTCCTTTAATGAGATACTCGACACCATAATTAGTTGTAAAACTAACCCTTTGGGAATAAAAGTTGATGTGATCTTTGAATATTTTCAACCAATACATACCCTATATTAAGGAGTGGACATCCAACTCAATTATAGAGAAATCCCAAATCAATTTAGCCCCATCTATAGTTATGAAGCATGCTTTTCATAGAAGGGATCAATATTTTTTTTCCAATAGGTGTTTGAAGTTCCAAAATAGAGGTAACTATAAAAACATGAAAACCCAAAAGATAAAAAGCATGAGAATCATTCAATGAATGTGACACGCCCATATTAAATATATATTTCATAAGGGTAGCATTTAAAAGAATCATACCTCTCACCATCAAAGGTCTTAATTTTTCATCCATGATCCTTTTATCAACTCCATTCAATTGAGTACTCAATTATATTTTTTCTTTGTTACACATTTGATATTTACCTAGTTAAGGATTCATGGTATTCCCATAATCACCATGGTTTCCTTGGGATTATAGATGATAGCTACTCTTCTACACTCATATCATCAAACCATATTATGCCTCAGAAGAATGAGATGTTTACCTATCACCCACCCTTAGAGAATTGCAACAAAAACACTATATATGTACCATATTATTTCAATTGTGACATGCTCTAGGTGGTTCTATAAAATATTGTTTTTTGTGATAAAGGTAAAAAAACTGAAAATAATCTCATGTACCCTTTAGTTTATGAGAAAGATTCATTGATCTCACCATCTAATCCCTACTGGAAATCTAGCATTTCCCAATGGTTTAGAACCATTGGGAAAGGCTGCAGAACCGTTGGTATATGTTATACCAACGGTTCTGCAAACCGTGGGGAAGTAAGCTGTTGGGAAAGGCTTTTCCCAATGGTTTACACAGAACCGTTGGGATAGGTCAGAAAAAATCAACCTATCCCAACGGTTTGGCCCGTTGGGAAATCAACAGACAATTTTCTTTCCCAACGGTTTACAAACCGTTGGTAAAAACAACCCTGCAACAGGGTATCCCAACGGTTTCAAACCGTTGGGATAGGGTGTTTTTACCAACGGTTCCTTGAACCGTTGGTAAAACAGCTCCATAGAGCCTATGCCAACGATTTTCAAACCGTTGGCATAGGCTTTGCTGTGCAAATTGCACAGCAGCCTGCAATTTGCACAGCAGGTCTGGTTTTTGGGCATTTTCATTTCAATTTTCAATCCAATTATGCCCTCGTTTTCAATTCATTTTTCAATCCAATTATTGTACCTGTAACACATATAATGCATACATATAGAGAACAAACCAACACATACAAATAATGAAAACCAACCAACAAACACATATAATGCATCCTGAAAATATACACAACCATAATTAAAGTAGAATTCATAACATAATTATAAACATACATAATTCATTTAGAATTCATTTTAAAATTTTGATGACAATTATATGTGGAATCTGAAATTCAATTCATAATTTGATCGGTTTTTTCTATACCATATATTTTTACCTCAAATGATGTCCATTTTAAACAAAATACATACACCTGATGTGATACCGGCCACACCGCGCCTCATTTTGAGGCGGGGTTGACTCTTACACGTCACATTTGACCCATGGATCGTTGTGCTAAAGTATCGACACAATCTGAATACGTTTAGTCGGTTTTCCGTATGCCAGTTGATGTTTTTCACTTAAATTGATGTTCTTTTGAAACAAAAGACGGAAACTATGAGTGGTGCTGACCACACCGCGTCTCCAATTGAGGCGGGGTTGACTCTTACACGTCACATATGACCCATGGATCGTTCTCCTAAAGTTTAAATGGAAACCGAATGTGTTTGGTTGGTTTTCCGTATGTACTTAAAATGTTGTCCATTTTAAACAAAAGAGTGACACTTAGACTAATCCTGACCACACCGCGACTCAGATTCATCCCGGGTTGGCTCGTACATGTCACATATGACCCATGGATCGTTGTGATAAATTATCAAAAGATTACGAATGCGTTTGGTCGGTTTTGCGTATGCCAGTTGTTCTTTTCATTTATAATCATGTCCATTTTAAACAAAAGAGACAGAGTTAGAGTGGTGTCGGCCACACCGCATCTCGGATTAAGACGAGGTTGACTTGTACACGTCACATATGACTCATGGATCGTTGTGCTAAAGTATCGATAGAATCCGAATGCATTTGGTCGTTCTTCTGTATGTCAGTTGATGCCTTTCACTTAAAATGACGTCCTTTTGAAACAAAAGACAGACACTTTGAGTAGTGTCAGCCGCACCGCATTTCGGATTGAAGCGGGGATGATTCGTACACGTCACATAAGACCCATGGATCGTTATCCTAAAGTTTCAACAGAAACCGAATCCGTTTGGTCGTTTTTCCGTATGTACTTAAAATAGTGTCCATTTTAAACAAAAGAGAGTCACTTAGACTTATCTTGGCTACACCGCGACTCAGATTCATCCCGGGTTGGCTCGTACATGTCACATATGACCCAAGGATTGTTGGGATTAATTATCGACAGATTCAAAATGCGTTTGGTCGGTTTTCCGTATGTCAGTTGTGTTTTTCACTTAAAATGACGTCCTTTTGAAACAAAAGACGGACACTTTGAGTGGTGCCGGCCACACCACATCTCCAGATTGAGCTGAAACCACCGTGCAACATTCTAATTATTATTCGTGACGTGTACGCGCAGACGGCACGTCAATCGGACGTGCGGTTTGCGCGGTACGACTCAATATTCGTGTTTTAAGTGATGCGCGCGCTTCGTAAACGCGCGTGAGGGGGGTCCAAATGGGCCGAACGATGTCAGAATGGCCTGAAATCAGACGACAAATACGGGAGAGTGATTTATGAAGTGATCGAGCAGACGGCACATCAATCGGATGTGCCATGTGCCCGCGGTGACCGACAACGCAGTTCTGGTGTCATAAACGGCCAAAACGGGCGTCCAACGGTCAAATGCATAGCGGACGACCTCAGATTGAGCTAAGACCACCGTGAAACATTGTAATTATTATTAGTGACGTGTACGCGTAGACGGCACGTCAATCGGACGTGCGGTTTGCGCGGTACGGCTCAATATTCGTATTTTAAGTGATGTGCGCGCTTCGTAAACGAGTGTGAGGGGGGTCCAAAGGGCCAAACGAAGTCGGAATGGCCTGAAATCAGACGAAAAATATGGGTCAGTGACTTCTGAAGTGGTCGAGCAGACGGCACGTCAATTGGACGTGCCCTGTGCCTGCGGTGACCGACAATGCAGTTCTGGTGTCATAAACGGCCAAAACGGGCGTCAAACGGTCAGATTCATAGCGGACAACCTCGGATTGAGCTGAAACCACCGTGAAACATTCTCATTATTATTCATGACATGTACGCGCAGACGGCACGTCAATCGGACGTGCGGTTTGTGCGGTACGACTCAATATTTGTGTTTTAAGTGATGCGCGCGCTTCGTAAACGCATGTGAGGGTGGTCCAAACGGGCCGAACAATTTCTGGATGGCCTGAAATCAGACGACAAATACGGGTGAGTGATTTATGAAGTGTTCGAGCAGACGGAATGTCAATCGGACGTGACGTGTGCCCGCGGTGACCGACAACGCAGTTCTGGTGTCATAAATGGCCAAAACGGGCGTCAAACGGTCAAATTCATAGCGGACGACCTCGGATTGTCCTGAAAACACCGTGCAACATTCTAATTATTATTCGTGACGTGTACGCGTAGACGGCACACCAATCGGATGTGCGGTTTGCGTGGTATGGCTCAATATTCGTGTTTTAAGTGATGTGCGTGCTTCGTAAACGCGCGTGAGGGGGTCCAAACAGGCCGAACGAAGTCGGAATGGCCTGAAATCAGACGACAAATACGGGTGAGTGATTTATGAAGTGGTCGAGCAGACGACACGTCAATCGGATGTGCCGTGTGACCGAGGTGACCGACAACGCAGTTCTGGTGTCATAAACGGCCAAAACGGGCGTCAAACGGTCAAATTCATAGCAGACGACCTCGGATTGAGCGGTAACCACCGTGCAACATTCTAATTATTTTTCGTGATGTGTATGAGCAGACGGCATGTCAATCGAACGTGCGGTTTGCGCGGTACGGCTCAATATTCGTATTTTAAGTGATGCGCGCGCTTCGTAAACGCGCGTGAGAGGGGTCCAAACGGGCCAAACGAAGTCGGAATGGCCTGAAATCAGAGGAAAAATACGGGTGTGTGATTTATGAAGTGGTCGAGCAGATGACACGTCAATCAGACGTGCCGTGTGCCCTCGGTGACCGACAACGCAGTTTTGGTGTCATAAACGGCCAAAACGGGCGTCAAACGGTCAAATTCATAGCGGACGACCTCGGATTGAGCTGAAACCACCGTGAAACATTCTCATTATTATTCGTGACGTGTATGCGCAGATGGAACGTCAATCGGATGTGCAGTGTGCGCGGTACGGCTCAATATTCGTGTTTTAAGTGATGCGCGCGCTTCGTAAACGCGCGTGAGGGTGGTCCGAGGGGCTGTCCGCGGGGCTGTCCGCGGGGGTGTTTTGGGGGGTGTTCGGGGTCCAAGGGGGAGGGGGTTTGTCTAGGGTCCAAGAATGAGGGGGTTTGTCCAGGGAGTTCACAAACACACAACCGCTAAAAGACAACAACATCCATAAAAACAGACAATATATAAAAATAACTCAACTCCAATACTATATTACGAGTCTAGATAAAACCAACAACTAGAATAGAATAAACATCAAATATCAGTAATATAAGTCAAAAATGTAACGGATCAATATGTCCCACATCAGCATCACCATCACCATCATCATCATCATCGTCGTCACCCTCGTCATCGTCCTCCTCATCGTCCTCACCCTCTACAGTGCCTTCCTCCTCGCCTTCGCCCTCCTCCTCGCCCTCCTCATCTCCCTCCTCTTCCGCATCAGACTCCTCGCCATCATCATCTTCAAGCTGGACATCGGCCTGACCACCATTGGAACTGCCACCTGGTGCACCATATATATAATGTATCGATGACATGTATTCATCAATCACTGGGCTGGCCTCTGTTGGAAGTGTTGGACGTAGAACTTCAATAAATTTCATAAATGCAATGTTTGCCCGAGCAGACTGTTCTTCCATCTCTATGGACCTTTTCTCAGCATGTTCTTCCTGTGCCCTAACTTGCTGCAGCTCGATGGCACTACAACTCGTACCTGAGATAGGCCAATACCTTGTCGGGGCTATCCTAGGTCGGCAACGTACTCTGCGAGAAGGATCCTCTCCCAACACCTGATGTAAGTGATCAGATGGCCCAAAATTGTCTGCTTCATGGGCATCGAGGGCCTCTATAGCATCCTGTTACAAATATAAATATATTATTAACTAAAGAAATAGATATTAAAATATAAAATCAACAGATTAAAACTTACAATCTGCTGCTGAGTCGCTTCATTGACAGCACTTCCATCCTTTTTTCGTCTACTCGAGCAAAACAGTTTTGCCCAAGGCACACGTCCTTCAATATTTTGAACATGCCTCTACAATGACATTGAAAACAAAAGTTATATAAAAACTTTAGCATATGATTAAATAATTGAGAAACAAAAGAAAATGTAAGTCGTAAAGAAAACTTATAAACAATTGTCATACCTGCTGCCTCTCATGATCCGACATCGTCGTGCGTCCTAGTGTATGAAGGTATTTTTTTTCATCAATGTTTTTATTATTTTTTCCAGATGATTCCTAAATAAAATTCGATAATTCAAAGGATAATATTAATGAAAAACTTGAAAGTTATTATTTAAATACCTCAAATGTAATTCATACCTTAAACTGGGTACTCGTCCAATGAGTAATCATCTGACGATACTGCTCTATAGGACAATCATCCACGACTGGTACCGCCTCTAACTCAGTGCCAACTCTAGAACACCAGCCAATATACAGCTCATGCTTGTAGGCTCTCCAAAGCTCTCCTAAATCCTTTAGACGTTCCAGTCGTGCACCCTCGCCATCAGGAAAATTAAATCGAAGCTGAAATCAAAATATTAATTCATATAAATTCACAAATAATTCATGGCATTAAATACAACAGATTTTTGTACCCATATCTCTGCCCAAGCTCTATCTTTGACCTCATGTGGAAAATGTCTCCACGACAGCGGACTGACGGGAATGATGTCGGAGTATTTGGGAAGCGTCGCCAGAAAACTCCGACATTGCTGCCCTGTTTTCTCAACCATCTGATTGTCTTCATTATATTCCACCATTACATGTGTGCGACGGTTCCACACCGAACGCATGCGTGTACGGCCCCGCCCCCGCCTCCTGTCAGTAGATGTATCTGTCATGAAAGAAAAACAAATATTTTATCAAAACATATTATAATTAAAATAAATATTGCTATAAAAATTTGTTAGGGTTTTATAAATATAGCTGCGCTAGTCTCATCAATGAGTGGCACCGGATCCACAGAACCAGATGGAACACCCTCTGGTGGAACAGGAGTCGAAGACGATGGAATATAAAAGCTCAGAGAGACAGAAGTAGAAGGAAAAGAAGATGGAACAGCTGTATGACCTGATGCTGACTGGGGAGTGGGAATCATCACGAGATGTGAAAATGATGGGGCAGAAGATGTAGAAGGTAGCGAAAACATGGGAGGCCTAAATACCCAATGTGTCCCTAACGACACATCGGGATCAGAATGTGGGAAGGCTGAAATGTCAGTGGGAGGGGCAGGGTCTAGTCGAGCACACGCAGCTCTACGTCCACCTCTGGTACGAACCCTCCTCGTACCACCGGCCTGAGTACTAGGACCAGTACTAGGCTCCTCGTTGAATAACTGTCGATGTAATGGTGGATCCTACAAAAAAGTTTACAAAAAAAATTAATCACATGACATTATATATTCTGTAAATATATATATATATATATATATATTTGAAATAATGTACTCACTGTAGGCACTAATGGTGGAATGCCCATCTCCTCCATCCGACGATTTTTCTCCGCCATTTTTTTTCTCCATCTCTCTTCAATTGGCTGCATTTCCTGCATTTGAAAACAAATATTTAATTAATTAGAAAAAGAAAATTAATGTGTAAACCAAAAAACTAAATATATGAGGGAATGAGGGGATTTATTGGTAATTTCACTATCAATTGTTTTAGAAGAGCTTGAATGAATTTAATAAAACATACAAGTTGTAATTGTTGGGTCGTAGAGGATGGCAAGAGGGGGGTGAATTGACTTTTCAAAAATAATTAACAATTTAAAACAATTATCAATGAAACGACTAGTTTGACTGGGCACACCGGCTGACCGGTGGTGTCTCACCAGCTGGCCGGTGGTCCACCGGCTGGCCGGTGCTAAGCTCCCGGCTGGCTGGTGGTCCACCGGCTGGCCGGTGCTGAGCTCCCGGCGAGCTGGTGGTCCACCGGCTGGCCGGTGCTGAGCTCCCGGCGGGCCGGTGGTCCAGACAGGGCAGGCTTTCTGTCTGTGTTCCACCGGCTGGCCGGTGGCACCAGGCAGTGGGCATGCCTACTACCTGGGTCCTCCTGCTGGCCAGTGGGAAAGAACCGGTTGGCCGGTGACCATACCGGCCGGCCGGTGCGCTAGCACCGGCAGACCGGTGGATCTGGCAGAAAGCAATGCTTCTGCCAGAGGCCACCGGCTGGCCGGTGGGAATCCACCGGTTGGCCGGTGGACTCAGAGAGTCCACTATCAGCCTTCTTGGGCCAACTCCTAGGCAACCTTTTTCCTAGCATCAAAACACTTGAAAACAAGATAGAACACGATGAGAGTGATTGTGATCATTAAAATCCAAGAGAGAGGGGTACAACAGTAATGTTCACCAAGTTAGAAATATTGTTTGATTTGGTTTGAATACAGTTCAATTCCAAATTATAAAATGCAATTCAAATAAAACAGCAACCAATAAAAATTGAAAATTCACATAACGGTCAAGTCAGCTAAAACATATTTGTGATCAATACTAAATAAATATGAATATTACCAACCTTAACAACCCAACTTGAGGTAAACCAAAATAATTGACAATATGGATGAATGATTCTATATATTTCCAACCACAACTTCAGGTTCACAATCAACTCTGACAATTGAGATATTGGAGTCATCAAAAGAAATAAATGGATTGGTTCCAATGGCAATAGGGACAGTGTCAATTCCATCATCAGCATCATCAAAAATATGTCTTGGAATTACTTCAACTATGACACCAAATTCATGTTGAAGTTGATCTTTGACATAAAAAACTTGTTTAGCCATTGATGCCAACCCATATGGTTCTTCGGTTGCAAGAGTGCGGGTCATATTAATTACTCGAAATCCACAATCATCAATAAATGTGCCATGTCTCATCATCGAATCAAACCAATGGCATTTCATCATTGTGACTCGTCCATGAGGGTAATAATCCAATATTATTATTTTCTCAACGAATCCATAATAACCCACATTTTCAAGTCGCGGTCTACTATCTGATGCACTGGCATAACAATCTGTTGTGGCAGTAACCATAATACCATCATGTTGTGTTCTCATGTTTTTGGCTCGTTCAGTGACAATAAATATGTACCCATTGATAACAATTGATTTACAGTAACGAACCACGGTATTAGGACCAAAAGCCAAAGCTCTTATTTCCTCAGAGACAGAGTCAGCAGACAAACTCAATACCTGCAATATAAATGACAGTTAAACTTAAGTAAATATTGAATTAATTAATTTAAACAGTAATATTTTTACCTTAAATTTTAACCAAGCAGAAAACTCTTTGCTATGCAAAGTCTCTCTCCTTCTCAAAGATAAAGAACGATGCTTCCTATTTATCATTGTTTTATGTTCCCTGTAGATAAAAAAATATGAATAGTTTAACAGATATATATGTAAGATATACATATTCAATTTTGTTACCTGATATATTCATCGAACAAATCACAGTTGAACAAAACTGTGCGATGTGCCATCTCCCGCTCTTCAAGGATTAATGTCTTCAATGTATATGATCCAGGAATTCATCCTGTTTGAGGAAGTGATGGAAAACTGGGTTCAATTTGCTCATATTGTTCTTCTTCATTTCTCATTGGTCTGTTCATTCTTTTAGTAAGATCAGACAAATACATTGAACTGAAATCCATACATTCTTGAGCTAAGTAACAGTTCACGATAGAACCTTCGGGATGATTCTTGTTTCGAACATAAGAATTTAATGTGAATATATTTCTTTCAGTTGGATACATCCAACGAAAAGAAATAGGTCCTCCGAGAAGTATTTCAGTTGGAATATGGAAAGTCAGATGCAGCATGCATGTGGAAAATGATGGGGGAAATATTTTCTCCAACTCACACAAAATCAATGGGGCATCTGTCAACATTTTTTGCAAGAATCACTTGGACAACTTCTTAGCACAAAGATCTCTAAACAGATGGCACAATCGAATAACACCCACCCTTACATTATTGGACAAAAGTTGACGGATTGCTATTGGAAGCAACTCATGCAGTAGAACGTGATAATCATGAGTCTTCAAAGATTTTAGCTTCAACTCTCTTCTATTGACCCGTTTAGATATGTTGCTTGAATAGCCATCAGGAACTCTAATAGTCTCCAATACTTCCAAAAATTGTTTTTTTCAGTAGGTGTCATCACATAAGAAGCACATGGAAGTTGCCATTTATTTTCACTGATACGCACATGATGCAATTCTGGTCTGATTCCCCAATCCACCAAGTCAAGTCGAGATCGTAAATCATCTTTTGTCTTCCCCTTGACATTTAGAAGAACTGAAAGCAACATTTCACATATATTCTTTTCAATATGAATTACGTCTAAGCAATGACGTAGCAAATTGGTTGACCAATAAGGCAAATCAAAAAAGATACTCCTCTTCCTCCAATTGTAACAGGTTTCTGTGGAAACATTCTTTCACTTTCCAGATTTCATTTGACCCTTCCAAAACGAAAAACTGAATTCTTTCAATTTATTAAGCACATCAGTTCCAGACATACACTGAGGTGGATCATCGGTCTCTATAGTATTATCAAATCTTCGACGATTCATTCTATATGGATGATCCTTTGGCAAAAATCGTCGATGTCCCATAAAACTGAAACTACAACGATGTTTCAGTCTTTTGGATCATGTATTCTTCATACAAACTGGAAATGACCGTTTTCCCTTCGTGCTCCATCCAGACATCATTGCATAAGCTGGAAAATCATTGATCGTCCACATAAGCGCAGCACGCATCTGAAATATGTCTTTCGAACATGCATCGTATGTGCGCACACCCACATCCCAAAGAAGTTTCAACTCTTTTATTAAAGGTTGCATGTATAAATCAATATCAATGCCGGGATTAGAAGGACCAGATATGAGTATACTCATGAAAGTGAAAGATTTTTTCATACACAACCATGGGGGAAGATTATAAATGTGTATAAAAACTGGCCATGTGTTGTGCGAAGTAAGCATCTGCCCAAATAGATTAAAACCGTCTCATGAAAGACCCACCCTCACATTACGCATGTCAGCTGCAAAATCAGGATGTCGAGCATCAAATCTCTGCCATGCAAATCCATCTGCAGGATGAACCAACTCATCATTAGTCTTCTTTCTCTCGGTATCATGCCATCTCATTTTTATTGACATGTCATCAGACATAAAAAGATTCTGGAGTCTGGGGATCAATGGAAAGTGCCCCATTACTTTCTGTGGAACGCGGGATGGTGTTCTATCATATTTTGACTTCCAGCGGGATGTGCCACATTTTATACATTCATTTCGTTCAGCGGTTTCTTCCCAGAATAAACTGAAATCTTTCGGGCAAACATGAATTTTGTTTCTGGAAAATCCATGTTCTTCAACTAACTTCCATGCCATATAGTGGTTTGAGGGAATATCTGCATCATCTGGAAGTAAATCCTTCAAGAGTGTAAGAATGTAATCGATTGCTGTATTAGAAATCCCATACATAGTTTTTCCATGAAACAATCGGATTAAATATTCCAGCTTTTTCATTTTATCGCATTGTCGATATACTGGAGTCGTGGCAGCATCATTCAATTTTTTCACCCTATCAATATCATCATTTTCATTAGATGCATCAGTTGTCCTCATATCGACGTCTTCTTGAGTCGAAATCCTTTCTTTTTCATGATGATGAATAAACAGAAACCGATCATCTAACAAATTCTCCATTCCAGTCCTTTCATTTTGATCATCACCAATTTGAGATTTCATTTTCTCCCCATTGTGATACCACACAATGTAGTTTGCTTGAAAACCATTTTTGGTTATGTGGTAGCTGACTTCTTCACCACTCAACCAAGGTCTACCAACACAATTGGATCATGGGAAGTGTATGCGAACACTATCTGAAGCATTGTGAAATGCAAAATCTATAAAGCTCTCCAAATTGTTTTGAAAATCGCTTGAGATACGATCGGTTTCATACATCCAACTTCTGTCCATTCTGTAAAAAGAATTCATATAAGTCATTTTGTCATAAACAATTCAATAAGATTGAAATTTAATAGAAAATACATTTAAGTAAACGATAAAGGAAGAAAATAATCATGGTATCAACTACACATGTGAAAAAAACATACTAATGTGTTATTGAAAAAATGTAAAACCAACAAGAACTTAATGTGTTATCACATCAGAGCATGCCTCATCCCATAACTATATTAGTAGGGTATCCTCATATGTGATTTACCTTTTTGAATTAATATGCACTTCCTCACCAGGTACCTGAGTAGATTTCATAGATATAATCATCTCACATCCTGTAAGGATTCCATTATGTATGATCTGCAGAATAATTTGAGTGATCACGAATCATGCATGGGATCTTCCCATGATCACTATAGATTATGAGAAGGAATTATGATAGGTCACGTGAAGAACATCAAACACATATTTTAGATAATTTGAGACATAATATAATAAAATAATTTATAAATCTATGGAATTTGGGATAAAAGGTGTGTTGTCCATGGGGATCGATGATGTTCGGATGGGGGGTTCGCGAGAGCACGACCACCCCCTGTGGCCAGCCCACCCACCCCCCCTGGACAGCCCGTACCCCCCCCCCCCCGGGATAGCCCCGCCCACCCTCCCAAACAGCCCAAACCCCCCTCCCCTGCAACCCCACCACCACCACCTAGACATACCAACCCCCCTAGACACCCCACACACCCCTCCCCCACCAGGACACCCCACCCAGACCCCCAAGACAGCCCACACCCCCTGGACAGCCCCACCCACCCCCGTGGACAGCCTTTCCCACCCCCGTGGACAGCCCTGCCCACCCCCATGGACAACCCACCCACCCCCGTGGACGCCCCCTACCCCCTAGACAGCCCAACCACCCCCGTGGACAGCCCACCCACCCCCCTCGACACCCCTTCTCCCTATGGACAGCCCCCACCCCCTTGGATAGCCAGCCCACCCCCTGGACACCCCTACCCCCTGTGGCCAGCCCACCCACCCCCCCTGGAGAGCCCGTCCACGCCTCCTTGACAGCCCGACCACCCCCGTGGACAGCCCGCCCACCCCCGTACCCCCCTGGATAGCCCCGCCCACCCTCCAAAACAGCCCACACCCCCCTTCCCTGCAACCCCACCACCACCACCAAGACATACCACCCCACCTGGACACCCCACACACCCCTCCCCCACCAGGACACCCCACCCAGAACCCCAGGACAGCCCACACCCCCTAGACAGCCCCGCCCACCCCCGTGGACACCCCCTACCCCCTAGACAGCCCAACCACCCCCGTGGACAGCCCACCCACCCCCCTCGACACCCCTTCTCCCTATGGAGAGACCCCCACCCCCTTGGATAGCCCGCCCACCCCCCTAGACACCCCTACCCCCCGTGGCCAGCCCACCCACCCCCCCTGGACAGCCCGCCCACCCCTCCTTGATAGCCCAGACACCCCCGTGGACAGCTCGTCCACCCTTGTGGACAACCCGCCCACCCCCGTACCCCCCTGGACACCCCGTACCCCCTGGATAGCCCCGCCCACCCTCCCAAACAGCCCACACCCCCTCCCCTGCAACCCCACCACCACCACCTAGACATACCACCCCCCCCTGGACACCCCACACACCCCTCCCCCACCAGGACACCCCACCAAGACCCCCAGGACATCCCACACCCCCTAGACAGCACTGCCCACCCCGTGGACAGCCTTTCCCACCCCCGTGGACAACCCACCCACCCCCGTGGACACCCCCTACCCCCACAATCCATTATCCAAAACATATCAAATTGGTTTGAACACAATCCATAATTCCCACAATCCATTATCCAAAACATGTAAACGTCCCAACTCTGATTTACATGTTTTGAACACTCTCCATCCAAACATAGAATACAATAACATTAAAGAAGTCTTCACAAACACAAACAATATCCTATTTAGATATTAATTTCAATAATCAATTAAACCACCAACACCTGGAAAAAATCTATTCATTAAAACAACTACAACAATATGGTTGAGATCAAATTTTACCTATTCGTATTGGGTGTACCTATTGGGATGGGGGGTGCTGGTGTTCGGATTCGCGAGAGAAGTGGAGTCAGATGGGGTTCACGAGAGCACCTGAGCGAATAGATTAGGGCTTTGTCCGAATGGGGAGAGGAGATCGTGATCTGCAATTTGGGGGAAACCTTTTCCAACAGTTTATAAAAACCGTTCGCAAAGGCACACATTTCCCAACGGTTCACTGGAACCGTTGGGAAATGTGTGATTTTAGCACCCTTTCCCAACGGTTCCAGTGAACCGTTGGGAAAGGGTCCACCGAAATTCTCTTTGCCAACTGTTTTCTTAAACCATTGGCAAAGGCTCACTATACCAACGGTTTAAGCAAACCGTTGGTATACTGCCGTTGGGAAAAGACTAAATTCAAGTAGTGAATTCTAATTCATACCACCACCCTAAAGATAAGTGTCCATATTCGTCTTATTCCTAGAATTAGATTTCCCACTAGTTCCCATAGGTATTAACATTATTCCTATATCTGTATTACCTGAGATATCCTTTTATTCCACAATTTATCTATTGACTATATCTATATAATTTGATATATATATCATGAAAATATGTTCTGAATCTCTAGCCTTAAACCCAATTTAAAAAAATTCCTTCAAGGATGCACTTAGAGAACATTCAGGTGAAAAGTGGACTAAATTTATAAATTTATCCGCATACTATATCATTGTGAGGTTATATTGCTTAAAATGAAGAATTCTATTGTTTTTGAGACAAATAATGTATGAGGACATAATTTTTGATTAAAAAATTATTCAAAATCATATCATGTAATTCCTTGGTCTAATTTAGCCTAAACTGCAAAATCCCACCTTTACTGTGTAAGATCCTCTTGCATGTACATTGAAAACTTCATCTTCATCTATACTAATGTGATAAAGAACTAATTTATTTAGTTAATCCTATTTAGCCACACATCTACTTTTCCCAATTCTGAATGACCCAGAATGATGGGAGGATTCTTATTTTGGAACTGAAATGAATGACCCAATTACCTTGGATCATTATTCATGTTCCATATATCCATGGACTGAAATTCCTATACAATACTTTGAAACAACTATTGGTTTACCCATGGCTCAGGTCAAACGACATTATTAGCATCCACTTTAAGATAGTTTCTATGGCGCATACCCAGTTCCCTTCGCAATAACAAAATGAAAACAATATTTGGTCTCACTCTCTTGAAAATAAAGGATTATGAATTTAAAATTTACCACATCACACATATTAGAACAAGGATGTCCAAAATTCAATAATTTCTACTTTCAAACCATTTTGGTAAAATTCCACCATTCCTTTGAAAAAAAAATCATTTTCAAATATTTTAAAAAACCAACACTTTTTCACCAAATCATAAATCATTACTCAAAATTAATTGTGTACACTTAGTGGAAATTAATTTCTATGAATTAATTTCATGATCTTTTCATTGATTAAACCCATGATGATGAGGTGACAACTTCTAGAAGTTTCTGAAAGCACACATATACACAACTCCCCAGTAACATGAGTTTCAATATACAGAGGTTAGCTACACCTTTTATTCTTTACAATTCAAGATACAAAAAACCTATATCTTTGATACAATCATAATAGATAGAACAATTCAATTTCAATGTCAAGGT
Organism: Viscum album; assembly: GCA_963277665.1. Lineage (NCBI taxonomy): Eukaryota > Viridiplantae > Streptophyta > Magnoliopsida > Santalales > Viscaceae > Viscum > Viscum album. Next base: position 938,654,149 of record OY728141.1, read on the forward strand.
CTAAACAAGATTACATGATTTGTAACATCCCATCCTTCCTCGTTGGCTTGAGAAGTTATGAGGGAAATACTAGGAATTAGGTGACATCCCGAAGACAAAAAAGTCCAAAAATAATTTCCAAGGTCTTGATAAATAGTTGGGGGATGATTTTTAGTTTAAGATAAAAGGACTAAACCAGTGATTACTATAACAAAAAAAACATATTATTGATGCATGAGTACTAAAATTCAACCCAATTAAAGAATAAACAAATGGACAATAACATAGTACTAGAGGATTCAATTTGACATAACCAATAGAACCAAATGATAACAACACAAAAGGATACCAAATACAGAAAAAATAACTCATAATCCTCTCAAAGATCCAAATCCACATTCTTAACCCAAGGAATTAAGAACCATCAATAAAGAACTAGGATACCTTGCCTTTACTTGTCCCTTGATATATAACATCTGCAGATGCACCATGGTGCCCAAGCATGGGGTGTGTATAAAACTCAGTAGGATCTTCCCAATGAATTCACAAATAATTAAACTAGTATTGAACAAATTACAACATATATATAAAATATTGTTAAAACAATTTAAATAATTTTATATCCAACCAAAATAGCTATCCAAGGGATAAAATCAATCAAACCATCAAAAACTTTTTTTCAAGGAATACATCAACAACTAACATAATAATTTATCAAGGATCATCAACAACGATAACCATTTCTCAATTTATGACTTTGAAAAAACAATTACATTTCCACGCACATCATCATCACAAATAAACACATTAAAATAGTGTTAACACTGATAGTGGAACTTCATGTCCATACTTTGTCCCTTTGATAGTGGTACTTTACTACCATTATCTATCCCATTCAACTCATACCCAACCATTATGACAAAATCATATCATACCATTTGAGTAAAATAATTTTAAAAAATAATTTACCTGATTTAACAAATCATAATTTTAAAATCACCATATGATAATTATAAACAATAGTTTTCCAAAAAGCCATTCAATTTACATGAATTATAAAAACACAATTAAAATGGGGATTCCATCAAATCACACAATGATTTTGAAAATAAATTCAAGAAATTGAATAAATTTGAAATAAATCCTTCATGTTCTAATAAAGAGGATTATGGAGGTAATCCACAGACTTCTCAAACATAATCGAAAAAGAAGAACGATACAACAACCTTAACAAACCAACTTAAATCATTATGATTCCAAGTAAGATTTCATTACTATCAATAAAAAAATAATATAAAATCAATGCTAACATTAAAAATCATGGATATATATTCAAAAACTATATCCATGATTCCAAAAAAGGGTAGGAGAATATATCTAAGGAAAATGATGATGAATGAGCACTTACTGATGAATCTGGGTCTCAAAAACACTTAGATTCACCTAGGAACCACTCCCGAATCAAAAAGAATTGTATCCACCAACATAAGAGGAAGAAGAATTCATGTTGTGGAATATTTTGGGAAACATATTGTTTTAGGTGGTAAACCAGATTACATTTATAGTTTTAAGATCTAACTTTCCAAGGTGCATAATTAGGGTGCCTGGTTAGGCAAACTGTGCACTAACCATGAATGATCCACTACCTCCAAACAAACCTCACATAGTTGGATCACAATATTATACAAACCGTTTTCCAACCATGATATAACCCACTATCCAACATTGATAAATTTCTACCAAACATCTGCACGGTTCAGACAAAATGTGCCACTAACTGTGTGCCTCCCCAGTGTCCACTATTTCAGTTTCATAGTTTCATAGTGGTGTTTCATGTTTTTTACTAATCATTATGAAATTATAAACCTTTATAAATTCCTCAAAAACACTGAAAACCTCATAAAAACATTGAAAACTCAACCCAATCACTTTATATACTTAAAATATATAAATAGAGGGTAAATTACAAAAAACAATGGGTTCTACATGCACGGTTTCAAATTTGTAGAATTCATCAAAAACTTTAAAGCCACTATATCTCATTATTTATAGTTTTTATTTAAATGATTATATTTGGAGAATAAATACAAGATTATAAAATATATTATTGGTAAATATTACAAAAAAATGGATAACAAATGATATATATAGGTAAAGAACAAAATGGACCTGAATTGATGTTGGTCTGATTCAAATAGAAAAGAGGATGAAAGAATGGATAAAAATGATGAACCTGGTTTTTTTACAATTGGGACTTGATAAAAAATGTTACACATTTCATGAACCACTATGAAGTGTCCTTTTAACCTTGTTCGATGTTCCTATGTTGAGCACCTAGAACTCTATAAGAAAACACATCATAAGAGCTATAAATGGTGGAAATAAGGAAGAAAGTAGAGAGTTGGTTAAGGTAGAACCCAAAGAGAATTTTTCACTATAAACTCTATCCAGAATATGCCACAAAGGATGACCATTCATTTGATAAGTCAATATATAAGAATGAATGGAAATGTTCCATGGAAAAATCACCATAATAACATTACATTCATTCATGATGTTCAAAGAGTACAAGGGGTGTATATTTATAGACAAAGAGTGATACAAAATTCTAAAACATAGTTTATATATTTCAAAAGCCCAAATTATGTTTTTAATAATTTTTTTTATAAGATCATAATTTTATGGGAGAAGTAGAACACCATTATGGAAACTAAATATAACTACACCACCACATTTGAATTTGAATATTCCATGGTGGGTGAGCTTAAAATTCATAAAACATCATGGGATGGGTCTTTAAAAGCATGTTTGGGCATTAATTAATTTAAATATAGACTTTGATTCTTCCCCCAATAATGGGTATTAGGTTCACACTTGGAATTTCATGATGAACCTATTTAAGACTTCCTTTATTCTCTTGGTCTGAACCCTTATCATTGGGTCACCGACTCCTCACAACGAGTATTGTGAAATCATGAACCATCCACCCTCCTCATCAAGTATTCCTTCAACCCTTCTCTTCCCATAGATTCCATGATCCTCATAAAACACTAGTAAAACCTTGTAAACCTAAAAACACATAAAACCCCTATAAACATAGAAATTCTAAAACCCAAAAAATCCTATAAAACTTTAAAAAACCTTAAAATCCTCAAAATCCCAAAAAACCCTAAAACCCCATAAAAATTCTAAAAAAGTCCTAAAAATCCCTAAATATCCATAAAATCATAAAAACCCTGAAAATCCCTAAAACTACTAAAAATATAAAACACTTTAAAACAATAAAAATATTTAAAAAACACTAAAAAATAAAAACCCAAAAAACACTTAAAAACCTAAAAAACCAAAAAACTATAAAAACCTAAAAACCCTCAAAATCCATAAAACCCTAAAAAACCTAAAAACACTAAAAAATCAAAAATTAATAAATACCTTTAAACACCACTCAAAACCTTCAAATCCATAAATCCCAATAAACTATAAGGATCATAAAAATCAATAAAAATTCATAAAAACATAAAAAACTATTAAAATAGTGAAAAACACAAAGAATACCTTAAAGACCAAAAAACACTTAAAACCCTTAAAAACATAAAAATTGTTTAAAACCCTAAAAACCCTTAAAATCCCTAAAAACCATAAAACCCCCTAAAATCCTTAAAAACCCCTAAAACCCCAAAAAAACACTAACACTGCATAAAATCTCTAAAATCCGTTTAATCCCCTAAAACATTAAAAATCTATAAAAAAATTTAAACCCCAAAAAAACTCTAAAAAACCCTCAAAATCCATAAAATCATAAAAAACATTAAAAATCCTAAATAGACGAAATAAAAATAAAAAATAAAACCCCCTTAAAACCCTAAAAAACTGTAATAAATCATTAAAACCCTAAAATCTCTTTTAACACCTAAAAATGTAAAATTACCAAAACTCATGAAATCCCTAAAAACAATAAAAACCCTAAAACCCATAAAACATTAAAAACCCAAAACCCATTACAAACTCTAAAAACTCTTTAAAATAATAAAAAATTAACAAAATCTTAAAACCATTAAAAACCATAAAAAACACAAAAAACCCCACAAATCCATAAAACGCTAAAAATACAAAAAACCCTAAAAATATATAAAAACTATAAATACTATAAAAATCATTAAAAATCCAAAAAATAGCAAAGAAATTAAAAATCCCTTAAATCCTTGAAAAACTATGATATGTTGTATATGACCCACTATGAAGTTTCCTAGGAACCTTATTAAATGTTTTCATATTTAGTACTTAGATGTCTACAAGAAAACATGTGATAAGGTATATAAATAGTGGAAGCACAAAACAAAGGATAGAGTTATTCATGGTAGAACCCAAAGAGAACTTTTCTCAAAGAACTACAACCCCAAGATGACATAATTGATGAAAAATACATTTATTATTCAATAATTAAGGAAGAATAGAAATGTTTCAAGAAAAACTAAACATAAAAACTTTACCTTCTTCAGGATGTTCAACGAGTATAAGGGAAAGCTATATACATACAAAGAGTGATATAAAGTATAACACTTAGTTTCCACAATTAAAAACGCCTAAATGGTTATTTTTAAAATTTTTGGCACATTAACATGACTTTAAGGGACAATTAGACCACCATTTTGGAAAGTAAAGACAACTAGACCACCAATTTTGACATTGTAGATTACATAGTTGGTTTGATTGAAATTCAAATCAAACCATGGGGTAGGTAATTAAAATCATGTTTAGGCTTTAATTAATGTATATATAGGCCAATAATATTCCCAAAAGAAAGGGTATTGGTTCCCCCCCTTGGAATTGCTTGATTAACTCATTTACGGACTCCCTTTTTCTCTTGGTCTTCTCCCTAGTCATTGGGCCACCAACTCCTCATAATAGGTCATGTTAAATCATGCACATTAATCCCTCATAATCAATTATTCCTTCATCCCCTTGATTCCCATGTGTGCCACAATCCTCCTAATATCCTCCCACATCAAAAGGATTCTTCCTCAAATATGAAAATTCAAAGGGATTAATATTATAAAAATTAATGGTGACACTAAAATTTCCATTAATTTTGGGTAACTCAATATTATAAACATTATCATTGATCTTCTCTAAGACTTAGAATGTTCCATCTCCTCATGGATGAAGTTTATTTTTTTGTTCCTTCAAGAACCTCCATTTTATTAGGTTTTCCGTACCAAATCACCTAGAAAAAATGTAGTTTATTTACAATTCTTCCTTACACAATCATCATATTCTTGTAATAAAGAAACAACTCAAGAAGGAATTAATGTGTTAAGAGAGTTAGTGTTAAAAAATTATCCCTTTCATAGAATCATGAGAGGTTTCTTCCCCTCAAAATCTCTCTTTATCTCCCTTTTTCTAAAAATTACATACTTTTCGCTCAACACTCTTGTTTTTACTATTATTTTCACTCTTGTTTTCAACACTTTTTATTCCATCATTTCTTTTGATGTTACTCATCACTCCTTTTTCAGTCTGGATTTTACAATTCTCTCTATTTTTTCTATCCCTTTTTTCTCTCTTTTCATAATCTCTTAAAATCCTCACATGGTCTTGATGATATTGCAATATCCTAAAAGGTGTAAGTATAACCATTCTCCAAGTGTAAAAAAAGAATAGTGGTTGGTGTATCCATTATGTGTGAAACTCCTATCAAATTTACAAGTCCTTACCAACAAGATATAACTATAATGCATGGGAATGAAATTACATATCACCTCGTCTTCATAATTCCCAATATAAAATGGTACATGCACTTGTTTAGTCACTTTAATAACCCCACTATTTTTTAACCATTACAATCTAAAAGGCCTAAAATTCTTGGACATATCTAAACACAATTTATCAACCATCAAACCACTTGATCCATTTTTAAAACTACCCCCCACCAATGATCATACTACATACCATATCTTTGATGAGGAATCTATAATGAAAAATGTGCTCCATTATTTCTTGATCATGTTCTCCATTAGATAGATAAATTAAAATCATGTCTTTCCACAAGCATTTATCGATGAATAGGGATCTCTATTTCCACATTTGAATAGTCCTCAAGTAGTGGCAATTCAACTTCACTTGATCTAGAACTAAGAACATCTCCATCATCCAAAATAATCATGTTCATATTATTTGTTCATTGTGAGGAAAACGTTAAAAATACTTCACATTTAAAACATATCACATGATTTAGAAACAACCTTACCCACTATTTTACCATTGTATTCGGGAAAGATTGGTTTTTGTTTGGTCACCTCCATTGATTTTATTATATGTCCCTTTAAATTTGTTTTTGTGATGGAATCCTTGAATATTAAATAAAAGTTAGAATCCTTACCATAAGATTTAGGGTGCATACTTCAGTCATTTAAATTTCTCCACTTTATTATCAATGTGATAAAGATCCTCCATATCCAAATAGTGGTGCATATACCCTATGTCTTGACTATTATGTTTGAGGTCATTCACAACCATTTCTATGGTGGCCTCTCACTCTTCATCAATATTGTCCGTAATCATGATGATCTCCATCTCTTTATGATTATACTAAATACCCATATAATTTTTTAAAAATCTGCAACATGAGGAACAAATCATGATAATAGTGGATAGAAATAAATTTCAAGGATCATCAATATCATATCCTCCCATGTACATATGGTTATTTTTCCACATTGATATCAACTCACTTGTATTTGGTCCCACCAAATACTAACATTATTAGTGAATTACATAGCTTCCAACATCATCTTATTTTCCTCCAAATAGCCCTACCAAGAAAAAACATTCTCTACATTTTGATCCCATTCCTATATGAATTTGGATCATTATTACCTTTTAATGAAGGTATCCTACACTTTTATCCTCTAATATAATTGGTTCTCTTCAATGGTGTTTTCTTTATCCAAATTGGTGAGTCAAGAAAATCGGAGAACTCCACCTCTTATTAAATGAACCTCTTACTTGGTTGTTCTATAGAATTGGAATGTTATTGTAATTCATCCATCCTTACATTAAACCTTTATAATTATTCTTATATAGGCCTACGAAACACCTTAATGTTAATTTCATTAGTGTAACTCGCCTTCACAATTTAATATTCCTATATATAAATTTAATGATAATGGAATATGGACCTCAAAAACTCCCTCAGATGTTTTCACTCGAAAATATTATGTTCTCTTTTTCTTAATTCAATTTTGGGTTTTTTTAACAAAATGAAACACTCTTTCCTTTTACCACTCAACATGATTTTTATAGAGTTCTTACCCAATTAAAATAAATCTAAATGGTCATTGGTGTGTGTAAATCCCAAGATATAATTAAAATTTAAAATTAAAAATGGATTAAAGAGAAAAATGTGGGAATGGGAATATAACATATGATGAAAAACGATAACTGGATGTAGGATCAAGAGGTTGCAATTTTTTAGAATTTAATTTTTTGGGAGTTTTTTTTGAATAAATTTAGTGGAAAAAGATGAATTTTCAATATATAAGTGTATGAGAATAAATAATTTGAGACATAAAATGGAATCCATGTGAGAGTTTCATTGTAACTTCCAATCCCTTATCATTGTCTTCAGAAGTAATATGGGGAGATACTAGGCCATTTGTGACATCCCAAAGACACCAATGGCTAGAAAAAAAATTCCATGGGCCTCATAAAACACGGTATAATGATTTTATATTTTAATATAAAATGAATAAATGAATGATAAACATAACGACCATAACTCTTAATGATGATTGAGTACCAAAACTCATTCCAATAAAAGACTAAACCAAAAGGTGATATCAGAGTACATGTCGAATCAATGTGACATAACCAATAGAGCCAAAGGATAAAACAATTAAAGACACCCAATTCACCAAAAAAAAAATCAAAATATTCTCCAAGCTCAAAATCCACATTCCCAACACAGGGTATCATGAATAATCACTGAATAACTGGGTTACCTTTCATTTACCCGTGCTTTGATATTTAAAATCTAAAAACTCATCATAGTTCCCAAGTAGAGGTTGAGTTTAAAAATCAGTATGATTTTCAAAATGAAATTTTAACTCAACCCCCTATTACTAAACATGTTATAAAATTATATAAAATTTTAAAAACATTTTAAATTTGTTTATATCCATCTAAAATTGTTTTCCAATGAAAAAAATCAAACAATCCTTCAAAACCATTTTCTTCAAAGAATACATCAACAACTAACACAATCATTTTTAATAAACAAGAACAATTTTTTACCATTTCTCAATTTTTTATTTGGTATAAACATTTCCATTTCCACACACATCCTTAACATAAACACACAGACACAATATTGGTGTCACCATTGATGGTGGAACCTCACAACCAAACTCTATCCCATTGATGATGGTAACTCATGACCATTATCCATCCAATTTAACTCATTTCTAACCATTATAACAAAATAATATCAACCCATATCAACAAAATAATTTCAGAAAATAATTTTCTTATATAAAACAACCATAATTTTAAAATCATCATTTTAAAATTATAAACAATGGTTTTCCAAAAATCCATCCAATTCCCCTAATTTCAAAAACCATATTTCAAATGATAATTTCATCAAATAACAGCATGATGTTCAATTAATTAAATAATTTTCAAATCAATACATTGAATTATAATCAAGAGGATTCAATAATGAAACCACATACCTCTCAAACATAGGTGAAAATGAAGAACGATACAACAACTTCAAAAATCTATCTTAAATATTCATGATTCCAACATAGATCTCATTCCATTCAATCAAAGAAATCATGTACCATAAATATTGGAGTAAATAAACACGTATACATCCCCATCAAAAAATATCCCTGATTCCAAGAGGGAAGGAGATGAGATTTGAGGAAAACTATGAAGAGTGAGAACTTACTGAGGAATCTGGTTCTCCCACACACTTGTATCTTCCCATGAATTGATCCAAGACTATAATAAATTGTCTCCAATTACATTGGAGGAAGTTGAGTTCAGGTTATTGCATGTTTAGGGAAATAAAAAGTGTCTTAGTAGGTAAATCAAGTAATAACCATAATCTTCAGATCTAATTTTTCATGTTGTAAGGTTTGGGAGCACATTTAGGAAAAATGGGTGCTAACCATGTACAAGACACTAACTCCAAACACACATCCGAAAATTGGATCAAATAGTTGTAAAAACCATGCTCCAACCCTATAATACACAATTTTCCATCATTACATAGTTTATAATAGGTATTTGTAAGGTTTGGCCAAAAATTGTGCCAAATTGTGAGACTCCTAGTGCCACTATTTTAGATTATGGTTTCTGAGAGGTTTTTCATGCTTTATAATAATCATGATCAAACTGTGCACATCTCAAAAAGACTCAAAACATGAAAAATATCTTCTGAACATCCAAAAACATATCCCTATTATTTTATATACTCAAAATTTAAAAATAATGTGTCAAGTACCTGCAATTGGGGGTGAAACATTATCCCTAAAACTAGGATTTCTATCCCCATAATGTTTAAAGATAGAGTTTTCCCAGAAGATTTTTGGATACTACTCCATCATTTCCATTTAATGCTCCCGTGTTTCCTCCTGAATCATACCTGGTTTCCATAAAACATTCTATGGACTGATACTTTTCCAAAGGAAAACTTTCTCATGCCTATCAAAAATATGTATTGGCTCATGAAACACCATAGAATCTGGATCTAGTTAGACGTGATCCTATAGAATCACATGGTCAAAATCAGGTTGATACTTATTTAATTAAGATACAATAAAAACATTATGCACTGAATTGAACCTTGGTGGAAGAAAAAACTGATATTCCACCTCACCCACCCATTAAAGTATTTCAAAAGGGCCTATGTATTGAGGAGATAACTTTCAATGCTTCCCAAAATGACGATTCCCAATCCCTATATATATTCTAAAGAACTCATGATTACACACATCAAATGAAAAGGACTATTGATGATGATCTACAAATTATTTTTGATGAATTTGTGTTATATCCAACCTCTTTCTGATTAATTGAATCTTTTTCATTGGATTTTTTATATGGAATGGTCCAACTGGTGATGTATAATCTATTTCCACTCAACAATTTAGATAATGACAAGGAAAACCACACAATTATTCAAAAGGAACCATATGTATTGAGTCATGATATCTTTTTTGAAAGAGAACTACACTAACATTATGTGATCATACCATGACACACCAAATTACATTACAAAGGACCTATGTATATCCTCCAATGTTTGGATCATCCTTTAATATTTTCCATCTTCTTGAGGATAATACACCATTCTTCTTTACAACATCTCTGATATAGATTTTTTACAAGTCCTATATCATATTTTATTCATGGATTGGAATGAAATGATAAAACTTTGTGAGATGATCAACTATCATGCATATAACATCGTGTTTCCAAACCATCCTTAGTAGAAATATTATAAAATCCATAAATATCTACTCCCATTTCCACATGGGAATTGGTAAATAATGAAACATTAAAAATGGCCATTGGTTATCCTCCTAAAAATGATGATAGGTGGGGAATCTCAAAGAAAACTAATCCTCATTTCATTTAATTCCAGCCCATAAAAATTGTGCTTTTAGTGCCTTATACAAATTTTGTATTTCATAATGAAGACTCCATATTGTATAGTGATAAACATGAAGGAGTTATTCCTAGCAAGAAAAATTCATGTACATACAAAATCAAAACCATAACACTGATCTTCTATCAAGATTCCATCCCTCAATGGTCTCCCCACTATTGAGTTTTTTCCTCATAGCATCACATTCTGAATCAAATGATTATGACTCTTTAACCTTCTCTACTAAATCAGGAACAAAAGTAAACAAAAAATAATAGTAACACTACCTTGATCTTCATATTCTATGTGCATGTCAAAAATCCCATACTTTAGCTACCATTGATCTAACACCTCTTTCACCAACTGACTATATGAATTTATCCTTAATACATCCTCTATAGAGTTCACATTACTTGGTGTATACATTATGTCAATGTAAAACATTTGAAGACACTCCATCCATTTTATTTGTATCATATTCAAATATATTTGTGAGAAACTTTTTTTAAAGCTCTTATCATGATAACGTAACTGATGTGAACTATAAACAACAACATGATCTCTCTACATGGTAATACACCCTAACCTGGATCCCAAAGCATCACAATACACAACATATCCTTATCTTTATTGTAGGAATATCAACAATGGTGATGTTGTAAGGTAAAATTTAAACTCTTGAAAATACTTTTGAAATTGATCATTCCATTGGAATGGAAAACTTTTCTTTGTCAAAGCTATCATTGGTGAAGCTAGTCATGAATATTCACAAAACAAATGTTGATAATAACCAACGAGGCCTATGAAACTGTGTATCACAAAGTCATTCATTGGAGTTTTCCTAGAGATCAAAACCTATTTCTATTATAGATCCACATAAACACCTTTTTCGTAGATAACATGTCCAAGGAAACATTCCTCTTATATCTAAAAATCACACCTTGAATATTTTACATAAGATGATCTGACAAGATACCCAACACAATCACCAAGTGTTTCACATACACAACCTTTTTCCTAGAATACACGAATAATTCATCCACAAATACTACTACAAAATAATCTAGATACCATTGAAATATATGATTAATCAATGAAATAAATAAATTTGGTGCATTCATAAGATATAAAGGCATAACTATATAATCATAATGTCCATATCTACTTTTGAAAGTTGACATCATAATATCCTCCTTCATAACCCATAGTTGGTGATATCCTAAAAACAGTTCAATTTTAGAGAACCATTGGGATCCCCTCAATTGATCAGACAAATCATCAATTTTTGGAAGAGAATACTGATTCCTTATTGTAACGTGATTAATATTATGATAATATATACAACGTCTAAGAGTTCCATCCACCTTTTTAACAAAAAGTACCACTGATGCCCATAAATACATACTATGATGAATGCAACCTTTTTCTCCAACTCTCCGAACTAGACTTCCAATTTACGTTATTATATTGGCTCTATATGTTAATATAGAAGTGACATAATATTGGTCCATGGTAATATATCAATTGTAAACTATACTTTTCTTGTTGGTGGAAACCATGAATTTTTTTTGAGAAAAATATCCTGAAATTGATTGAAAATTGTTGGAAAACCTCTATTCTCAATCTCATCCATAGATTCCAAGGCTAAGGCTACCAAATTATATGAGATAGTTGTAACTATTATTTCCAAAAATAATTCTCCTCTTACATTTACATTCCAATTTCCACTAATGTGATGCTAGACACCATTATTAGTTGTAAAACTAACCCTTTGGTTATAATAGTAGATGTGGGCATTGAACATTTTGCAACAAATCCACAACTAGGATTAAGTCTTAGACATCCATCTCAATAGAGAATTAGAAAATCAATTCATCCCAATCAATAGTTATCAATAATTATTTTCACACAAAGGTCTGACAATATTTTTTTCCAAGAGTAATTTGACGTTCCAAAATAGAGGGAACCATCTCAACATGAAAACCTAGATGATCAATATAATGGTAAGCAATAAATGAATGTAAGACACCCATATTAAACAATGATTTCATAAGGGTAGAATTAAAAATAATTGTACCTCTAACCGTCAAATGTCCCAACTATTCATCCATGATCACTTACTCAACACCATACAATTTCTTACTCATTGTGTTTTTCCCTTTGTTACCCTTTTGATATTTCCTTAGTTGAAGAGTCATGGTATTCCTAGAATATCCATGAATTTATCAGGTTTTTTGATGATAGCTATTCTGCTGCACTTATCCCTACAAACAATACAATGCCTGAGAAGCATGAGATGTGTCCCTAGAACCCGAAAATATGGAACTATGAAAATAATTCTATAGATGTCTCATATTAGTGAAATTATGTCATGATCTAGGTGGTGTAGTACAATATTTCTTCATGTGATCAAGATAACCACATTGAAGACAATCAGGTGTACCCTTTGGTTTAGGAGGAAGATTAAATGATCTCACTATAAGATTAAAAGTCATACCACCACCATGTAAATAAGTGTCCCTATTCCTTTTATTTATATAAATAGAGTTCCCACCAGTTCTAATCAGTATTATCATGATTCCATCAATGATATTTTCTAATAATCCCTTTATTCCACTATTTGTTGTTGACCATATCGATATAATTTGATATATGTAGAATGAAAATCTTTGAGTGAATCTCTGGACTCAAACAAGATTCAAAAATCCCCACCTTCAAGGATGAACTTGTAGAAACATTGGATGGAAAGAGGAATAAATTTATAATTTTTTCCTCAAAATATATCATTCTATGGTTCTATTGAATCCAACTATAGAAGTCTGTTGTTCTTGAAACTAGAAATTATGATGATAAAATGTTTTGTTAAAAAATCTTGAAAATCATACCATGTAATTCCATATTTAAATTTATCATAAACTACTAAATCCCAAAACTAACATGAAGGATCTCCCAGAATTTACATTAAAAAATTTCTACTTTAGCTCGGCTGGTTACTAAGGAAATCAAATATACAATTCATCCTATTTATCCACACTTATGATTTTCTTGATTCTGAATCACCCCAAATTATGGGCATATTCTTCTTTTGGAATTGAAATGAATGATCCACATGACTTAATTCACTGCTTTGGTTCCCTATATCCGTCGACAAAAATTCCTAGACAATAATTTGAACCAACTGTTGGTTCACCTATGGCTCATGTCCAATGACATTCTCAGCATCCTCTTTTAGTTAGTTTTTAGAACTCCTACCTAGTGCCATTCGTTATAACCAAATGAAAACTCCATTTAGTCTCACTCTATATAAAATAAAGGCTGATAAATTTCAAATTTACCACATAACACATATCATAACATGGATTTCCAAAATTCAACAATTTCCACTTTCAATCCATTTTTTAAAATTCTTCCATGATTTTGAAAATCAACCCATTTTCAAATATTTTCAAAAATCAACAATTTTTTACCAAATAATTAAATAATTATTCAAAATTAATTATTTACACTTAGTATTAAGTCATTTATATCAACTCATGTCATTATGTTCTAATTTACTAAACCCATGATGATGAGGTAGAAACCCCTAGAAGTGTCTCAAAACACTCATGTACCCAACTCCCTGGTAACTTGAGTTTCAGTATAAAGAGGATAAATACTACTTTATATGCTTTACATTTCAAGTTATGTAAATCATATATCCTTGGTACCATCCCAATATATAGACCATAAGAAAATCAAAGTCTAGGAACAATCAAAATGATACAATTTGTAACATCATGTCCCTACTCATTTCATGAGAACTGAAGAAGGAGATACTAGGCCTTCAGTGACATACCCATGATTGAAAAGGATAAAAATAAATCCCAAGGGACTCATAAACAGTTGGGGAATTATTTGTAGTTTTAAGACAAAAAAACCAAAGCATTGATAACCACAAAAAACTTCTTAATTATATAACAGTACTAAAATTCAAGATAATACAATACTAAACAAAAATACAATATCAAATTACAAGTGGAATCAATGTGACATAACAAATAAAACCAAATGATAACAACCCCAAAGGGAACCAGAGACACCAAAAATAACTCCAAATTTTCTTCAAGATCTAAATCCAAATACCTGACCTAACGTATCAAGAAACATTACTAAAGAATTGGGATACATTCCGTTTACCGGTGTCTTAACATATAATATCTCTTGATAAACCATAGTGCCCAGGCAGGGGGACAATATAAAACTCTGTAGGATTTCCCAAATGCCTTCCCAACTCATGAAACTAGGATTTAAAATGTTATCACATTTATGTAAAAAAAAATTAACGAAATTTAATGAAGTTTACTTCCAACCAAAATAGTTTTCAAAGTAAAACAATCAAAAAAACCTTCCAAACCATTTTTTATGAAATAAATCAACAACTAACATAATAATTTTCTAATGAAAATAAATAATTCCTTTAACCATTCCTCAATTTATGATTTGGAATAAACATTTTCATATCCACACACACCCTCAACATAAAAAAACACACATGCTTTGTGTTACCATTGATAGTAGAACTTTATGTCCATACTCCATCCCCTTGATAGTGGTACTTCATGAATATTATCCATACCATTCAAATCATTCCCATACATTATGAAGAAATCATATCAACCCATTTATGTAAAATAATTTAAAAAAATAATTTACTTTATTCAACAAAACATAATTTTAAAATCACTATTTTGAATTTATAAACAACATTTTTCCAAAAAGCAATACAATTTCCATGATTCCCATAAAATTAAATCAAATGAGAATTACATCAAATCGAACCATGATTTTCACAACAATTTCAATAAATTAAATAAATTTGAAAACAATTATTCATGTTCTAATCAAGTGGAGTTGGGAGATAATCCACCTACTTCTCAAACTTAATCGAAAATGAATAATGAAACAACATGAATAAAATAGCTTAAATTTTCATGATTCCAACTTAGATTTTGTTACCTTAAATAAAAACCATCATATACAATCAATATTAACATTAAAAAACATGGATTTAACCCCAAAAAACAATATCCAGTATTCCAAAAGAGGGAATAAGTAGATATCTAAGGAAAATTATGAATAACATTCACTTATCGATGACTTTGGGTCCCTAACACACTTGGATTCACATAGGAACCACTCCCGGATGCAATAGAATTGTCTCCACTACCTTAAAAAGAGGAGGAATTCATGTTATGTAATTTTTAGGGAAAATTATCATTTTATGTGGTAAAAAAGATTAGATACAAAATTTTCATATCTATTTTTACCTAGTGAATAGTTAGGGTGTATGGTTAGGCAAACAATGTGCTAACCATGCATGATCCATTACTTCCAAACACACCTCACATGGTTGGATCACAAGGTTAGAAAAATCTTGTGCCAATCATGTTATAACCCACTGTCTAGTATGGAAAACTTTATACTATACATCCATACCATTCAAACCATTTACCTAACTGTGTGCCTCCCTAGTTTCCACTATTTTGGTTCTACAGTTTCTTGGAGGTGTTGCAAGTTTTCTACTAACTGTGCTCAAACTGTGAACCTATATAAAATGATAAAAAAACATACCAAATTTCCTCATATACTTCAAAAACATAACTGAATCATTTTATATACTTAAATTACATAAATAAAGGGTCATGTATGAAAAATCAGGGGTTTTATATGCATGATTTTGAAATTGAAAAATTCAACACAAAATTTGAAGCCCCTATATCTCATGATTTATAGCTTTGATTTGAAAAATTATAAATAGAGAAGAACGTTGAGATTCTAAACAATAGTATTGATATACTTTACATCAAAAAAGATGAATAAATAATATCTATATGTGAAGAACAAAATGGACCAGAATTGATGTCGGGCCCGATCAAAGGGAAAAGAAGATAAAATAAGGGATAAAAAATGATGAACCTCATTTCTTGCAATTGGGCTCTAATACCCAACGATTCACAATTAAAGACTCATTGAAATGTGTCCAAGGAACTTTTTATAATGTTTTCAGGTTGAGAACAAGGATCTATGCAAGAAAATAAGTGATAATGGCTATAAATGGTAGAAATAAGGAAGAAAGGAGAGAGTTGGTAAAGGTAGAACCCAAAGAGAATTATTCTCTAAGAAATCTAGCCATAGGATTCAACAAAGGATGACCATTACTTTGATATGTCAAGAATTAAGAAAGAACATAAAGGTTTCATGTAAGACTTTCCATAATAAAATTACATTCATTAATGATTCTCAAATTGTACAAGGGGTGGATATTTATAGCCAAAGAGTGATAAAAATGTCTAACAGCTAGTTTCAAAGAGTCTAAATGATGCTTTTTAAAAATTTTGGTATAAGACCATTAATTTTGAGGACAAGTAGGACACCATTTTGGAAAGTAAATATAACTAAGCCAGAACATTTTTTCTTTGATGAATCTGTGGGGGTGGTCTTAAAATTCATAGAACACCATGGGAAGGGTCTTTAAAAGGATTTTTGGGCCTTAATTAACGTAAATATAGGCCTGGATATTTCCCCCCATAAAGGGTATTGGTCCCACCCTTAGAATTCCATGATTAACTCATTTAATTCCTCCTTCATTTTCTTGGTTTCCCCCCATGTCATTGGGCCACCAACTCCTCACAACGGGGTTTGAGCAATCATACACATGGCACCCACCTCATTATGGCTTCCATTAACCCCTCTCTTCCCATGAGATCCATGAACCCCATAAAATATTAAGAAAACCGTGAAACCCTAAAAATAATTAAAACTCAAAAAACCTAAAAATACTAAAAACCCTTAAAACCCCAAAAAACAATCAAATCCCCAAAAAATACCTAAAACTCCACAAAAATTCTAAAAAATCCTTAAAAATCCCTAAAAAATAAAAAACATAAAACACCTTGAAAACCCCTAAGAATAATTTAAAAACCTAAAAAAACTAAAACCCCTAAAAACCTAAAAATTCAAGAAACTGTAATAAAACATAAAACTCCTAAAATCTTAAAAACCATAAAACTCCCTAAAACCCATAAAAAACACTAAAAAATAAAAAAAACAAAAAAATAAATAAAAATACAAAAACCTTTTAAGCCCTTAATAATGGTTAAAAACTATAAAAACCCTTTAAAACCCTAAGAAACTAAAAAAAACCTAAATACCCCCAAAAAATAAAAACCACTAAAAACCCTAAAAACACAAAAATACCCTCAAACCCTAAAAGTCCCTAAACCCATAAAAATCCTAAAAAAGTCATAAAAATACCTAAAAACATAAAAACCGTAAAATACCTTAAAACCCCTAAGAAAACCAAAAACAACTGAAAACAGTTAATACCCCGAAAACCTAAAAATGATAAAAATCCTAAGGCCCCATAAAACCCTAACAACCCTAAAAACCCTAAAAAACACTAAAACAAAAAAACACTAAAACCAATAACAAACACTAAACACTCAAAAAAACACTTTAAACACCGAAAACATTAAAAATATCTGAAAACCATAAATTCCCTAAAAACCCTAAAACCCTAAAACCCTAAAAAACCTAAAATCCCTAAAAGATCATAAAAATATGAAAAATCTCCAAAAGTATCTAAAAAATAAAAAACAATAAAAAACCCAACAAAACCCTAATAAAACCATAAAAAACTAAAACCTCTTAAAACGCCTCAAAACCCTAAAAAATAATAAAGGAACTAAAACCCTAAAATCACTAAAAATGCATAAAACCCCTAAAACAATAAGAATAATACAAATACCTAAAATCCCTAAAAATCCTAAAAACCCCTAAGAAAACCATGAAAACCAAAAAAACCAAAACCCCTAAGATATCTAAAAAACTCTAAGCACCATAATGCCCCCCAAACCTTTAAAAATCATTAAAACCCCTAAAAACCATTAAAAACCTTAAAAATACATAAAACACTAAAAACAAAAAAACATTAAAAACCATTTACACCCTGAAAAATGTAAAAAACTATAAAAACCTTCAATTCCCTAAAAACTAAAAAAATCTAAAAACCCAAGATGCCATAGATACCTAAAACCCCCCAAAAACTAAAAAACCCCTAAAAGACCATAAAAATCCTGAAAAACATAAAAATCCCTAAAAAATACATAAAAAACCTAAGAAAATCTTAAAAATCTTAAAAACAGTTAAAACTACCAAAAAATCTATAAAAGATAACAACTAAAAAAACCCTAAAAACCATAAAACCCAAAAAAATATTAAAACCCCATAAAAAAATCCTAAAAACCCCAATAAAACCATAAAACCCCATTAAACCCATAAAAACATTAAAAAACTCTAAAAAACCTTAAACCCCTAAAAAATAAAAAAACCCTAAAAATTCCTAAACAACCCTAAAAACATAAAAACACAAAAAAACTTAATAAAAAATGAAAAACCTAAATACACATAAAACCCCAAAATCCTTAAAAGTTGTAAAAAACCATAGAAATCATCAAAAATCCCTAAAAATTCCTAAAATTTAAAAATCCTAAATACCATAAAATCCCTAAATAAACCATACCAACCAAAAAACACTTACGACCCCTAAAAAACCTAAAAACAAAAATAAACCTCAAGGAAATAAAACCCTAAAACTAATAAAAATTATAAAAATCCATTAACCCCTTAAAAACATTAAAAACTATAAAAAATATAAAAAAATGAAAAAAATACATAAAAAACCAAAAACCCTTAAAATATCTAAAATCCCCAAAACCATCAAAATCCCTAAAACCCCTAAAAACCCATAAGAATCCTAAAAAATCCCCAAAAATCCCTAAAATGTAAAAATTCCTAAAAACCTTGTAAACTCCTAAGAAAACCATAAAACCTAAAAAAATTGAAACTAATAAAAAAACTAAAAAACATTAAAAACTATAAAAGATGATAAAACCCCAAAAAACCCCTAAGAAACCTCAAAATCCATATAAAACCCTAAACCTCCTAAAAATTATAAAAAAATCCATTAAAATACCTAAAAATAAAAAAATGTAAAAACTCTGAAAAATACTAGGAAAAACACAAAAAACTGAAAACACTAAAACCCCTAATTACCCTAAAAATACGAAAAACCCTAAATGATCCTAAAACCCATAAAAACCAATTAAAATCATAAATTCCCTAAAAACCATAAACACCCAAAAACCTATAAAAACCCTAAAAATCACTAACAACTCAAAAATCATTTAAACCCCTTAAAAAATTAAAAATATCTAAAATTCCTTTAAATCCATAAAAACTCTAAAAGCACTAAAGATACATAAAAAACATAAAAATCCATAAAAATCCTAAAAACCCTAAAACCCATAAAATCCTAACAAAGCCCTAAAAATCTATAAAAATGTTAAAACCCTTAAAAACCATAAAAACCCGTATAAAAACATTAAAATCCCTAAAACTCTTAAAATTCCTAAAAAACCCTAAAAACGCTAAAAAACCTAAAACACCCCAAAATCCTTAAAAACCCTAAAAACTATAAAAATCCTAAAAATTCCCTAGAAATCCCTAATTTTTTTTAAAAAACCATAAAACCCTCAAAAACCTCAAAAACCTAAAAACACTTTAAAAACTTAAAATTCAAAAAAAAAATTAAAAACCTTAAAAGAAACTAAAAACCTAAAAATCACCTAAAACATTAAAAAACCCCTTGGAACCATAAAAACCCCTTAAACCCTAAAAACCACTAAAAAATAAAAACACTTTAAACACCCCAAAACGTTAAAAAACTCTAATAAAATTAAAAACCTAAAAAACTCAAAAAACCCAAAAAATAATTAAAACACTTAAAAACCCTCAAAATTCATAAAAACCATAAAAACACTAATTTTCCTAAAAATCCCTAAAAATTCAAAAAAATGTAAATACCACAAAACCATAAAAATTCTAGGAAAACTATAAAAACCTAGAAACACATTAAACCTTTAAAAAATAAAAACATGCTAAAACCACTACAAAACCCTAAACCCACTAAAAATAAAAAAAACACATTAATACACTAAAAAATCCAAATATAGTAAAACCATTAAAAACCTTGAAAAACTCAAAAAAAATTCTAAAACCACAAAAAAACCATAAACCACAAAAATCATAAAAATCCTAAATAGACTTAAAAACCCCTAAAAACATAAAAACCCCTAAAACCTTGAAAACACTTCAGAAAAACTGAAAACCTGAAAACACTTAAAACCCCTAAAACACTAAAAACACTAAAATAATATAAAAGAGAAAAAACACTAAAATCCCCCAAAATATTTAAGAGACCTAAAACCCCATAAAATCCTAAAAATCCCTAAAAATATGACAAAAAATTAAAACCCCATGAATAATCCTAAGAAAACCCTAACAATCTAAAAACACTGAAAACCCCTTAAAAACACAAAAATGCTGAAAAATCAAAAATGGTGAAAAACCATAAAAGACCCAAAAAATCGAAAAAAACCCTCTAAAAACCCTAAAACCCCCAAAAAAAATTAAAAACCCTAAAAACTTATAAAAATATTAAGAAC
The DNA here is from genome assembly GCA_963277665.1 of Viscum album. Taxonomy (NCBI): domain Eukaryota; kingdom Viridiplantae; phylum Streptophyta; class Magnoliopsida; order Santalales; family Viscaceae; genus Viscum; species Viscum album. The sequence continues at coordinate 938,675,329 of OY728141.1, forward strand.
TACAATAAGAATTTAAACCCCAAAAAATGTTAAACAACTATAAAAAACATAAAACCCTAAAAAGTCAAAAAAAACTATAAAAATATGAGAAACCAAAAAACCCAAAAAACCCAAAAAACCATCAAAAACCCTAAAAAAACATCAAAAAACTAAAAACAATAAAATCCAAAAACTTCTAAAAGTCCATAAAAATCCATAAAAATGTAAAAACTCCTAAAAATAATGAAAACCCCAATGAAAACCATAAAAACATAAAAATAGATAAAACCCATAAAAACTAAAAAACACTAAAACCCCCAAAACCGTAAAAACCATAATTCATCTAAAAACATTAAAACCCAAAAACCACTAAACACTAAGAAAACCTTTAAACCCCTAAAAAAGTTTCAAACTCTAAAAAACCTAAAAAAGGATAATAAACCTAATAAACATATAAATTTATAAAGACCCTAAAAACACTAAAAACCATAAAAACTATTTAAAAACACTAAAACCCATAAATATGCTAAATAACCACAAAAATTTTAAAAACCATTTCAACCCCTAAAATTATAAAAAACTATAATTTTTTTAAAGACCCCTAAAAGCTCAAAAAGCTACTCAAAATATCTAAAGACACTAAAAACCATAAAAATCATAAACAAATTCATAAAAATCCCAAAAAAATAAAAAATCCCTAAAGGCCTAAAAAGCCCTATGAAATTCTTAAAATGCTAAAACACTAAAAAACCATAAAAAACCAAAAAAAAACTAAAAAACTAAAATCCCTAAAATCCTAATAAACCCTAAAAACCCAAAACACCCTAAAAATCATAAAATTCTAAAAAAGACATAAAAAAACCTTAAATTTCAAAAAACATGAAAATACTTTAAAAACCCTATGAAACACATAATAATATTAAAACACATATAATTCCTAAAAAACATAAAAAATAATAAAAACCCTAAAAGACTGTAAAATCTATAATCCCCTAAAAATCATAAAACCCCTAAAAACATTAAAAACCAAAAAAACCAAAAAAACCCAAAAAATCAACCTAAAAACTCTAAATACAATTTTAAACCCTATAAATGTTAAAAATAATATAAAAAACCGTAGACCCCTAAAAATTTTAAAAATGTCCCCCAAAACCCAAAAAACTATAAAAAACCGTAAAAATCATTAAATCCCTAAAACCACTCAAAATCCCTAAAAACTGCAAAAACCTATAAAATCCTAAAAATTCCCAAAAATCCATAAAATTGTAAAAAAAACTAAAACCCTAAAAAACCTAACAAAACCTTAAAAACTAAAAACCCTTAAAAACCCTCAAAACCTATGAAACTCAAAAAACGCAAAAAACCCTAAAATCCCTAAAGACCATAAAATACATAAAATCCCCTATAAACATTAAAAAAGCCTAAAACTCATAAAACCCGGAAAACCACAAAAATCTCTTCAAAAAAAATTTAAATCCCTAAAAACATTAAAAACTCTAAAAACCCTAAAAAACTATAAAAAATCCGAAAACCCCCAAAACCCATAAAACCCTAAGAAATATCAAAAATATTAAAAACCATAAAAAACATACAAATCCTAAAAAATCCATATAAATACCTAAATATGTAATGACCCCATAAAACCCATAAGAAATCCTTGATAAACTAAAAGCCCTTAGAACCCCTAAAAAGATTAAAAAACTCTACGAACCCTTAAATATACTAAAAACCCTATAAAACTCAAAAAATATTTATAATCCCTAAAACCCCCCATAACACATAAATCATAATAAAGATCTAAATATCTCAAAAAACTAGAAAGAACCTAAAAACTGTGAAGTACACTAAGAAATACTAAAAAACAAAAACCACTTAAACCCAAATAACCTTAAAACGCTAAAACCCAAAATGATCCTAAAACCCCTAAAAACCCTATGAGACCATAAAAACTCTAAAAACCTTAAAACCCCTAAAAACCCATAAAAATACTAAACACCACTAAAAATTCAAAAAACCTTTTATTCCAAATTTAAAAACAGTACAAAAAATAAAAAACCCTAAAAAACTAAAAAATCCCTTAAAACCTAAAAATGCCATAAAAACCTAAAAAATGCCTAAAATTCCCAAAAAATGTAATAGAACCCAAAAAATAATGAAAAAATAGAAGAAAAACTTAAAAACCTAAAAACAATTCAAACTCTTAAAAACACTAAAAAATCATAAAAAACCATAAACCAATATAAATCATAAAACCATAAAACCATAAAACCCCAAAAAACCATAAAATATAATAAAAATCCAAAAACCCCAAAAAACCACTAAAAACTATAAAAACAAAATAAATCCCTAAAAACATTAAAAAATCAAGAAAAACATGAAAACCCAAAAAAAAAGCAAATCCTAAAACCCCAAAAAACAAAAAAACCCCTAAAACCCCCTAAAACCCCAAAAAAACCCTAGAAACATAACTAACCATAAGAAAAAAATCTCTAAAAATCCATAAAAATGTGAAAAACCCTAAACCCTAAAAAAACGCTAAGATACCCATAAAAAACTAAAAACACTTAAAAAACCTAAAAAACCTAAAACCCCTAAAAATGATAAAAATCCAGAAAACCACAAAAACCATAAAACCATAAACATACCTAAATCCATAAAAACCCACAAAAATCCAAATATTCCCTAAAAATCGTTAAAAACATAAAAAAATGCTAATAAAACATTAAAAATACAAAAACACTTAAACCTCCTAAAAACCTAAAAAAATGTTAAAAACATTAAAAAACCCAAAAACCCCAAAAAACCAAACAAACCACTAAAATATTTATAAACCCCTAAGAACCCATAAAAACCCTAAAACCAATAAAAATATAAAAAACCTTTAACACCTTAAAAACATTAAATATCTCTAATAATCTCAGAACCCTAAAAACACAAAAAATCCCAAATAAACAATAAATACCTTAAAACCCCTAAACCCCTAAAAACCATCAAAATCCTAAAATACAAAAAAACCATAAAATTTCTAAAAATGCATAAAATCCTAAAAAATGAAAAAACCCTGAAAAACCAAAAACAAAACTCTAAGAAAAAATTAAAAACCTAAAAACATATAAGACCCCAAAAAACCTAAGAAATGTTAAAAACCCAAAAAACCATAAAATTCAAAAAAACCCTAAAACCCCTCAAAATTTCTAAAAAACTTAGAAAACATAAAAATCAAATAATTATAAAAAACCTAAATGCACTAAAACCTTGAAATCCCTTAAGAAAACTATAAAAATTGAAAAAAACTTAAAATCCATAAAAACCTAAAAAACACTAAAAGCACTAAAAGGCCCCAAAAACTATAAAATCCATAAAAAGCATAAAAACGTTGTAAAAATATAGCACCCCTATAAACCACTAAATTATATAAAAATCTTTTAAACCCATAAACATGTTTAAAAACACTAAAAACATTAATAATCCAAAAAAACACAAAAAACCCATAAAATAACAAAAGATCCAAAAAATAATAATACCCTAAAAACCAAAAAAATCCAAAAATTCCCATAAAATATCAAAAATATCCCTAAAGAAATCTAAAGATGTAAAACCCATAAATTCCAGAAAACCCCTAAGAAATGTTTATGAACTAATAAACAATTAAAACCTTTAAAAACCTAAAAATTCAACAAATCCCAAAGTTCCATAAAAAAAAATAAAACCCCCAAAAACCATAAAATCTCCTAAAACATTAAAAACCCTAAAAACCCATAAAAACCAAAAAATACAATTTAAAACTCCAAAACCACTTTAAACCCAAAATTACCTTAAATAACTCTAAAAACATTAAAAAGAATAAAATCATTAAAAAATTAAAAACATTAAAAACTCTAAAAACATTACAAACCCCTAAAAACTAAAAAAGACCATAAAAACCAAAAAAAAAACAAAAAGATTAACAACCCTACAAAACAAAAAAAATCCCTAAAAACAAAAAAAATTAAAAATACAAAAAATCCCTCAAAATCACTAAAAAGATTAAATTTCTGAAAAACCTAGAAAACCCAAAAGAAAAACATAAAACATAAAAACACATAAAAACCCATAAAAGTCAAAAAAATGCTACAAGCACTAAAAACCCAAAAAAGTCCATGAAACCTTAAAAATGTAAAACCATAAAACCATTACAAACCTTAAAAAACCCTAAAAATCCTGAAAACCACTAAAACCACAAAAAATTTAAACCCATAGAAATGTTAAAACTCCTCCAAAAAACAATAAAAATCCTAAAAATTAAAAAACACCTAAAAACAATAAAAAAACCCTTAATAGTCCTCAAAATCCCTAGATAACCTATAAACCCATAAAAATTTTAAATGAACATAAGAATCCCTAAAAAAATAAAAAACACCAAACCCCATTAAATACCCCATGATAACCATAAAATGAAAATAAACTTAAAACCCTTAAAAACATAAAAAACTCTAAAACCCTAAAAAAACACTAAAAAGAAAATAAAACCCATTAAAACACCTAAAACCATAAGAAACCCTAAAACCCATAAAAACCCAAAAAATCACTAAAAACTCTAAAACCCCTTAAATTCATAAAAATGATAAAGAAAACTCTAAATAACCTTAAAATCGCTAAATAAATCAAAAAATCAAAAAAATCATAAAAATACTAAAAATCCATAAAATCTCAAAAAACGTATAAAACCCAAATACACTAAAATATAAGAAAACCATAAAACCTAAAAACACTTAAATGTCATAAAAAGATAAAAATGATAAAATCCTAAACACCCTTAAAAACCCTAAAAAACCCCAAACCCCTCAAATCCCCTAAAACCATACAAAACATAAAAATCCAAATAATTCACTCAAAATCCCTAAAAACAAGACGAACCTAAAAAAACTGAAAAACAGCAAAGAAATATTTAAAAACTAAAAAACAATTAAAACTCCTAAAAAACTAATAAACACTAAAAATCAAAAAAAAAATTAAAAGGCCCTAAAAACCTAAAAACCCATAAAAACTGTAAACCACTAAAACCATAAAAACCATAAAAACCCTTCAAAACCACTACAATCTCTAAAAATACTTGAAACTCATACAATCCTTAAAAACTCAAAAAATGCTAAAAAACCTAAAAAACCATACAAACACAAAAAAACTTAAAAACCCAAAAAAACCATCAATATCCCCCAAAACATAAAAATATCTAAAAATCCAAAAAAAATCCATAAAATACCCTAAAATCATAATAACCTATAAAACCATGAAAACAGCTAAGAAAACCTTCATAACCAAAAAACATTTTAAAACCCCCTAAAACCTAAAAACAGTAAAAACCCTAAAAACCTAAAATCCCAACCCCCCCCCCCCAAATCCTTAAACCCCTTAAGAACCCTAAAATTGTAAAAATCCATAAAAACCTAAAAACCCATGAAAACCTAAAAAACCAATAAAAACCTAAAAGCCCACAAAAAATAAAAATATATATTAAACCCCTATAAATTTTAAAAACTCTTAAAATGTTTAAAACCCTATAGAACTAAAAAAACCTAAAAACATTAAAAAAACAAAAAAAAAACCATAAAACCCTCAAAACATTCAAATTATTTCAAAATCATCAAAAAAACCCATTAAGACCCCTAGAAATACCTAATTTCATAAAAAACCTAAAAACCTTGAAACCCTAAGTAAACCATAAAAATCTAAAATTACATAAAATGCCTAAAACACTAAAGAAGTCTTACAACCCTAAAAACCCTAAAACCCCTCAAAATCCCTATAAACCCTAAATAACCATAAAAGTCCATTAAAATCCCACAAAATCTATAAAAAAAATAAAAACCCATAAAATAACTATGAATTACTAAGAAAATCATAAAACCTAAATACTCCTAAATCCCTTAAAAACAAAAGATGAAAAAGACCCTAAAAGACCAATAAATCCCTAAAACCCCTAAAAATCTTTTAAAACCCTTAATAACCCATAAAAATCATAAAAACCAACTAAATACTCTAAAAACCCTTTTAAACCCCTTAAACATTAAAAACTCTAAAAACCATAAAACCCAAAAAGGTCAAAATTAGTCCATGAACTCAAAAAACCCTTTAAAACCATATACCCTAAAAACCCTTATCCCAAAAAATACATAATACCCCTAAAATGGATGAAAAACTAAAAAAAATCCCTAAATACCTGAAAAACACAAAAAACTCTAAAAACTCCTATAAAAACCTCAAAAACCTAAGAACTCCTAAAAACTCTCAAACGAAAAAAATACTAAAACACCTAAAACCCTAAAAATAATAAAAACCATAAAACAAATTAAATCCTTAAAAATCCATAAAACGCTAAAACCAAAGAGAACTCTAAAAAAATTTTAAACCCCTAAAATGTTAAAAACTCTAAAAATTATAAAAACAATAAAACACAAAAAAAATGAAAACCACAAAAAACCAAAAAAAACTAATAACCCTAAAATACCTAACAACATTTAAAATCCATAAAAAACCTAAAGACCCATAAAAATACTAAAAATTACCCAAGAATCATAAAAAACACTAAGAACCTTGAAAACCCCCAAGAAAAAGCATTAAAAACAAAAAATATTTAAAACCCTTAAAACGTAAAGAACTCTAAAAACAAAAAAACCCTAAAACTACTAAAAACCCAAAAAATACTCAAAATCCCTAAAACCCAAAAAATCCAAAAAATCCTAAATTATTCCCTAAAACGCTTAAACCCCTAAAAACCTAAACAATGCTAAAAACTCTAAAAAACTATAAAATCCATAAATTCCAAAAATGCCTTAAAAACCCCTCAAAACCCATAAAAACAACTAAAAACCCTTAAAACTCTTAAAACCCTTTAAATCATTGAAAAAATTAAAAAATTATAAAAAAATTTAAAACACAAAAAAATTTCAAGAAAACCCCATTAACACTAAAAGTACCATAAAACCCAAAAAACCCAAAAAAACCCTAAAGCCCTCAAAATCCTTAAACTGATTAAAAACCATAAATATCCTTGAATAGACAAAAAAATCGCTAAAAAGTTAAAAAAACTTCAAAACCCTAAAAAACCTCAAAAACTTCATAAACCCAAAAAAAATTAAAACCCTAAAAACTCAAAAAACACTAAAAAATCAAAAAAAACTAAAAAAACATGAAAAACCCAAATAAAACCTAAAACCCCTGAAAACCCTAAAACCTTAAAAATTTATAAAAACCATAAAAAACCATAAAAATCCTAAAAACCCTAAAAATCCCAAAAACATTAAAAAACTATAAAATACTTTAAAATCCATAAGAATTCATTAAAAGCATAAAAAACATCAAACCCCAAAAAACCTAAAAAATGATAAAAAGCTGAAAAATTCATAAAAGACCCTAAAAAACAACAAAAGCCCCTAAAAATCATAAATTAGATAAAAACATTAAAAAAATCAAAATTTTGTAAAACCCTAAAACTACTAAATCTCTAAAACCCATAAAACATAAAAAACTGAAAACACATTAAAATCACTAAAAATTATGGAAACCCTGAAAACCTAAAAACCCATGGAAACACCAAAACCCTAAAAAAATTAAAATTCCTAAAAGTCGTAAAATCCTTAAAAGTAAAAAAAAAATGAAAACCCTTAAAAACAGTAAATAACCTAAAAACACATAAAACCCCTAAAAATATTATAAATGATAAAACCCTAATACTCCCTGAAAATCCAAAAAACAAAAAAACCAAAAAATACACCGAAAACCCCTAAAAACCATAAGAACCCCTTAAACCCCATTAAATCCATAAAATCAAATTAAAATATATAAAACTCTTTAAACCCCAAAAAACGTTAAAATGCTACAAAAAACCCTAAAACACTAAAAACTCAAATAACCCTAAAACTGATGAAACCCGGAAAACCCTAAAAACCAGCAAAATCCCAAAAAATCCTCAAAACCCATAGGAATCCTAATAAATCCCTAAAAATCACTAAAAAGATTTAAATCCCTAAAAACCTAAGAACCCCTCATAAAACCTTAAAAACCTAAAAACACTTAAATCCCATAAAAACAAAAAACTCAAAAAACAATAAAAAAACCCTAAAACCCCTCAAAATCCCAAAAACCCTAAACAACCATTAAAATATTTAAAAATACCTATAAAAATAAAACATGCAAAAAACCCTAAAGAATCCTAAGAAAACAATTAATTTCTAAACAAAACAAAAAACACCTAAAAACCAAAAAAATGCTAAAAGCCCTAAAATTCCATAATCCCTAAAATCCATAAAACCCACAAACCCCCCCTCAAAGAAACCATAAAAACACTAAAAACCTTTTAAAACCCTAAAAAATCACGAAAAAATCTAAAAATACATTAAACCCCCAAAATGTAAATAACTCAAAAAAACCTCAAACAACTGAAAAACAAAAAAAAAACACTAAAAAAACCAAAAAATTCCAAAATCAATAAAAAACTGCAAAACCCCTCAAAACCCAAAAAAAAACTTGAAAACCAATTAAAATCCTGAAAATCCCTAAAAATCCATAAAGACATAAAACACCAAAAAAACCTGAAAAAGCCTAGGAAACCCTTAAAATACAAAAAACTCTTGAAACCCATAAATCATTAAAAACCCTAAAAATCCTAAACACCCATAAAAATATTAAAACTAAAAAAACCACAAAGACCCCTAAAAATATTAAAAAAAACAATCAAACACTAAAAACCCATTAAAAACTCTAAAAATTATTAAAAACATAAAAATGAAAAAAAAACTCTAAAAAACCTTCAATAACATAAATTTATAATAAAACTAAAACCCCAAAAAATCCAAAAAAAACTCAAAAAAAACCAAAAAACTAAAAAACCATCAAAATCCCTAAAACCCCTAAACACAATAGTAATAATAAAAAATCCAAGAAAATTAGTACGAACATAAAAACACAAAATAACATGAATTACCCCTAAGAAAAACATAAAAACATAATAGCACTTAAGAACCCAAAAAAATCTAAAAATTATAAAAACCCAAAAACCCTAAAAAACTCTACAAACAATCAAAATCTCTAAAACCCTAAAAACAATAAAAATCTTAAAAAATCATTATAAATCAACAAGAATAGAAAAATCCATAAAATCATGAAAATCCCAAAGAAAACCTTAAAAAGCTAAAAACAATTAAAACCCCCAAGAAAAAAAATGTTGCTAAAAACACTAGAAAACCTAAAAACCCTAAAACCCCTAAAAACCTTTAATACCTTAAAACTCCTAAAAAACCATAAAAACCACTAAAAACTCTAAAAACCCTTTAAAATCTTAAAAATGGTAGAATACTCTAAAAATCATTTGAACTACTAAAAAATTCAGAAAAATCCATAAAACCCCAAAAAAGCATAAAAAACCAAAAGAACCCAGGACACCCTAAAACACTAAGAAGTCCTAAAAATAAAAAAATCCTAAAAGCTAAAAACCCTATAAATTCTCTAAAAATCCTACGAAGACTGTAAAAACCTAAAAAAATAATTAAAACTGCAAAAAAAAACCAACAAACACTCAAAACCCTAAAAAAGAATAATAAAACCCAAAATCCCTAAACCCCTAAAAACCAAAAAACCACTAATAATCTTAAAACCACTAAAAACCTTCAGAACCCAAAAAACCACAGAAAACCCTAAAAACCATTTATAACCCCCAAAAAATCAAAATCCCTAAAAAACCTAAAACCCATCATATTCCTAGAAGATCACTAAAAATCCTTAAAAACATAAAAACCCTAAAACCCAAAAAACCCCTAAGAAAACCATATTAACTAAAAAACAGTTACAACCCCAAAAAACCTAAAAACTATAAAAACACTAAAAGTGTTTAAAACCCCAAAAAACCCTAAAACCCAAAAAATCCCTAAAAGCCTAAAAACCTAAAAACTATAAAAATCCCACAAAAAGACTAAAATATTACTAATAACATAAACACCCATAAAAACCTGAAAAAATCAAAGAAACCCATGAAAACATAGAAGCACATAAAACCACTAAAAAACTAACAAAATGTTAAAACCCTAAAAAACCCTAATGAGACCCTAAAAAACCTAAAACAAATAAAAACCACAAAACCCATAAAAACCTTAAAAACACTAAAAACCCATAGAAAGCCTAAAAACCCACTAAAAACTATTAAAACCCTTTAAACACATTAAACCCTTAAAAAAAATTAAAAACTCAATATACCTTAAAAGCAAAAAAAACTCAAAAAATCCCAAATAATCCAAAAAACCCATAAAAACCCTGCAACCCCTAAAAATCCATAAAAACACTAAAAACAATAAAAATTATAAAAATTACATAAAAATGTAAATAATGAAAAACAACCATAATAACTCAAATAAAACCATAAAAACCTATAAACAATTAAAACCCCCAAAAAACCCAAAAAAAATGTTAAAAGTCCTAATATTCCCTAAAAACAAAAAAAACCCCAAAACCCTTAAGTATCCCCAAAAAACCTAAAATCCCACAAAAATCCTTAAAATTCAATTAAAATACTAACAAAACTTAAAAAACCTAAGATTAATAAAAAACAGTGAAAACATTGAAAACCTAAAAACACATAAAACCCTTAATAAACCTAAAAACACTAAAAACCATAAATACCATAAATACCCCTAAAACACCTAAAAACCATAAAACCCTAAAAACCAATTAAAAACTCTAAAAAACAATTGATCCCCTAAAAATGTTAAAAATTTAAAAAAACCCTATATACCCTAAAAAAACATAAAAACCTAAAATTCTAAAACACTAAAAAAATAAAATGACATTCCTAAAAGTAACTTCAAAAGAAAAAAGAACCCAAAACCTAAAATCCATAAAAAACATTCAAAACCGAAGAACACATAAAATCAAAGAAAACCTAAATATGCTAAAATCCCTAGAAACCATAAAAAACAAAAAAAACCCCCTCAATGTCCCTAAAATTCATAAAAAACCATAAAAATCCTAAAAAACCAAAAAAATAATTAAAAATGCTAAAAACCCTAAACCCCCTGAAAATCCCTAATAAAACCTTTAAAACCTACAAATAATTAAAAACCCAAAAAACCCCTAAAAGACCATAAACCGTCTAAAACCTCTTAAAAACAATAGAAAAACCATTAAAATTAATAACCATACAACATATTAAAACCCTAAAAACAACTAAAAACTCTAAAAACCCTTTAAAATCCTAAGAACAATAAAAACTGTAAATAAATTAAAAACACTAAAAAACTAAAAAAAATCCTAAAACCCAGAAAACAATATAACCCTGAAAATCCCAAAAACCCTAAAATCCCTCAAAATACCTAAAAATCCTAGAAACCATAAAATGTATAACAAAGCACTAAAAATACATAAAAAAGTAAAATTCCCAGAAAAACACTATGAAATCATTAAAAACCTAAAAATATATAAAAACCCTACTAATGCTAAAATCCCTAAAAACCATAACACCCATAAAAGCACTCGAAAACCTTAAAACCACGAAAAACATAAAAATGCTAAAAATTCATAAAAACCTTAAAAACCCTAAAATCATGACCGTAATAAAACCCTAAAAACCTAAAAACAAATAAAACCATAAAAAACCATAAAAACCCTAAAAATGATTAAAACCAAAAAACACTTAAAACCCTTAAAAACTATAAAAATCCATAACACCTATAAAAATACTCAAACCAATGAAAAATCTAAAAACCCTTGAAACCCCTAAAAGTGTTCAAAGACTCTAAAAAAACCATTAATACTGTAAAAAACCCAAAAACCCAAAAAACCCCTAATAAACCTAGAACCACTCAAAATCCATAAAAACAATTAAAATCCCATAACAAATTCTAAAATTACCTCAAAATAAAAAACCCATAAAACCTTAAGAAATTCAAAAAACACATAAAATCCAAAAAATAATAAAAACACTAAAAACCCTAAAAACCAATAAAACCCTAAAACCCCTCAAAATCCTAAAAACTCTAAAAACAATAAAAATCATAAAAAATCACTAAACATACCAAAAGCACAAATAACCCTAAGAAACCTTAAGAAAACCATAAAGACAAAATAATCCTTAAAACCATAATAGCCTAAAAATGTTAAAATCCCTAAAACACTTAAAGACCCTAAACACCATAATAATGTTTAAAAACCCTAAAAACCCTAAAAAATTAAAACCCATAAAATCTCTAAAAACCCACTAAAACTAAAAAAACCATCAACCCACAAAAAACATTAAAACTCTAAAAAACCATAAAATCATTAAAAACCTAGAAGATTTATATAACCCAAAAAACCATAAGAACCCTAAAGCCCATAAAATCCCTCAAAATCCCTTAAAACCAAAAACTCACCAAAGATCCAAAAAAATCCATAAAACCCTAAAAATTTTAGAAACCCTAGATGCCTTGAAAAATCATAATAAAACCTTAAATTCCTAAATAACATAAAGAAACTAAAAACCAAAAAAAATTCTAAAACACTAAAAAACCTAAAACCCCTCAAAATCCCTAAAAACACTAAAAACCATAAAAATCATAAAAATCCATTAAAATGTAAAAAACCCAAAGAACCATGAAAAACCCTAAGCAAATATTAAAAACCTAAAAACACATAAACCTCTAAAAAATTAAAAAAATCTTAAATCTCTAAAACCCTAAAAAGATCTTAAAACACTAAAACCCCGAAAAAACAGTAAAAATTTAAAAAACCCCAAAAACCTATAAAAAACACAAAAAACACAAAAAACCCTTAAAACCCCTAAAAACATTAAAAAAACGTAAATCCCATAAAAACCTTAAAAACCCAATAAGCCCCAATAAACCCAAAAAACTCAAAAAAAAAACTCTCAAAATCCCTAAAACCCCAAAAAACCCATAAAAATTCTAAAAATCCCTAAAAATCCCTAAAAATCTAGAAAAATGTAAAAAATCATCAAAACCCTGAATACCCCAAATAAGACATTAAAATCCAAAAAACACATAATCCCCCAAATTCATAAAGAAAGTAAAAATACTAAAAAACCCTAAAATCCTAAAAACCATAAAACCCCTCAAAAATTTAAAAACCCTAAAAACCCATAAAAACCGTAAAAATCCCTAAAATCCCTAAAAACATAAAAAAAACTAAATCCCCGAAAACCCATAAGAAACCCTTAGAAACTAAAAAAATACTCAAAACACCAAAAAAACCAAATAACATTAAAAACCCTAATAAAACACTAAAAGGGCTAAAAAAATCCATAAAAACCCTAAAATAGCATAAACATCCAAAAACCCCTCTAAAAATACATAAAAAGAAAAAACTATAAAAACCCTAAAATCCTATACGATAACCTTAAAACCCTAAAAACACTAAAAACCCCTAAAAGCCTAAAAATTATTAAAACCCTAAAAAACCATGAAAGTCCCTAAAACCCTAGAAACCATACAAAATCCTTAATCCAATGAAAATAATAAAACCCCTCTAAAAACTCTAAAAATACTTTAAACCCCTAAAATTGTTTAAAAAACTCTAAAAAACCTTAAAACCATAAAAAATAAAGAATCTTAAAAACCCAAAAAACAAAAAAAAAACATAAAATCCATAAAAACCCTAAAAACATCAAAATCTATAAAAACCCTAAAATTCCAAAAAATACTAAAAATCCAAAAATATCCATAAAAACATAAAGAACCTTAAAAATCCTGAAAACCCTATGAAAACCATAAAAATTTAAAACACTTAAATCCTCTAAAACCCTAAAAAATGTTAACACCCTAAAAAACTAAAAAACCCTAAAAACCATAAAAACCAAAAAATCCAAAAAACCCTAAAAACCATAAAATTTTAAAAAATACCTAAAACCCCTAATAACATAAAAAATCCGGAAAACCCCTAAGAAATCATTGAAAACATAAAAACACTTAAAACCCCTAAAACGAAAAAAATTATTCAAATTATAAATCCCCTAAAAACCATAAAAACCCAAAAAACAATAAAAACCCCATAAAATATATAAAAACACTAAAAACTCTAAAACCCTTTTAAACCCCCAAAAACATTAAAAAACACTGAAAACATTAAAACTCCTAAAAACTAAAAATAACAAAAAAACCATAAAACCCTAAAAATACTTAAAACCCTAAAGACCCTCAAAATAAATAAAAATAGATAAAAATCATAAAAAATCCTAGAAAATACCCAAAAATATAAAAAACACAAAAAATCCTGAAAAAACATAAGAAAATCATAACAACCTAAAATCACTTAAAACCCCTAAAACCTAAAAGATATTAAAAACCCTAAAAACACTCAAATCCATAAAAACCCCTAAAACGTTAAAACCCCAAAAAAAACATTAAAACAACTAAAAACATTAAAACTCTTTTAAACCCCTAAAAAACTAAAAAAATAAAAAAACCATAGAAACCATAATAAATTAAAAAAACCCAAAAACCCCAAAAATCCATAAAAACCCTCAAAAATACATAAAAACATTAAAATAATAAAAAATTCCTAAAAATTCCTAAAAATGTAAAAAACCATAAAAGTCCTGAAAATCCCTAACAAAACCTAAAAACACTTAAAACACATTCAAACCTAAGAAATGCTAAAAACCTGAAAAAACCATAAAAACCTAAAAACCCTAAAAACCCTTATAAAACCATGCACAAAACTCAATGTCCCTAAAAACAATTCAAACCATAAAAATCCTAAAAATATTAAAATAATAATAATAACCCCTAAAAACCTTGACAACCTTAAGAAAATCCTAAAAACCTAAAGACAGTTAAAACCCCAAAAAAACCCTAACAATGATAAAAAACCTAAAAAACACTAAAACCATAAAACCCATAAACATATTTAAAAACCATACCAACCTATAAAACCCCAAAAAACACTAAAAAAATATATAACCCATTTAAACCTATATTTTTTAAAAAAACACTTAAAAGATGTAAAAACACAAAAAATCAAAAAAAAATCCAATTAACACCAAATAAACCATAAAAACCCATAAAACCCCCATAATACATAAAAACCATAAAATTAATAACAAATCATAAAACCCCTATGAAAATAAAAAACCCTATAATCCTTGAAAACCCCTAAGAAAAACATAGAACCATAAAAACACATGAAAACTCTAAAAATCCAAATAAACGATAAATACCATGAAAACACTAAAAAACACTAAAAGACCCTAAAACCCCTAAAACCCATAAAACCCATAAAAAACATAAAAACCTTAAAACCCATAAAACCCCTAAAAACCCCTAAAAATGTTAAAAACTCTAAAATTCTTAAAAACTATAAAAGAATAAAAACCACAAAAACCCAAAAAACATAAAATTCCATAAAAACCTTAAAACTCGTAAAAATAAATAAAAAAATAAAAAAACATTAAAAAGATAAGAAATCCCTAAAAACCATAAAAATTAAAAAAAACACATAAAACCCCTAAATACCTAAAAATTAATAATAACAAAAAAAATCCCTAAAAACCATAAAAATTATAATAACCCTCAAAATCACTAAAAGAATTAAGAACCCTAAACCTCTTAAAAATATAATAAAATCCCTAAAAATTTAAAATATCCAAAAAACATTGAACACCCCTAAGAAATATTAAAAACATAAAAACTCATAAACCCCTACAAACCTCAAAAACTGTAAAAACACATAACACTATAAGAAGACCCTCAAAAAATTAGAACCCCTAAAACCCTTAAAAACAAATAAAAACCTAATGTCCAAAAAATACTCTAAAAACCCTTTAATCTCCTAAAAATGTTAAAAACCCTAAAAACCCATAAAAACTCGATAAACTCAAAAAAACCATAAGAACAAAATCAATCATAAAAAACCTAAAAATCCTTAAAACACTAAAGGACCATAAAAACCCATAAAATCATTAAAAACCCTATTCCATAAAAATACTAAAAATTCCTAAATATCCCTATTAATGAAAAAACCCTAAAAACCCTGAAAATCCCTAGGAAAACCAGTAAAATATAAAAACACTAAAATTCGCTAATAACCTAAAAACCCTAAAAACCCTTCAAAAGTATCGAAAACCCCTAAAAACTCCTAAAACCCATAAAACCATAAAAAAAATTAAACCCATTAAGTCCTTCAAAACCACTAAAAACACTAAAACCCCATTAAACCCTTAAAATTGAAAAAAAAACATTAAAAACCTTAAAAACCCTAAAAAACTAAAAAATCATAAGAACCATAAGAACTCAATAAAACCTCAAAATACCTAAAACCCTAAAAAACATAAAAATCATACAAATTACATAAAAATTCTTAAAAATTAGAAAAAACCTAAGAACAGTGAAAACCCCTAGGAGACCTCGAAAACCTAAAAACATATAAATGCCCCAAAAATAAAAAAAATCTTAAAACCATTAAACACCTATAAAAAGTAAAATCATTAAAAACCACTAAAAACATTAAAAACCCTAAAAACCCATTAAAACCCAAAAACCACTAAAACCCATAAAACCCTTTAAAACCCTAAAAACATTAAAAAATCCCTTAAAAACTTAAAAACCATACAAAATAAAAAAAACTAAAATCCAATAAACCATAAAAATCTAAAACCCTAAAAACCCTCAAGACTCTCAAAATTCCTAAAACCCCGAAAAAAAAACTATAAAAATCCTAAAATTTCACAAAATATCCCTAAAAACATAAAAACCCCTAAAACACATAAAAAATACTAAGAAAACCATTAAACTATAAAAACACATAAAACCAATAAAAACCTAAAAAACCCCTTCAAACCCTAAAAACCCCCCAAAACCCCTCAAAAGCATTAAAAAACCTAAACCATAAAACTCCAAAAAATCCCCCCAAATCCTTAAAGGCATTAAAACAGATAAATACTCTGAATATCCTTAAGAAAAATGTAAAAACATAAAAACACCTAAAAACATTAAAACATCTAAAAACCCATACAACCTTAAAAAATTCTAAAAACTATAGAATAATTTAAACCCATAAAGATCTTAAAAAATCTAAAAACTGTTAATTCATAAGAAAACTAAATAAACCATAAATCCCCCCAAAAACATGAAAACCCAACAAACCCTTAAATACATTGAAAACCCTCAAAATCCCTAGAAACACAAAAATCCAAAAATAAAGAAAAAATAAATAAAATCCCCTAAAAATTAAAAACCCTAAAACCCTTAATGATACCATAAAAACCCAAAAACAATTAAAACGTCTAATAACCTAAAAAAATTCTAAAAACCCTATAAACCCTAAAAATCGCTAAAACCCATCAAAATCCATAAAAACCATAAAAATATATAAAAATAAATAAAAATTTTAAAAAATACACAGATATACCAAAAATATTAAACAACCCTAAAACCCTAAATACCCCTAAGAAAAAATTAAAAACGAAAATAAAAACATAAAACCCCTAAAAACCTTAAAACCACTCAAAAAACAATAAAGTGGTCCTAAAACCCAAAAACACCCAACTATCAATAGAACCCATAAAAACCATTAAAAATACTAGACACTAATATAAACTATAAAAACCCTTTAAACCAATTGAAATGTTAAAAACACAATAAAAAACTTTAAAACCCTAAAAACTCAAAAACCCCACAAAACCCATAGATTCCCAAAAAAACCTAAAACCCCTAAAAATCCTTATAAACCATAAAAACAATAAGAATCCTAAAAAACTCCTAAAAATAGCTAAAGAAATAAGTACACCTAAAAAACTCAATACCATAAAAAAACTAAAAAACCTAAAAACACTTAAAACAAAAACAAAACATAAAAATACTAAAAACCATAAAAAAACCTAAAACCATGAAATAACCTAAAACCCTCAAAATCCCAAAAAAATATATACATAAATGTTCTAATAAATTTGTAAAAATTCATAAAAAAACCATGAAAACCCTAAGAAAAACCAAATAACCTAAAAACACTTAAAAGTCCTTAAAACCCTAGAATTGTTAAATATAATAAATCCACTAAAAATAATAAAACACCTAAAAAAACCTCAAACCCATAAAAACCCATATGATCCTTAAAAAAATACAAAAACCATTAAAACCCACTAAATACTCTAAAAACCATTAAATTCCTAAAATGATAAAAACTCTAAAAATCATAAACACACCTAAAAACTCAAAGAAAAACCATAAGAACCATAAAAACAATCAAACAATCCCCCAAAAACCTTAAAATCCACCAAAAACCATTAAAATACATAATAAAACCTTAAAAAATAAAAACACATTAAACAACTAAAACCCCTAAAATGCTAAAAACCCTAAATCCCCTAAAACACTAAAAATCCTAAAACCATAAAACCTCTCAAAATCCCTAAAAACGATAAAAATGATAAAAATCCTCATAAAAATCCTTTAAAATCCCAAAAAAATATAAAAAATAATAAAAACCCAAAAAAACATAAGAAAAATTTAAAATCTCATAAACATTAAATCCCCTAAAATCCTAAAAAAAATAAAAACCCTAAAACACAAAAAGACCATAAAAACATGAAAAAGACCTAAAAACCACAAAACTCTTAAAGCCCCTAAAACCCAACAAACCAAACAAACCAAAAACACAAATACTTCTTAAAAACCCTTTAGACCCCTAAAAAGCTTAAAAACTCTACAAACCCTTAAAACCATAATGAAGTCAAAGAATTCCTAAAAACAAAAACATTATTACAATACTAAAAACCCTAAGAAACCCTTTAAAACCAAAACAACCATAAAAAACCCAAAAATATAAAAATTCTAAAAAACCTATGAATATCTAAAAATTAAAAAACCCCCAAAAATATTGAAAATCCTAAGAAAACCATAAAATCCTAAGAACACTTAAAAGCTCTAAAAGAACAAAAATAAATTAAAAACTTGACAACCCTAAAAACCATAAAAATCTAAAAATCCCTAAAAACCATAGACACCATAAAAATCCTAATAGTTCCCTAAAAATAACTAAAAATGTAAAAAAAATAAAAACCCTGAAATCCCCTATGAAAACCGTAACAACATAAAATCAATTATAACCCTTAAATTCCTATAAATGCTAAAAACCCGAAAACCCTAAAAGTCCCTAAAACCCTAAAACCCTCTAAAAACTATAAAAACCTTTTAAACAACTAAAAAAGTTAAAAAAACTCTAAAAACCCATAAAAACCATAAAAAACTCAAAATAAAAACCAAAAAACAAATAAAACCCAAAAAACCATAAAATCCCTAAAACCCATAAAAATTCTTAAAAAGTATTAATAACCATAAAAACATAAAACCCCCTAAAATCCCTATATAACCATAAGAAAACCATAAAACCCTGAAAAAATTAAAACGCTCTAAACCTAATAATGGTAAAAACCATAAAAATCTCTAAAAATCCTAAGAAACAATAAAAACCCTCAAAATCCTTGAAAATAATAAAAACCACAAAAAATCCTAAATATGCATTAAAAATATCTACAAACCCACAAAAACCCTATGAAAACCATAAAATAATAAAAATAGTTAAAACCCCTAAAAATATAAAAAAATTAAAAACAATAAGAAGGCCATAAAACCCCTAAAACCCCTTAAAAACAATAAAAACCCCTAAAAACCTTAACACCACATAAAAATTTTAAAAACCCTAAAAACAACAAAAAATATCAAAAAACCTTAAATCCCCTAAAATTATTAAAACACTACAAAAAATTAAAACCACTAAAAATTCAAAAAACCCCTAACATCCCAAAAAACAATAAAAACAATAAAACCCTAAAAACTATCAACATATCCAAAATCTCTAAAAACCCATAAAAATACAAAAAAAATCCTTAAAACCACTAAAACCATAAAACCCCTAAAAAACATGAAAACCCCTAATAATACATTAAAAACCCTAAAAACACATAAAACCCCAAAAAACATAAAAATTCTAAAAATCATAAAAGCCGTAAAAATGTAAAAAACCCTTAAAACCCTAAATATCCCACTAACCCTAAAAATTCATAAAAATCCTAAAAATCCCTAGAAATCCCTTAAAATGTAAAAAAAACATAAATACCCTAAAAATGAAAGAAAATACAAAAATCCAAAAAACCATAAGACCCCTAAAAACCTAAAAAATAATAAAAACCTAAAAAAACCTAAAAATAATCTAAAAATAAGAATACCCCCAAAAATAATAAAATCCATTTAAAAATCCTATAAATCCATAAAACCTTAAAAATCATTGAAAAATCTAAAACCCATTTAACCCCTTAAAATTCATAAAAACTTCAAAAAACCTTAGAATATTAAAAAACATTAAAAAGTCAAAAAACGTAAAAACCAAAAAATAATACAAAACTGAAAAACCTAAACAATTATAAAAACCCTACAAAATCCCTAAAACCTTAAAAAATCCTAAAAGACTCTAAAATTCCAAAACTTAATAAAATATCCTAAAACCTCTAAAAACCAAAACAAAACCATAAATACCTAAAAAATATTAACAACCCTAAACTTATAAAATGAAAAATCCCTAAAAACCATGAAACCTATAAAACAAAAAAACCCATGAAAATTCCTAAAAAAAACCATAAAAATCCTAAAAATTCCCTAAGAAAACCTCAAAACATAAAAAACCCTAAAAACCCTAAGAAAAAGATATAAATATAATAACACATAAATTCCTTAAAAACCTAAAAAATGCTAAAAACCATAAAAACTGAAAAATTTCTCTAAAATGTTTAAAAACCATAAAACCATCTAAAATCCCTAAAACCCCAAGATACCCATAAAACCAATAGAAAACTACAAAAATCCCTAAAGCCTGTATAAACCCCAAAAAATGTTAAAAAACTCTAAAAACATATAAAACCCTAAAAACATAAAAAAACCCTAAACACCCCTAAAACCATACTGACCATAAAACCCTAAAAACCCTAAAAACCCTAAAAATCCATAAAAACCATAAAACACAATAAAATATTAAAAAATCCTTAAAAAACATAAAAATGAAAAAACCCTGAAAAACAATAATAAAACCATAAAAATATTAAACCACTAAAAATCCCTAACAATCTAAAAATTTATAAAAATATTAAAAACCCAAAAAACCATAAATACCCCTAAAACCCCTAAACATCCCCAAAACCTCTAAAAACCATAAAATCATAAAAAGTCCATAAAACATAAAAAACCCTATAAACCAATAAAAACCCAAAAGAAAACCTTAAAAACAAAAAAAAAACACTTAAAACCCCTAATAACCTAAAAATTCTAACAACACAAAAATACCATAAAAATCCCTAAAACACTAAAAAACCTAAAAACCCTAAATAGCAACTAGAAACTTTGAAGCCTCTTTAAACCCCTAAAAATGGTGAAAACTATTGGAACCCTAAAAAACACAAAAATTCTTAAACTCCAAAAATACCCCTAATAATCCTAAAACCCATAAAAACCTTTGAAAAAACCCTAAAAACCATACAAATATTAAAAAATACCATAAAATACCTACAAACCATAAAAACCATAAAAACCCTGAAAATTCCTAAGAAAACCATCAAACAAAATAAACAATAAGAACTACAAAAAACCCAAAAAACCACAAACCCCTAAAAAAAATTAAAACCCACCTAAACACCCATAAAACCCTTAAAATCCACTAAAACTATAAAAACCCTTTAAATCCCTAAGATGTTAAAAAACTATAAAAATTAATTAAAACCCTAAAAACACAAAAAACCCTAAAAACCCATTAAACACTACTGAAAATATGATCTATAGCAATGGTTTTGTGAATAGCATTGGTGTAGTTCACTAATTTGGTCCCATACCAATGGTTTGGCCAAAACCGTTTGTATGGGTCACTTATACAGACCTATACCAATAGTTTTGGACAAACCGTTGGTATAGGTTCACTAATTTCTACCTATACCAATGGTTTGGCCAAAAACATTGGAATAGGTCCATTATAGAGACCATATACCAAAGGTTTGGCCAAACCGTTGGTATAGGTCCCCCCTATACCAACGGTTTGGCCAAAACCATTGGTATAGGTCACAAAATTAAAGAACTGATACCAATGGTTTTGAGAACCGTTGGTATAGGTACATGTATTTTTAATGGAATCTTCTTACAGCAGACATTAAATAAATAAAAATTTCAAATACTTATGATAATACACACATATATATATATGAAATTATGTTCAAAAAATTAGGTTAGGTTAGTGGTTAGGTCATTCAATAAAAAATGGGAGGTGCTGGGATCAAAACCAACTGGATGATTATTTTTTGAATTACATATACCAACTGTTTATGGAACCGTTGGTATAGATTTTCATATTACATATACCAATGATTTTCAAAGCCATTGGTATAGACCTATCCTCACAACATACTTGGAAACGGTTCTCCAAACCATTGGTATAGCCTATACAAACGGTTTGGAGGCCTATACCAACGGTTCCAAACCGTTGGTATAGGGAATTTTTCCAGTAGTGAAAACACTACAAACATAAAGAAAATAGGTAAAACCCCATAAAATCCCTAAAAATCCCAAAAAACTTGAAATACTAAAAAATACCTAAAAATTTCTAAAAATGTAAAAGCCACAAAAAACTTTGAAAACCCATAAAAACCAATTAAAACCTAAACACACTTAAAACCACTAAAACCCTAGAAAACACAACAAATCATAAAATACCTAAAAATGCCTAAAATCCATCAAAATCTATAAAAACCTTGAAAACCATAAAAATAAATAAAATTCCCTAAAAATTTGTAAAAGAAAGCCCAAAAAAAACAATGAAAAACCTATAAAAAACCCCTAAAAACCTAGAAATAATTAAAACCTTTAAAAAACTAAAAACACGAAAAAAGATAAAAAACCCTAAAAGACCCTAAAACACCTAAAAACCCCTAAACAACATAAAATACCTTATAATACATTAAGTAACTAAATCCCATACAAACCTAAAAAACTGACTAAAATATCTGGAATTCCTTTAAATGCCTAAAAATGTGAAAAAACTAAAAAAACCCATAAAAACCATAAAAACTCAAAAAATCCCCTAAAATAAAAAAAAACCCAATAAAAATATTCGAAATCCACAAAGACCCTAAAAATACCAAAAATATTAAAAATATCTAAAAATACCTAAAAAAGTAAAAACCCTAAAAACCCTGAAAACCCCCAAGAAAACAATAAATATCAACGAAAAACATAAAAACCCTAAAAACCAAAAAAATGTTAAAAATTCTAAAAACACTAAAAAACCCTTAAAACCCTCAATACACATAAAACTCTAAAAACTCATAAAATTCTTAAAAAGCCCAAAAACCCCCATAAAACTGTACAAAACCATCAAAACACTAAAAACCCTTAGAAAACATTAATAACCTAAAAACACTTAAAAACCATAAAAATAGTAAAAAACCTAGAAACTATAAAAGGAGACTAATATCCCTAAAACCGCAAAAACCGCAAAAACCGCAAAAACCCCTCAGAATCATTAAAAAACCCTATGAAGACCATAAAAATCGTAAAAATCACTTAAAATCCCTAAAATGTAAAAACCCTAAAACCCCTAAAAACACTAAAAACCATAAAAACCCCTAACAAAGACCTAAAAACAAGAAAAAAATCATAAAACCCCTAAAAAATGCTAAAAACCCTAAAACCCCCAAAAGACCTTAATAACCCAAAAACCCCTAAAAACATAACAACCCCTAAAAACAAATAAAAATGAGAAAATACCAAAAACTCCTAAAGCCACTAGAACCCAAAAAACCCCTTTAAATCCTAAAAACAATAAAAATATATAAAAAAACATAAAAATCCAACAAAACTCTAAAGACCCTAAAACCCCAAAAAAACCCAAAAAACCACTAAAGCCCTAAAAACCCTCAAAATCCCTAAAACCCTCAAAATCCATAAAAATCCTAAAAATACTCAAAAATCTCTAAAAACCTAAAAAACACTAAAAACCCCTAAAATAAAAAAAAATGATAAAACCCATAAAATCCCTAAATTCCCTAAAAACTCTAAAAACCAATTAAAATAAAAGATATGCACTCAAAACCCCGTAAAAATAAAAAAAAATCCTAAATTCTATATGACAAATATTAAAACATAAACACACATAAAACCCATAAAAATCCAAAAAATTCTAAAAACCCTAAAAGACCCGAAAATCCCAAAAACCAAAAAACCCCTATAACCCTTAAAAACCCTAATATCGTTAAAATCCTAAAAAGTCACTTAAAACAATAAAAACCCTTTAAAAACCTAATTAGAATGGATCAGAGCATGAGTTAACCCCCTAAAAAAGTTAAAAAACTCTAAAAACATTAAATAACCTAAAAAACAAAAAAAATCATTTATACAAAAAAAATCTGTAAAGAACCTAAAACCCCTCAAAACCCAAAAATATTAATAATCCCATAAAATGCATACAAATCCTAAAAAACCTCAAAAAATCTCAAAAAATATAATAATCAACAAAAACCATGAATACCCCAATGAAAACCATATAAATATAAAAAACATAAATCCCATAAAAACCTAAAAAATGCAAAATGCCCTAAAAACCATAAAGCCCCAAAAAACCCCTCAAAATACTAAAAACCCTTATAAACCACAAAATTCCTAAAAATCCCTAATAATATGTATAAGTGTAAAAACCCCTAAAATCTGTTTGAAAACCATTAAAACATAAAAATATTTAAAACCCATAAAAAATAAAAATCCCTAAAAATCCCTAAAAAGAAAATAAACCACCTAAAGCCACTAAAAATCATAAAAACCTCCAAAAAACCATAAAAAACCCAAAAACCTATTAAAACTCTAAAAACCACTAAAAATTTAAGAACCCTTAAAACCACTAAAAATGTTAAAAAACACTAAATAATCTTTGAACTTCTAAAAGTTGAAAAAAACCTAAAACCCTAAAAAACAATAAAAACACTCAAATCCATCAAAATCAATAAAAACCATAAAAAACCTAGAAATCCAAAAAATTCCGTAAAAACATAAAAAAACCTAAAAACCTTTAAAATCCCCAAAAAACCCTCAAAAAACCTAAAAACACTTAGAACTTCCAAAAAGTATAAAAATGATAAACACCATAAACCCCTAAAGACCCAAAAAACCAAAAAAACCAAAAAACCATTAAACTATAAAAACATAAAACCCCAAAAACCTATTAAACCCCAAAAAACACTAAAAAAAGAACCATTCCAACCCCTAAATATCTAAAAACTACGAAAAAACATAAAAACACTAAAATAATCAATGAAACCCCTAAAAACCAAAAAAACCCAAAAAACACAAAAAAAATCCATAAAACTATAAAAACAATAAAAATACATAAAACCATAAAAACCATAAAAATCCTATAAACTCTCTAAAAATCCCAAAATAATAAAAAACCATGAAACACCTTAAGAAAAAAAACCTTAAAACACATATAACCCTAATAAACCTAAAAACGATGAAACCCCTAAAACCCATAAAACCCTTTAAACATTAAAAACCATAAAAAATAAAAACCATAAAACCACTAAAAGCACTAAAAGTCCCGTTAAAACTATAAAACCATAAGAAAATCTTAAAAACATTAAAACCCAAAAAAATAAAAAACCCTAAAAACAAGAAAAAAACCATAAATCCCAAAAACCCTAAAAACCTAAAAAACATTAAAATCCCTAAAAATATTAAAATACCTAAAAATCGCTAACAACATAAAAAAATCAATAAATTATGAATAACATTAATAAATCCTCAAAAAAAAGTTAAAAATCCTAAAAACCCAATAAATGCTAACAATAATAAAAAACCAAAAAACCCCAAAAAACAAAAAAACGAAAAAACCCTAAAAACCAAAGAAATTTTAAAAAATACCAAAAAAACATAAAAATTCCTAAAACCCAAAAACCCCTATGAAAACCTTAAAAACATCAAAACACATAAAACCCCTAAAAACCTCAAAACAATAAAAACCTGTAACGTCCTGGACCCAAACATCCACCCAAACAGTGATAAACGGGCTGGGTGTTACTACCTTAGGCACACCTCCCCGAATGCCAAAGGCTGCCAACTAGCAGCGAGGGTCTCATAGGTACAGTGGGGAGCAGATACCCTTTCAGTGGATAATAATTGTACTATTCCGAGTATAACAATAAAGATGAAGCAGAATAAACGACTCAGCAGACTCGAACCAAAC
Organism: Viscum album; assembly: GCA_963277665.1. Classification (NCBI taxonomy): domain Eukaryota; kingdom Viridiplantae; phylum Streptophyta; class Magnoliopsida; order Santalales; family Viscaceae; genus Viscum; species Viscum album. The sequence continues at coordinate 938,701,531 of OY728141.1, forward strand.
CCACAGAGCGGAAGAACATTCAATATCGATAGAGGGCAGAAGCAATAAATATAAACAACAATTGCAGAAAGTAAACACAATAGTATGCTGAGCACCACTTGTATCTAATAAACATACAACCAAACATGCATCCAAAGCTGGTCATACATGTCCATATATATATAAATGGCGCAGATGGATAACCAACTGTAGCTACATAATTAGTAAGCATGCTAATATAGGAAAGTAAGCAAAACAAGATAAACTCCAGCTAGGTAAGACCTCAAGGTCCATACCATATCTATGCAACAGTTAATGCAGTCCAGCTCCTGAAGCTGAACTTTTTCTAGCACATAAATCCATAAAGTATACAAGAGTCTCGAAGGGCACGTGCCAGGTGAGAGTTGAATATCAGTAGGATACCACCCAATGGTGCATACCTGGTATAAGTGTTTAAGTAGGCAAGAAGTTATAAGGAAAATAGTATGAAGTACGATGCATGAATAACATAAACGCCAATAGTCCTCAGCAGCCACCATGAAGCATCACCTGCTTCGGCCAACTCCGGAATCTCTGTCATGTAACCCAGCACCACGTGACCACTGACACCGCGTGTCTCAAGTACCGATGTCCCGAAGGCATTCCCAAGAGATATAAACTCAGAGGAACAACTATGCATGTCCTCAAAAAAGAAACTGGAGGGACAACTATGTCCGCCCTCAAATAATGTAACCAGAGGGACATCGATGTCTACCCTCAAACAAAGTAACCGGAGGGACAACAATGTCAGCCCTCAAATAATGACGAGCCTCTACCCCTAACCCGATAACCTCACTGCTATCCCATGAAGTCTCCTCACCTTCCATGCGTCTTCCTAGAGAAAGTACCCCCAAACCAATAGTACCTAAACCGAAACTAACGGTGGCCTCTACCCACACGAGTGGTCAAAACCACCTCATCACATAATATCTCTCTGTATACACTACTCATAGTTTCCGGGTGACAATTAATCACCTAAATAGTAGCCAAGACACAACTTACCTGACACCTCGTGTCCCTGCAACCATGTCGCTCAAGTCTGATTACATCTCCATCCAAGTAACCCGAGCCATGCCCAACATGATAGTTATCCTATCTCAAGCCGGCGTCTATGAAACCCAATCCTATGGTCAAAACCACCCAAAGTAACCCAGGTCAAACCCAACCTTTGTTCATCATCAATCAAGAATATCTGGGCCATGACCAATACAACTGCAAGGTTCCAGCATATGCAATATCACAACTCACATATATACACCTAATCAAAGGGAATCATTTAAATAGGGAAAACATACTATACAGTTTAATTTCACTAACCAGGTTTTGTCCCATACTAGCACTAACATCTTGAAAGCCTCTAATAATTCATAACAAGTTTCAATAAGCTAAACTCAATAGTTTAAACCAATACAATTCAAGTACAATCATTTCCGAAACCCCATCCAAAATTCCCCATATGGGCAACGACCTCTCACCCGACCCTGATCAATAAAAATAGTTCAAATGGCATACCCAAAGGTATCCCATATGTCTACCAATTAGTTCAATATGTAATAGAATATAAAAAGGGACACTCTCAAAAATACCCAAATACATGCTTTAAGCCGCGCCACCGAAAGGTTTGAGATAACAGAAAAAAAAAAGTTATGCACCACCTACATGAGACTCGTAGACATAGGAACATCCGATATCGATCTCCAATTAGGCCTAAAATTCGGTAGATCGAGGGGGTTCTAACATATATGGCAGTGATCAAAACAAAGTTCCGATGGACGATCAGGAGAAAAAATGAGCTCCGGTCGGCTCTCCCACTCAAACCTATCAAGGGTTTGGGTTTCCGCCTCAAAATTAAGCTACTGCCCATTTTAGCAAAAAAAAAATTAATCCTCGATATATACTTTAGACTATACGCCATGTGTGTCATTTAACTATTAATGTGATGGTTGAGGACTTACTGACTGATTGCACGACATGTACCTATGGTACACGGTGTGTACCTCTCTACACGACCGACATCCACAACACGCCATGTATATCCCCATACAAGGCCCCTCTACACGGTGTGTAAAAATAGTACATGGAATGTACTTTCTAAAAACATTCTACCCCGCCAACAGGCCTACATTCCATTTATGACATCTACATGGTCAAGGGTACACAGCGTGTCGAGAAACTACACACTGTGTAGTAGAAAATTCTTACACGGTCATCACACGACATGTACGAAGCGAGGACACGACCAGTACGTTCCTAACCTATACACTGTGAATACTTTAGACTACATAGAGTGCAATATGGAAATTTCCAAAACATCCCAGATTTTCCCAGTTTTCTCAGAAACAAGTCAAAAAATTAAAACTGGGTCGGGATTTTGACTCGTTCTAATAACCTGGGTTCTTACAATCTCCCCACCATAACATAGCTCATCCCGAAGCTATCAAATGAAACCCGAAGATGGCACCCAACGTACCGCCTGACCAATGTAACCCAGACTACCCCAGTCTCAAAGGTTCTGTCTAAATTCCTCAAGGGCTCCCCACCTTAGGAATTGCCTAAATCGGTCTTAACCTTACAAATATCAACAAAGAAAAGGTTCACTAACCTTTTTACAAACACATGGTCCTCTCATGACGCATCATCACCCCTAAGCATCCTTGGTGCCCCTATGTCATTTCTGATACCCAACGTATCCCACACTGCATCGGTGTCTGCCTCCATGTGGTCCTGCATCCCATGGATGCTCAAAATGAACCTGGAGCCTAGTACCTCAAGTAACATGAATCCTCGATGCCTCGATGCCCATAGAACCTCAAGTAACCTGCATCCTTAATGCCCCGATTCCCAAGGCACCTCAATTATCCCACATCCTTCATGCCCCGATGCCACAAATCTCATACATATATATAAATATATCACACACCCAATATGGAACCAATCCTACTGACCAACATCTAGTCAGTCCACAAGAATCACGTGCATCTCGTGCACTCAAAAAAGACATTCCACAACATGTCATGCTAAAATCAATCAATAATTTCATAGCCACACTCGTGTTGTACCTCTAACTGTCATCGGCTCACCAGCCTGCTCAGCCCCTGGTAGCTCCACGACCTGCACCTGGCCTGATGTATGGCTGCCTGATGCCTGACCTCCAGGCATTGCTACTACAGTCACTGGCCACTGCCCCCTTAGTTGTGTCCCGCAATCTCTGTCACATCCTCTGGGTATAGCTGAAACTCGACTACCCTCTCCTGGTACCAAACTTGAACCAGCTCCATAGTCCACCGTCTGTCTTGGTCCCTTCTTGCCAGCTGTCTAAGAAGGCTTCCTACAAAACCTCTCAAGATGTCATACCTGTGCACATTCCCAACACACCATTAGAGTCCTATCATACTAAGTCTGAACATTCCTTGGTTGTCCACACTGAAAGAAATCCACTAAATAACTACTATGAGGTGGTCTAGCTGAGTCCTTGGCATGACTTCCCTGCTGGAACTCATCCCTTCCTTGATTCCTACTGTCTGAACCTTCACCTAAAGCTGTTGCCCAACCAACCTAGTGTTTATCCCTCTAGTTACCCTCTAATATGAGTGCCTAGTTCACCTCCTATAAGAATAAACCCATCCTGAAGATTTTCACTTGGATCCGAATGGAGTGTCATAAGCCATCCTAGAAGTTCCTCACCCTTTACATGTCATCGTTTACCATATCAGGTGCAAAACAAGACAACTCAGTGAAAGTAGTTGCATATTCCATGACAGACATGTCTCCCTGCTAAAAGCTCAAGAACTCCTGACCTCTCTATACCCTTAGTTTCTCTGGGTAAATGTGCTCGAAGAACCTGTTGTTGAATTCATTCCATGATAGTACTTCATGCATGTGGGCTTACACCTGCACATCCCACTAGCGCATTGCTGGTCCTCACAACATGTACATCGCAAGCTTGACCGTCCACCCTGGAGGCATCTTGAGCTGCTCGAAGATCATCTGCATGCTCTCTATCTAGTGCTCAGCCACCTTCAGACCACCCTCACCCTAAAATAGCGACAGGTTATTCGACTGGAACTCCCGCGTCAGATAATCCCTAGATGGATCTGTACCATATACACCTCTTTCAATCCCCTGAAATACATGTACCAGGATGTCTCGAAGCTTCTCGTCGAGCCACGGTCCGAACACTGCCAAACTCGGCTATTTTCCTACCTACACTGGATCCTGGACCTAATCTCATCCCGAAGCCTATACCTGCAGCTTGTGCTCTACCTGCACCGAATCATGAACCTGATCCTGCACCTGCAACACTGTATCCTAACTGGACTGACACTCCATCGAGGGGTATAGGAGGAACCCACTGAATACCATGAATGGTCAGAAAACTCATGTATATATATAGCAATATGTATTCAACATAGTTAAGGAATGTAGTACAAGGCATCACATAACTACTACCCTTACACTCCCGCACCACAACCCATGATCAGAGCATCCTGGCCTCATGGACTCCTTACCCGCTCTCAATAGATCCAATTATCAAAAGTACCTCAGGCCATGCCCATCCTGACAACTAACATTGCCTCAAACTGACGACAATGTCTCCCAGTCCTGATGATCAAAATCACCTCAACCATATTACATGCATGCTCGTACAGGAGCATGACCCAAATACCCTACCACATGTAATTCTATAAAAATATAAATCAAGGAATAACACATTTCAATAAACAAGAAATTATATCAGGAATTTACCTATTCACATTTCAAAGCAAACAAGCATGGAAATTGATATTATTTACATGAAATTATCACTTCACAAAGAATACGTGCAATTATGAAATTGAAATGCCCTAAAATGGGCCTATCAAAGCCAAGAAAACAAGCCTTTCCATACTGGGCCAATATCAAATTATCCCTTATTGTATCAAGTCCGTGTCTACATATCAAAATCAATAACATCACACACCAAGTGAGAAACCGAGTTGGAAATCATATAAACTGTAATCTGAGAAAAAATCAAACAGCAATTCCCACCTAAGGAAACATGGTCCATCCCTCGTACCTGGGGATGCAGGCACCCAATAAAAAGCTAGAAACCCAGTTCCAATAACAACCTATCTCTAGTCTACTATATCCCAAATAGTAAAACTAGCAGAAATAAAAAGGGAAGTCTCAATCTCATTAGTAGACATCAAAAAACTACTACCAAATCCTTATCAGGAACTCCTCAAATACCACTTTGTAACGACCCGGACCAGAACATCCACATGAATAGTGATAAACGGGTCAGGTGTTACTACATTAGGCACACCTCCCCGAATGCCAAAGGTTGCCGACTAGGAGTGAGGGTCTCGTAGGTATAGTGGGGAGGCTATACCCTCTCGGAGGATAATAATGGTACTCGTTCGAGTATAATAATAAAGATGCAACAGAATAAATGACTCAACAGACTCGAACGAGACCCGCAGAGTGGAAGCACATTCAATATTGTTATACAGCGGAAGCAATAAATATAAACAACGGTAGCAGAAAGTAAACACAACAGAATGCTGAACACCACTTGTAACTACTAACCAAAAAACAAAACATGCATCCAAAGTAGGTCATACATGTCCATATATATATAAAGGGAGATGATGGCTAACCAACTATAGCTACATAACATGTAAACAAGAAAATACAGGAAAGGAAGAAAAAAAGATAAAATCCAGCTAGGCAAGACCTCACGGTCCATACCATCTCCATGCAACAGCTAATGTAGTCCAGCTCCTGAAGTTGACCTCTCTCCTGCACATATATCTATAAAGTCTACATACGTACCGAAGGGCCCGTACAGGGTGTGAGACAGATCTCAGTTGGATACCACCCAATGGTGTGTACCTAGTATAATTGATTAAGCAAGAAAGTATTTGTAAGGAGAAAAGTAATCATTATAATGCACAAATAACATAAACTTCACTGGTTTTCAGCAGCCACCATGAAGTGTCACCTGCTTCAGACAACGCCCGAATCTCTGTCATGTAACCCAGCACCACGTGCCCCTGAAACCACGTGTCTCAAGTAACGACATCCTGAAATAATTCCCAAGAAATAGTAACTCAGAGGAACAATGATTCCTCTCCTCAAATAATAATCCTTAGGGACAACGATGTCTGCGCTCAAATAAAGTAACCATAGGGACAACGATGTCTTCCCTCAGAAAAAGTAACCAGAGGGACAGTGATGTCTGCCCTCAAATAATGGAGAGCCTCTGCCCCCAACCTGATAGCCTCACTACTATCCCCTGTAGGTTCCTCACCTTCAATGTGGATTCCTATTACAAGCACCCCCAAACAAATAGTACCTAAACCACAAATAATGGGGGCCTCAAACCACACGAGTTTTCAAAACCACCTCATCACAGAGTCTCTCTATGTGCACACTACATATTGTTTCTGGGTGAGCGGGAATCACCAAAATATTACCCAAGACACAACGTATCTGACACCTCGTGTCCCAACGACCATGACGCCCAAGTCTGACGGCATCACCATCCACATAACGCGGGCCATACCTAACCTAACAGTCATCTTGCCTCAAGCCGATGTCCATGATGCCCAATCCTGTGGTCAAAACCACACAAAGCAACTCGGGTCAAACCCAACCTGTGATCAGCATCACTCAAGAATATTCAGGCCATGCCGAACACAACTGCAAGGTTCCATCATATGCAATATCACAAATCCCATATATACACCTAATTGAATGGAATACTTTAAAAAGGAAAAACATACTAGACAATTGAATTTCACTAAATAGGTGTTGTCCCATACCAGCACTAACATCTTGAAAGCCACTAAAAATTCATAACAAGGTTTAATAATCGAAACTCAACAGTTTAATCCAATACAATTCAAATATAACAATTTTTTCAACCCCGACCAAAATGCCCCGTATAAGAAATGACCTCTCGCCCATCACTGGTCAATAAAAATAGGGCAGAGGGCATACCGAAAATTATCCCATAGGTCTAACAATTATTTCAATATGTAATAGTAGATAAACAGGGTCACTCTCAAAATTCCCAAATATGTGCTTTAACCCGTGCCACCCAAAGGTATACGAAAACACAAAAGAAGGTATACACCAACTACTTGAGACTAGTAGAAGTAGGAACATCCGATATCGAGATCCAATTAGGTCTAAAATGCAGTAGATCGAGGGGGCTCTAACGCATCTAATGGTGATCAAAATGGAGTTTGAATGGATGATCGGGAGTAAAAATAAGCTCTGACCGGCTCTCCCACTCAAACTCGTCAAGAGTTTGGGTTTCCGCCTCAAAATGAAGCTACTGCCAATTTTAGCGAAAAAAATAAATACACGACATGTACTTCAGACTACACACCATGTGTATCATTTAACTGTTCATATGACAGCTAAGGACTTGCCGGCTGACTACATGACATTTACCTAGGGTACACGGCGTGTACCACTCTACGTGACTGACATACCCAACATGCCATGTATATCCCCATACACGGCCCCTCTACACGATGCGTACAAATAGTACACAGTGTGTACATGCTAAAAATATTCTACCCTACCAACAGGCCGACACAACATGTATGGCGTCCACATGGTCAATGGTACATGGCGTGTCGAGAAACTACACGTCGTGTAGTAGAAAATTCCTACAGGGTCATCACACGACATGTACTAGGCGAGAACACCACCGGTACGTGCCTAACCCATACAAGGTGTGTACATTAGATTACATGGCGTGTAGTATGGGAATTTCCAGAACATCCAAGATTTTCCCAGCTTTCTCAGAAACAAGTCAAAAAATTCAAACAGCGTCTGGATTTTGACCCGTTCTAAAAACCCGGGTTCTTACAAAACCAGTAAAAACCATAAAAACCTATAAAACCCATAAAAACATATAACCCACTAAAAAATCTAAAAAAAATTTAAATTCATAAAAATGTAAAATAAAATAAAATACCTAAAAACCCAAAAAAACCACAAAACCCCTTAAAACCCTAAAACCCCTCAAAGTCCATTAAACACCTAAAAACCATAAAAACCCTAAATAATCACTAAAAATATCAAAAAAAGTAAAAAAATATAAAAACCATGAAGACTCTAAGAAATCCTTAAAATCCTAAAACCACATAAAACCCTAGAGACCTAAAAACAGTTAAAACTCTAAAAACACTAAAAAACCCAAAAATACCGAACACCCCCTCAAAATACCTAAAACCTTAAAAATCATCAAAATCCTAAAGAATACCTAAAAATGTAAAAACCCCTAAAACCACTAAAAACCTAAAAAGGATAAAAACCCCCAAAAGGCCCTAACACCCCCGTAAAACCATAAAACATATAAAACCGTAAAAAACCTTAGGAACCCCAAAACCCTTAATTTTCCTAAAAATAACTAAAAATATAAAAACCCTTTCAACCCATAATAACGTTAAAAATCTATGAAAACACTTAAAAATCCTAAAAACTCAAAAAACCCCTAGAAACCCAAAAAACCAAAAAAACCCCAAAAATCCCTAAAAACCCTCAAAATCCTTAAAATCTCAAAAAATTATATAAAAAATAATAAAAAACCCCATAAATATCCCTAAAAATATAAAAACCTCTAAAAACCTTGAAAACCCCTCAAATACCTTAAACCACAAAAACCATAGTAATCGCCTAAAACCCATAAAAAACCCTAAAAAACCTAAAATTCATGATACACCGCAAAATCCCTAAAACCCTAAAACACAAGAAAAAAACCTAAAAAGTACCTAATAATGTAAAAAACCCTAAGGACCATAAAAACACTGATAAAGTCTTAAAAAACTATAGACACATAAACCCCCTAAAAACACTAAAAACAATTTTAGACCCAAAAACTCTTGAAAACCCATAAAACTATAAAATCCAATAAAAATCCTTAAAAACACTAAAACCCATAAAAACCCTAAAACCCACAAAAAACTCTACAAACCATTTAAACCCCTAAAAACATTTAGATGGCTGCGCACTCCCCTGGTGCTTCCTCTCGCCCAACACGACTTCTAGGGTTTCTGTTTCCTCTTGATGGTCGCGACATCAGATCTTCGCTCCTCCCCCTCGTGATCATGGGGGACATTCTCAGCGGTGGTGTGCTTCAACGGTTTTCTTTAGACCCAAGGCGACTTTCATTCTACTGCGGCCTCAAGTTCTCTATGCGGCGGTGCGACTTCTGTTCTTCTCCAGGATGGATTCTTCGCGGCGTGGGCCCCCAGATCGGTCAAGGTGGTGTTGGCTGGAGTCATGTCTCAGCGGATCTGAAAGTTGGTCTTGCTCTTCTCGGAATTCTTCCTGCTCGCGGATGGTGATAGTGTGCACATCGACGTGGCATTGGTTGCGGTGGCGGCAAGGCTTGGAACTGGTCATGTCGGTGTGGTTCGATGATTCTAGATCTCTGGTGGTGTCTACGATGTAGAAGATTTGGCATCATCAATGGAAAAGACCGAGAGGATTGTAGTCGTGGGCTAGGATCTGGTCTCTTCGATGGTTTTTCGTCCCATCCGGTTTGCTACTGCAGGTTTCATTTCCTCCGAAGATGATCTTGTACGTTGACTCTTCTATAGTGTTGATCACTTCTGGTGCGCTGGTGACTCATGGATTCAATTTCCTCCTTCTTAGAGGATACTTTCTTTAACTGCAATTTTGGTTTGGTGCGTTGGTGATTTGGTCTTTTAGTTGGGCTGTGATTTTGGTTAGAGGATTTTTCTTTGATTTTCTGCTTGCGATGACTCTAGTTCATTTGGATTCATTGTGGCTGCTACGGCACTTGGCATGTGCCGATGTCAGACTTTGTTTTTGTGCTACTGATTGTCCTCAAGGTGTGGATGGATTTGCTGTTTTCAAAAACTATGGTGCTGGATTATGCTTGCTGTGGGGCTGGGAGGTAATGAAGTTGCTGGTTTTGTCTTTGCTGGTTTATGTGGTGCAGAAGGTGATATTGGCCTTGGGAAATGGTGTTGTTGGTTTCTTCTTGTTGTCGGTATGGGTTGTGATGAATCTTATGTTTACAAGTTTGGTGCTGGTAACTCTGTTCTTCAGAACAGATGGAGGGGCGGTCTAGTTTTGGGTTTGAACAAGGAGGCTTGGGTGCTGCGAATTGGTTATGTGCGTGGGTGATGGTGGTCCTAGGTGGCTGAAAATGATGCTGGATGTGGAATGTCGGAAGTTCAATTGCAAGGAGGTGGTGCTTGGCTTCATGTGGTTGAAGAGGGTGGTGGCTGGCTTGGTTTGGACTCTCTGTTGATACTGGATGATGATGTTTGTGGTGATGCTTATGCTTCTGGTGCTGGTGGATGTGTGTTGCTGCTGGTGGTGAACTTTCTTGGAAAGAACCCACTGGATGCTGGAAATTGTGATGCTGGTTGCTGGTTGCTGCTGAGCTGGGAGGTGTCGAAGATGCGGTTTATGGTCGTGATTCTACTGGATGTTAACTGCTGTTTGAGTTTGATTGCTGGTCATTGGTTAGCTGTGAGCTATTGGATGTTGGTCGATGTTGGATGGTGGTGGTGGCTTCTTGGCTTTCTGTGTTTTTCTTTTTACATTTTTGATTTTTCTTTTTTGGGGTCTTTTGCATCTTGGGTTGTAAAGGTTTTTGGGTGTAGTTCGTTTGTCCCCTACCCTCCCTTGTCTGTTGTTTCTCTTTTTTATTTCTAATAAATTTGGGGGGGGGGGGGGGAATAGCCCAACCCTCGCATCTTCCATTCCCTAAAAACATTTAACTACTCCAAAACTCTTTAAAATCCTAAAAACCTCAAGAAAAACCCAAAAACCCATAAATACCAAAACCCCAAAAACCCTCAAATCCCTAAAAACCGTAAAATCTCCAATTTTTTTAAAAAGCACTAAAAATTTCTAAAGACGAATAAAACCCTAAAAAACTAGAAAATACATAAGAAAACAAAAAAATATAAAAACACTTAATAACCCTAAAAATCCAAAAAATATCTAAAACCCAAAAAAACCCAAAAGCCCCTAAAGACCCTCGAAATCCCTAGAAACCCAAAAAAACCATAAAACCATAAAAATCTTAAAAAAGATATCAAAATCGAAAAAATGTAAAAAACCCTAAACACCATGGAAAAACAAAATAAACCCTTAAAAAACTAAAAACACATAAAAACCATAAAAACCTATAGAACGCTAAAAAACCCAAAACCCTTAAATGGCCCTAAAAGAATAAAGTCCAAAAAAACCCCTAAAACCCACTAAGAATACTAAAAACCCTTTAAACACATAAAAATGTTAAAATATATAAAAAACTATAAACCCCTAAAAAATAAAAAAACCATAAAAACCCAAAAAAAAAACTATAAAAACCCTAAAACCCACAAAACCCCAAACCCCTTATCATTCTAAAAATCCCTTAAAACCATAAAAATACCAATAAATCCCTAAAATTACCCAAAAATGTAAAAACCAAAAAATGGTGAAAAAACATCAGAAAACCTTCATAACCTAAAAACACATAAAACCCAAAACAACCTAACAAATGCTAAAATCCTTAAAACCCCTAAAAACCAAAAAAACCCTAAAATCCCTAAAAATAATAAAAATAATTAAAAATCCAAAAAAACTCCTAAAAACAAGAAAAACCCTAGAAACCCTGAAAACCCATAAGAAAACCTTAAGAACCTAAAATACTTGGAATCCATAAAACCCTGAAATACTCTAAAAAATATAAAAAGACTCAAAAATACACAAAAACCCTATGAAAACCCAAAAACTGTAATAAGCCCTAAAATCCCATAAAAACAATTAATAATAACTAAAAACTCTAAAATCCCTTTAAACCCATAAAAATGAAAAAAAATCGAAAACCCCTTAAAACCCTAAAACCCATAAACACCCTTTAAACCCCTAGAAATCACAAAAAACATAAAAACAAATAAAAAACATAAAAAAGTGCTAAAAATCACTTAAAATGTAAAAAAGCCTAAAAACCTAACATCTCTTAGAAAACCATAAAACCCAAAAACACTTAAAACCACTAAAAAGCCTAAAAATGATACAAACCATAAAACCATAAAAATTCGAAAAACCCTAACAATCCATAAAGACCTAAAAACTCGGAAAAATCATAAAAAATACCCAAATACCTAATAAAGAGAAAACACTAAAAACACTGAAAACCCTTTGGAAAACCTTAAATACCTCAAAAGAAATTAAAACACCTAAAAAATATAAAATTATAAAAACTCTAAAAATCCCCCAAAAGATCCTAAAAACCATAAAAACCATAAAACCTGGAAAACATCTAAAACATTAAAAACCCATAAAAACAAAAATAAACCCTAAAAACCACTAAAAACTCTAATAAATTTTAAATCCATGAAGTCGTTAAAAAACTATAAAACACTATAAAAACGCGAAAAGCTCAAAAGAACCACAAATACCCTAAAAACCCATAAAAATCCTAAAAACCCATATTATCTCTAAAAATATAAAAACACCTAAAACCCATAAAAACATAAGAAAACATAAAAACACTTGAATCCCCTAAAAATCCATAATATTATAAAAACCCAGAAACCCCATAAGAACCCTCAGAAACCCTAGAAACACTAAAAAAAATAAAAAACCTCTAAAATACCTAAAATGTAAAATACCCAAAAACTCCCTAAAACCCATAAAAGCCTAAAAACACTTAAAATGCCTAAAAACCCTAAACACCATATAAAGAACATAGAATTAAAAAAACCCTTGAAATACATGAAAACACTAAAAAACATAAAAACCCTAAAAAAATAAAAAACCTAAAAAAACTAAAAACTCAAAAAACTAATTAAACCCATAAGAACATCAAAAAAACATTAAACAACCATAAAAACCTAAAAAGTCAAAAAACCCTAAAAACTAATGAAATTAAAAAAACCCTAATAACTATAAAACCCCCCTCAAACTCCCAAAGAACCCTGAAAACCCAGAAAAATCCTTAAAATATCCTTAAAATTTTGTAAAAATGATTAAAAACACTAAAACCATATGAAAACATTATAAACCTAAAAAAAATTAAAAACCATAAAAATTATAAAACCTTAAAATCCCTCAATAAATAAGCTAAAAAGAACTTAAGAAAAACTAGAAATAAATAAAACCCATAAAATTAATAAATAATCTAAAAACGCATAAAAATAATAAATAACCTAAAAAGCACTAGAAATACCAAAAAACATAAAAATATTAAAAACACTACAAACCCTAAGAAAACCTTAAAAACCAAAAAACACTTAAGTCCCCTAAAAGACCTAGAAAATGCTAAAAACCCTAAAAATCCTAAAACCCCCAAAACCCCTCCAAATCAGTAGAAACTCTAAAACCATAAAAATCTTAATAAATCACTAAAAACACTAAAATTGTAAAAAAACACTAAAAACCCTAAGATAACATTAAATACCTAAAAAAAATTAAACCCATGAAAACCTAAATTTTTTTAAAACACCTAAAAACCCAAAATAAACCCTACAAACCCTACAAATCACTAAAAACCATAAAAACCCATAAAAACATTAAACCCCTAAAAATCCATAAATACATAAAAACCTCATAAAACCCTTTAAAACCCAAAAACATTAAAAAATTAAATAATCTTATTAAACCATAATAATTAAAAAAACTCCAAACCCCAAAAAACTATAAAAATCATAAAAACCCTAAAAACCCTAAAAACACTCGAATTCCCTAAAAATGGTAAAAAACAAAAAAATGATAAATATACTAAACCCTAAAAATCCATAAAAATGTAAAAACCCCTAAAAAAAACTAAAAACCCATGATAAAAACATTAAATGACGAACACATATTAAACCCTTAAAAACCTAAAAACACTAAAAAAATAAAACCCATAAATACCCTTAAATTCTATAAAAACCCTAAACCAAAAAAATCCTAAAAGTCGTAAAAATACATAAAACCATAAAAAACCATAAAAAATATGAAAACCCCAAAGAAAACATTAAATTCATTCAAACAAGTGAAATCCAGAAAAAACATCCAAAATTATAAAAACCAAAAAAACCGTTAAAACCCCTAAAAAAACGTAAAAACCCTAAAACCTCTAAAACCCATAAAAACCCAACAAACCATTATACCCCTAAAGACCCATAAAAACCTAAAAATCCACTAAAAATATAAAAACCCCTTTAAACACCTAAAACATTATTAATCTATAAAAAACATTAAAATCACAAAAAAATATATAAAAACCCCTATAATCTCCAAAAAACCACAACACTCCTAAAACAATAAAAATCCATAAAACCCTCAAAATCCATAAAAACCATTTAAAATCAAGACAAAATCCATAAAAACCCTAAAATTATTAAATACCTTAAAAATGATGAAAAATGATAAGAAAACCATAAAAACTCTAAAACACTTAAAACCCCATGAAAACAAAGAAAACACTATAAACCATAAAAACCCTAAAACCCATAAAAATCCTCAAAATCTCTGAAGACTCAAAAAACAATAAAAATCCAAAAAAACCCCTCAAAATCCATAAAAATGTAAAAAACCTTAAAACCCCTAAAATCCCCTAAGAAAACATTAAAAACCTAAAAATAAATAAATCCCCTAAAACCACTAAAAAAGATAACAACATTAAAAACCATTAAAGAATGCTAAAAACCCTTAACCCTTAAAATCCATAAAACAAGTGAAAACCTAAAAAACCCCCCAAACCCATAAAAAACACTAAAAACTCTGAATATCATTTAAAAACCTAAAAACATTGAAGAACTCTAAAAACCCTAAACCCCTAAAAACTCAAAAAAACTCTAAAACCCCCAAAACCCATAAAACCCCAAAAAACTCTCAAAATATCTAAAAACCCTAAACCCCATAAAAATAAAAAAATTCAATAAAAATAACCAAAAAATACTAAATAAGTAAAAAAACACTAAAAACCTTGAAAAACCTCTATGAAAACAATAAAATCCTACAAAAACATTAATCCCATATAAAACATAAAAACGCTAAGACCTTAAAAAACCCTAAAAATTACTAAAACCCCTAAAAACCCTAAAAACCCTAAAAACCATTAAAATACTAACAAATCATGAAAAAAATCATGGAAAATCCTGAAAAAAAAAATAAAACCCCTAAATATCCTTAAAAACCTACTGAAAAACATCAAATCCTACAAACACTTAATACCCCTACAACCAAAAAAATTATGAAAAATCTATAGAGATCTTCTGGATGAGCCAAGTGTGTAGACCCCTGCTGAGGGGGGCATAGGGCTTAATCATATGGATGGAGAGGGGGAGGTGGCTGAACAGGGGGAAATGGATGGGTAGGAGGAGGTGGTTGAAAAGGGAATGTCATATGAGAAGGGGTATGGGTCTGAATAGAGGGAGGTAGTGGATTAGTGGGAAGACACCTTGGTTGGCCTTGTGCAGGGAGGGTGGATGAGTAGGGGGAGGTGACAGAGCATGTTGGTGTTGTTTGTGTTGTGGGTGTGGATGGATGTACGCTGCCTAGTCATGGGCAGCTAGACGAGGTTGTCCATGAGGGGACCTCATGTTGACCTAGTTGTCTGGTTCTACATGACATGTAGGTGGAGGAACGTTCAAGTGGCTCTTGGAAGGATAGTATCCAACATGTAGATGATGCTGGGCAGTTAGTGCTCTTTTTGTTGAGTGTGAAAGTCAGATCAGTTGGAATATAGATCAAATAATAAGGGAGATGTTGATGATTGGGGTTGTCATGCATCTTGGGAAGGATAATGATTCTATAACGACAAACTCAACTCCCCGTAAGCGGTAACTGAGGAAGGAATACTCAACCATTCCATGGACCGTGTCTACCATGGCCTCCTCTAAGGGAATAAAGAAGACTACCACTGGAAAGAATATGAACTCTAATTCTCCCTCTATGCATCTATCTGAGGAGCAACAAAGTCTAGGTGACATTTATTCTACCATTAACATGGATATAGAAAATTATTGGAACGCTGTATCTAAGTAGGAGATGGAGGAATTAGATGCATCCTCTGGAAATGGTTTTAATGGAGAACCCTATAGAAATCCCTATGGAGATGTTGATCCTTATGACATGTAGCTTTCTTATGTGCTTTTGGGATTTGGGGTTGTTTTGGGATTGGGGTTGTTAAGGGTTTTTGGTTGTGGGTCGTTTGACTCTTCCCACCCTTGGTTGCTATTTCTTTTTTATAATAAGTTTTTAGGAGGGGGGTCAGGAGTAGCCTGGTCGTACACCTAAATTATCCCTAAAACCATAAAATCCACTACAAACCATAAAACCCATAAAAAATCCTAAAAACCTCATAATCCTCTAAAAAATCAAAAAACCCTTTAAAACCCTAAATTTTTTACAAATATCTAAAAATATTAAAACCCATAAAAATTAAAACCCCCCCTAAAACCCCCCTAAAAAGCATAAATAACCTAAAAACCATCAAAAACCCTAAAACCCCTCAAACTCCATAAAAACCTAATAACTATAAAAATCATTAAAACCCCTAAAAATCCCTAAAAATGTGAAAAAATATAAAACCCTTGAAAAAACCTAAAAAACCCTAAAAACACTAAATCTCCTAAAACCCTTAAATACACTAAAAACCTAAAAACTACTAAAAACACACAAAATCCCTAAAAACCCTAAAAACCCATAAAATCCTAAAACCCCTAAAAGTCCCCTAAAACGCTAAAAACCCTAAAATACCCTAAGAAAACCATTAAAACCAAAAAAACATAAACCCCCTAATAAACATAAAAACTGACAAAAACTTAAAAACCCTAAATAATATCATAAAAATCCTAAAACCCACAAAAAACTATAATACCACCCCAAAAAAAACATAAAATCCCATTAAACACCATAAAAAACCTAAAAACCAAGAGAAAAAAATCTAAAAAACCCTTAAACCATTAAAAAGATATAAAAACACTATAAACCTTAAAACCATAAAAAATTAAAAAACAACCTTAGAAACCCAAAAAACCAAAAAACCATTAAAAACCTAAAAACCCATAAAACATGAAAAATCCATAAAAACTCTAAAAACCAAAAAAATCCCAAAAATCCCTATAGACATAATAAACCCTAAAAACCTTGAAAACCATTATGATAACATTAAAAATATTAAAACTCTTAAAACTACTAAAAACTCTAAAAAATGATAAAACCCCAAAAAACACTAAAACATTAAAAATGATAAAACCCCTCAAAATCCAAAAAAAACAAAAAAACCATAAAAATCCTAAAAATGATCTAAAATACATTATACTGTATAAAATCACAAAAAAATAGAAAATACTTAAGAAAACAATAAACCCCTAAAAACACTTAAAACCTATAAAAACCCTAAAAGACCCAAAAGACCCTAAAACCGTTAAACCCCAAAAAACCTTAATAAACATTGAAATTCCCAAAAAAACCCTAAAAACCCACTTAAGACAACAAAAACCATTTAATTCCCTAAAAACATTAGAATACTCTAAAAACACATAGAACCCCTAAAAATTCAAAACAAACCCATACAATAAAAAACCCCTAAAACCCTAAAAACCCTCAAAATTTCTAAAAATCATAAAATCCATAAAATCCTAAAATAACCAAAAAATATCTAAATATGTAAAAAAACCTAAAAATAAAAAAATATAAGAAAAACATAAAAACATAAAGACACTTTAAACCCATAAAACCGTAAAAATGAAAAACCCCTAAAACCTTAAAAATCCCTAAAAGCCCTCCAAATCCATAAAACTCCTAAAACCACTAAAATCCCTAAAATCACAAAAAAATCCCTAAAAATGTAAAAACCCCCAAAAACCCTAAAAACCCTTATGAGAATCATAAAAAATAAAAAACACTCAAAACACCTAAAAAACCAAAAAAACATTAAAACCCTAAAAACCATAAAGAGACCATAAACCCCCTCGACACTATAAAAACCCTAAAAACAGAGAAACCCTAGAAACCCACAAAAACTGAAAAAACCCTTTAAACTCTTAAAAATGTTAAAAACTATTATAAACCATAAAACCCCTGAAAACCCAAAAAACCCAGAAAACCATAAAAACCCAAAATACAATAAAACTCCTCAAAATCCCTAAAAACCCTATAAAGACATAAAAATCATAAATTTATCTACGTATCCCAAAAAACCCCTAATAACATCTTAAAAACCTAAAAAACACAAAAAATCCCTAAAAACCTAAAAATGCTAAAAACACAAAAAACCTGAAAAAACCCTTAAAACACTCAAAAATCCCTAAAAACCCTAAGAACCATAAAAATGCTAATGAATACATAAAAGTACATAAAAAATTAAAAATACTAAAAATAATAAAACCCCATAATAAAATCATAAAAATGAAACACACTTAAAACCTCTAAAAACCAAAAAAACCAAAAAAAGACATTAAAATCCATAAAAACCCCTAAAACCCATAAAAACCCCAAAAACCATAAAAAACCTAAAAATCCATAAAAAGCATTAACACCCAGTAAAACTATAAAAACCCTTAAAACCCCTAAAAACATTAAAAAACATTAAAAACATTTAAAAACATTAAAAACACTAAAACACCATAATAGCCCAAAAAACCCTAAAACCCTAATAATCCCTAAAACCCTTCAAAGGAGATTCATGTGCTTGCTGTAAGACTTGAGTTCTGCTTCATAAGGTGGTATTGCTTGCGGTTGATGGGTTATGCTATGGTTTGGTCCTTCGCTTGGCTGCGGGTTATTTGCCACTGGTTTTACTGTTGGGTGCTAATTAATGGATTGTTGGCTGCTGTATGGTTGAGACGTGATGAAGTTCGAGTCCTTGCTTTGGCTGGTGGTGGCTCTAAAAAAGGGTGTGCTGAAAAATGCTGGTGTTATTTGTTTGCTCTCTTTGGTTCTATGCTGTTGTTTAGGGATCTGGATGGCGTGGAGGTACTGGTTGCTGTGGAGGCTGGTGTTTGTGGCACTGGTGATGTGCTGTTATTGGTGGTGAGTCTCCTTTGTGGGGAGTTGTCAGGTGCTTGCTGGTTGTTGGGAAGTGATAGTGGTTGGGATTTGTTGTGGTTGTGATGGTGCTTGATGCTGCTAGTTGTGATTGGCTGTGTTGTCGGTTTTGGTACTACTGGTTGCTGCGGCTGGTTGGCTTGGTTGTGCTGCTGCTGCTCTGTAGCTGTGATGACTGGATGTGGTGCTGCTGGATGCTGGTACTGGATAGATGTGAAGTGAGGTTGCTGCTATTGTGTCTGTTTTTGAGTATTTTTCACTCTTTGTTTTTCTTTTTTGGCGTGGGTTGTAAGGGGCTTTTGGGTGTGGGTCGATCGACCCCTCCCCTCCCTTGTCTCCAGTGTCTGTGTATTTTTGTTTTATAAATTTTGGGGTGCCAGGAATAGCATGGACCCGAGCCTTCTTTGCCTAAAACCCTTCAAAAAATTAAAATCATAAAAAATCCATAAAAATTCATAAAAATGTAAAAAACAATAAAATCTCTATAAAAACATAAGAAAACCATATGAACATAAAAAATCATAAAACCCCTAAAAACAAAAAATGCTAAAAACACTAGAAACCCTAAAAAGCCCCTAAAACCATAAGAAGCACTAAAAACCATAAAAATCATAAAATCCCTTAAAACCCTAAAAACTCACTAAAAATTATAAAAACCCTTTAAACTACAGAAAACATAGTGAAACTCTAAAAACCATAAAAACATAAAATACACAAAAACTCCTAAAATCCCAAAAAATCCTAAAAACCCTCAAAATCATTAAAACCCTAAAAACCCATAAAACCCCTAAAAAGACCTAGATAACCTAAAACAATAAAATACCCAAAACCCTAAAAACTATAATAACCCTTCAAAACCTAAAAATAATTAAACCCTAAAAAACTAAAAAAACTATAAAACCAAAATAAACCCTAAAATACTAAAAATCTTATAACCATAAACCCCTAAAACCCATAATAACCCCTAAAACACGTAAAAACTCTAAATCCACTGAAAATATAAAACCCATTTAAACCCTTAAAAATGATAAAAAAAACCATAAAAACCATAAAAACTAAAAACACCCCCCTTAAAACACCAAAAATCCAAAAAACCCTAAAAACATAAAAAGACCCTAAAAACCCTCAATATCACTAAAAACCATAAAAATACTAAAAAAACTTAAATTTAAAAGAAATTAAAACAATGATAATGCATATGAAAACCGTAAATAAATTAAAAATACAAAAACCCATAAAACCTTACAAAAATTTTAAAAACCTAAAACCACTAAAAACAATAAAAACCCTTAAAACCATGAAAAACCCTGAAACCTTATAAAAACACTAAAAACCCTAAAAACAACTAAAAATTATCAAACCAACTTAAACCTTGGAAAAAATTTAAAAATACTAAAAAACCTGAAACCCTAAAAAATATAAAAAAACCCGAAAACCACATAAAACTAAAAAAATCAAAAAAATCTAAAACACCTAAAAATACCTAAAACCCCATAAAAATAAAAATAAACACTAAAAATATATTAAATTTAATAAACGCTAAAAAACTCTAAAACCCCCCCAAAAACATAAAACCCCCAAAACCATAAAAACCATAAAACCCATAAAAACTCATATAACCCCTAAATACACTAAATCTCTAAAATCCATTTAAACCCCTAAATATGATAAAAACTCTAAAATCCCTAAAAACTCAAAAAAAAACCAAAAATACCCATCTAAACTATGGAAACCCTCAAAATATATAAAACCACTAAAACCCTAAAAATCCTTAAATTCCCTAAAAATACCTAAAAACATAAAACCCCTAAAAATATAATTTAACCCTCGAAATGTTGGATCCATTTTGATTTATTATGGGAATTTCATCTTTTTACAATCATTCACATCAAGTTATCTATCTCTAGATGATTTCTAATGTGTTTTTTTCGGGGAACTAGAAACTCCCAATAGTTCTCTTGTTTAAGATGTCTCACCAACCTTCTTTACAAGGGCATGAAATTGTTGGTAAATAGTCCACAAATAATTAGGGACTCACATTGGTCGAGAGGATGGGAGTTCAAGCTCATCATACTCCCTTTGGGGGAACTGTTTCCTACTACAAGACTCTCTTATATATTTAATACATATTTTAGAATCCTTTACAACATCCCAAGTATAACTCAATTCGCCTAGTATTAAAAATAAATTATTAGTATGTATTGATTCTAGAATCATCTTTATGTATCTAAGGCTCTCCATTTATAGGAATGTATATATGTATCTTAGGTTCTCCATCAATTTAACCCTTTTGTATGTAGACTAGAGATTCGTTAGTCATTTATTAGTACGATAATTGTTCTAAGTCACACAGTAGGGTTATTTGAAATTTATCATCATCCAGGGAGATATGAGTCATTTTTATATCAGGATCCAACCCATGAGATGTAATTCCTACAAATACATGTGAAAGTAATCATAACCCACATAGTTTTGTTCTAGTTAACGTGACACATAATCGTTTTTGAGGTCATGTGATGAGGACCAAACCATATAGTTTAACAACATACGGTAAAAACATCTAGGAAAAAGATTACTAGACAAGGGTTAGTGTGGTAATTCTTATAAAGTAGTAAAAGGAATATAATGTGAGTGTGGACTCGTAGTTTAGTGAATTCCCTACTAGGAATGTGGCCTGAAGAAGATTTGGGTTAATTTGGGGTTTTGGGTTTGGACCTCATAGAGGATTCTTAGATATCCCACTTGGATAGGAATCAATGTCCATTTAGTTTGATGACATTAAGGACCCACACCTATGGAGTCCATTTGAAAGTTTTTCTCATAGGGGAATATGGACCTTTTAGAGGATATGACATGTTTTTTGGGCTTACACCTAGGAGGAGGCACATGTTTCTGGAACCATGTGGAAAGTTTTTACTCTGGGTGATTTAGAGTTTCAGTTGGGGATTACACCTGGGAGGATTCCCGTGGATGTGATGAGTACAGTTAGGTATTATTCTAAATAAGAGGCCTACGTGATGTATACATGGCTTTGAGGGCTCACGCCTATGGAGGCCCTCTCAAGGAAGGAGATAGGAAGATTCTAAAAATGATTCTCTACTGATACATGCATCTGACTATTTGGATGTCATGATCGGTGATAACCTCTAAGACCACATGAGTCATGAACGGATGTGAGAAAAAAGAGGAAGTGAATGATCTGGAAAACCACATGATCCTTCTTCCATTAGTGGATGAGGTCGCCCCTACAAGAGAAGAAGAAAGGGTTTTGATGTGTCTGCCTCATTTCCTATTTTCATAACTAGGATAGTCACATCTAACTACTCATCTAGATGTTAACCATAAGAAAGTAAATGTCTTACTCTATGAGGGATTCCATACTCCCAATTCTAGAGGAATATAGGAGGATTTTTTTATTAACCCACATAAAAGGGAAAATAATGAATGATCCTTACCCCCTCACTAACCAAAACATGAGGTCCATGGTCTTAGAGATGATAAGGGGAGAACATCCTCACCCTTGAATCTAGGACTAATATGTCCATGGAACTTCTTCTAGGGGTTGGGTCCTTGTGACCAAAGGGATGAAGAACTATACACACCCTATGGACCCTACCCATTAGTTTGGACAAGTGTAAGACACCTTTGAATGAATGAATGCATAAATTAATGGGAGACATGATGGCGTGTCTATCCACATGGTTGTTCAAGTAGAGAGGCTTTGATGGAGGCATTAATTGAGACCCCTATGGTGAGGGATCTATAATAATAGGATCTCCACCATTATTTGATTTAAATATGGATTAGAATTTGGCTCATGCTGGTTAGGGCTGGGTGAACATAGGTTGCTCCACACAGTATACACATAGGAGGAATTGAATGTGCTTCTTGTAGGCTAGGTTTGTGTGAGCTTCAGATGCCTTGGGAGATGGGAAACCAAAAAAATACTTAGAAGAAGATTTTCTCTAGGCACCAATGGTTTCCTCATGTGTCCCTTGAAGGGTCTTGTATAGGTCTTGGGATTGGGAAGGGACCTTCGTGACAGGGAATCCCAACTAGGGGGCGGGTTCCTCATGCCGGTTTCTTGTGTTTTAGACCCTAGAGTTACATTAATCCCATTATCCCCCTTTGTTTTCTATTCTATATGGTCTCATATAGATACCTAATTTTTTTGATGGCATTGGAGAAGGGGTTGCATGATCAAATATTTGAGTTTTCTTTTTTATTTTCTATTTCTCTAAATGAGGAACCCCAATGTCCTTGTTATAGGAAAACATGGAACCTTGGGTGAAGCAAGTTTCTCACGTGGGTACCCTGTGTATTTGTTTCATGCTATTTACATGCACATGGGTGGATTCCCCTCTGGGTTATGAATGTATGGGCCCACATGATCCTTTTTGCGCACAGTTCTGGTGAATGGAAGAAAATTTGGGAGAGTTCCCTTGATCCTTCTTATAGATCATCACATCATTATTTATTGAGGTATTTATCATTAAATATTTTCATCACCACATATCAAAAAGGTGTTTCAACAACCCCCCCCCCCCCCCCCCTCAGGATTGGATCTAATCAAAATTAGAGGATATAGTCCTAAGGTAGTGAGAGGAAAAGAATTGTGGGGTCGTATAGCTATTCCACTTAGGTCATCCCTAGAGGTCAATCGCACAAGTATAGCACACTGGTCAACCACATCTATATACAGAAGTGACAACTTGATGAATTCTTCCTCCCACCTTTTCTTTCTTATGCTCCTGTTACATAGGTCTTCATCACTGACTTGTCATGCTTTTCAATTGTGTGAGCCAATTGGAGGATCACCTTCATGAAAGAGATTGGTTTCACTTTGTCAACCCATCACGGAACCCTGAGCAAGTGACCTATGTATGATCACTTAGGTGAGTGATCTGTGTGAGTAACATGGGTGAGTTACCTGTGCGAGTCACTTGGGTGAGTGGCCTTCATGATTATCTTATGTAAGGTCATCCTCTTTTACAATATTTATGAATTTTCTAACACCAATATTTTGAGTTTAATCAAAATTTATATATGTACTTACAGACCTCTAATGGTTGCTCCAATGGATTCCCATAAAAATGATGTTGCATGTTTCTTGAACATTTTCAAAACCATCAATCCAGACTACTATGATATGTATGACTCCACCGTATCATACTTAGAGAATCATCTGAAGTAGTACGAAGGTGGGAACTAGATAAGTGATTATTTACTACTCTACTACCATGGGATTTTGAGAGATGTCATTATCACAAAGATTTAATTTTACCTACCAATGTATTATTTCATATAACATACTAATTATCCCATTTCCAACATCCCTTCAATGGGTTTATTCATAAATGAATGAAAATTTATTATCACCTATGTCATGAGCCACTACCTGTGTGCCCTAGATATAAAGCCTCACACCCAATAATCAAAGCCTCATTAGTACAAGTCAACCATCCATTCTTCCAAGATAGACAAATCATAATGATGTAAGGAGGATTGGGACTTTAGCTATGGATGGGGAGTTACGTTTGAATGGATGTGGGAATGTTCAATGCACAAAAAGTATGATGATTTTAATATTGATCTTAAAAATGTTAGCATTTATGAGGCTATTTGGGTAGATTATACATATGTTTATAAAAATACAAACATCATCCCTGAGCTACTGAGCTGATGGAGACCTCAGACAAATTCCTCCACCTGACACATGGTGATGTCAGATTTAGATTGTGATATGATTACAAAGTCTATGGAGCCCCTATACTTGAAAAATGTATGATTAGTTCATCCCATCGAAGGTGACGCGGGATTATATATAATGGAATCCATCCTTGGGCAATGAGATATTGAAAAAGGCTCAGAAAAATAAGAAGACAGACCCTTGTATGTGGAGAAACATTCATTCTAAAGCATAATAAAGGAATCCCTTAATCCAGAAGAAAAATGAACCACTTTTAGATCCCAATGGGATTACCTAAATTAGAGAACTAAATGATTACTATAAGATTCTATCCTACCTTGGAAAATGTACCATATCATTGGTGGGGCTATAAAGTGAAGTCTGTTGTTTTTTGTGAGGACCTACTTGGCTAGATTTCTAGTATTGTGGTTAAGAACCTACCTACTTATGGTCCATGAATCCAAAAGATTCTTCAATGTAGAGACATTTTTTATAGTATATGAAATAGAAAATGTTAGCCATAGATGGTTAATTACCTTGTTCAGGAAAATATCTATGCATGTTTATTATATGTGTACAATAGGAAGTCCCCATTCTGAATTTTAGGGACATTTTTGGTGTTGTGGTGAAGGATAGCAGCACAATTCAAGTCTTATATCATTCTATTAAGATTTTAGGTTCTTGAAGGACATTTTTTTCCATTAAACCAGGTCATTTCCGGTAACCATCCTTTATCCCTAAATCATGAAGAAGCCCTAAGGATTCTAAACATATCGGCAGAGTTCAACTTCGTCCAATTTGGTGATTTGGATACTAGGATATTCACTGAAAATAGAAAAATTGAAGATTATCTAAGGCCAAACATGAT
The DNA here is from genome assembly GCA_963277665.1 of Viscum album. Lineage (NCBI taxonomy): Eukaryota > Viridiplantae > Streptophyta > Magnoliopsida > Santalales > Viscaceae > Viscum > Viscum album. The sequence continues at coordinate 938,727,117 of OY728141.1, forward strand.
TACATTTAGATATATAGTACTAGAAGATCATATTTATAGTGAGATCATATGTGAGTCTTATGCTCCATATATATTTACCTTCTTATTCATGTTGTTGAAATAACCAAGTGTCTCTCCCATAATGCATGTTTTACTTTAAGAATACATGATGGTGGACCATAAATTTTGGATCCTAATGTCCTTGGAGGTATCTCAAATGTTAATCATGCTACCTTTATTTGTTTCATTTATTGGGATTAAATCTGGGCATGCTAGGGCTTGGATTTCTACATACAATAAATGGGAGTTAAAGAAAATCATTCCTTAAGTCATGGCTATGATGATTGATGATGTTGGAAAGCATGGTAGGAATGTTCTTCTTGAGGGTGATGATGATGAATCTTCATATACATCAATGTGATCTCACAAAAGGGTCATAGAGTATACCAGAGTTGAGACCACATCTTCAAGGATAATGAGGTCTAGTTGTCACTACTGGGAAGATACTCGATCTCTAATAACCTATGATCCTATTAGATTAGAGAGGCCTAAAAGATATTCAATGTATAAATATTTCAAGTATTTCTCATATGTGGATGAAATATCATGAGAGTACGTATTAACTTTGTTTATTCAAGTCTACTAGGGCATGAATCATGAAACCGATGACATGTGGGTATTTATCTATGTTGGAAGGAATATCCCAAAGCATGGAGATATTCAAGAGCCCTCCGATATTCAAACTGAAATCAATTTTTCTATTGTTGGGAAATATATTTAGGATCTGGATATGATGATATATTAAACTAATGATTAGATAATGGCAACTAATTGGGTATCTGATATGTTTGATTGAGCTACTACTGATGGGGTATCTAGTCAATTTGTGGAGGAATGGAATGAAAACATTGATGTTTGTGAGGTATCTCTCTCATTTTCTTTTTCCTTTCCTCCCTCATCCACCATTATTAACTTTTATGGGATTTATCTTGTGTTTGGATGGAATATAATAATAAACTCCAAGGGTGGTGATTAAGTCCCCAAAATATAGGCCCATAGCCACCCACATCGGAGTAGGGGTTGAATCAAAGTTCTCAAAACTGTATTTAGGTTTGAGGATAATGGTTAAAAATTTGGTATGAGTGTCTTATCACATTCCACATCCAATAATTATAAATAAAAGGACCAACATGATCCACACTCTATCTCAAGAAAATAAATTAAAGGGTAAAAAGTAGTCAGTCAGGTGTATCCACCATGATAATTCTTTTATAGGTCACTTAATCTCATGGATTTCCTAACAAACCCGCTTGAAAATGATTTTCATTTGCAGGATCTACTTCACATTACTCCCTTAAGGGGTCTAGAATTGATCCCTCAATGAATGAGGGGGGAATCCCAGATGAGGCACAACATTAAGCTTATAAATATGTCCCATTGATAGAAGAAGTGATGGTAGACGAATTTGTATGTACTCCTATTATTTTCGAGTGGGAGGAGGGACCTGGTAATCTCAGATGCATATCATAAGGTTTCATGTGTTGGTCTCTAACATTATTTCCTCCTGAAATTTATGATCTATCACTAAAACTGTAGGACCTTTAAATAGAAAAATCCTACCCTATTTTCATTCTGGAAGGGGATGATAGGGATCATAGATAGTCCAATGAAGGTGTCAATGATGATCATGGCTTCTAAGGGTTCAAAGAGGTCATGACTATTGAGATATTGGAATGTGAAATCAATAGTGGATCCAAATTTTGTCTAAATCTACTCTCCTTGGATACCCTTTATGGTGAGGATACTATGAGATGTGAGGGATTATAAAATGAAATAACAAATGAAATGACATATTGTAATGATATTTTGAAAAAATTTAATATCCACATCACTATATTGGAGTTACAGGACTTTAATAAGTTATTAAACAGACACCAGGTTTCTATTTATTGAATTTTCAAAGTCAATGAACCTGTTTACATTTTATATCTTACATTAGATCTTGACTTGTGACTCTTTGTTTATAAAAAACATTTTCATGGAAATTCATTAATAAGGAATCCAAGTACATCTTACCGCCATTAAGAAGGTAGTAATAGATGAGGGCTTCGATGTGGTAGATTTATAGGATCCATATATCCATGTTTTTGAACACTTTTAGGGGGAAATTCTTTTCCAGGAGACTCCCACTTAGAACATCAAGACTACGGAATTCATAGAGGCATCAATTCAAGCCATTGATCTAACAATGGGTGGGTGTTACCATATTCTGTAGTTATTTAAATATCTTTGTTGTATTCTAATTCCCGGATGTTACTTAACGGTATCTTCTACTATGTAGTTCCAGTGTCTTCAGTGGTTGAGCTTGAGAGGGGAGCATTCATCCCGTTAGCCCAAAATTAGAAAGGGGATTTGACAAAATATGGGAGGGAGAAGAGAAAGATTCCCCATTAAGTACGCTAATCCCAAAATAAATTTATCCCTCCAAAAATAGTTCTGAGTCACACTTGGAGTCATATGATACCCTTCAAACCAAACACTATATTTTTTGGTGAGACATATAGAAGAAAGTCCCTGAGACATGTCTTGAAGACCTACCCTTGAGACCTCTCTAAATTCCACTCATTATTGTCATTTTGGGATATAGAGGATTTGATTTAGAAAAATGAGGAATATAAAAGATCACAGAAATATTAGGTGCATCTAGTAGGATAGTTTTAAGGTCTCAAAAATTCCATATCCCATGCTGATCTGATCCATTCTAAGAAGGCTGAGGAGTATCAAAATTCCATTGATGGGAAATCTCTCAAAATTGGGTTCCTTAAATAATAATTAAATGACATCAAGGAATAGATAGTCTAATTATAATAATCCTTGATAGGGGCCTTGGAATAAGAATATATTTCATTACTCTGGAGTAGGGGAATCACCATAATGTTGGGGAGTCCATTTCAATAAAATTGTCCAGGATTTTGAAAACTACAGTTAATGCTCAGGCCGAAGTCTAATAACTCAAATCCTATATTGAGAATCACATGTCAAAATTGGTAGAGACGCACCAACATGTGTATGTTCTTTTCCTTTTAAAAACATGAATGGAATGGATTTTGTTTCCGATCATCAATTTTTTCATTCTTATCATCATTATAATCACAATATAATATTGAAAATGAATCAGTAGATTGAGTTCCACTATGTTATAATTACAACTATAGGGGTAAGGGAGTGATATTATATTTACCTATGTCTTTGGACCTAGCAATCATAGTTTGAATATTTCTAGGTTCATATGATAGACCCTACAAACATTGTGTATTTTTTGTTTCATCACCCTAATTGTTTTTCCTAGTCTATTAGGAAGAAGACTTAGTGGTCAAGACATGGATTTTTATTAGGATTTAATTTGTGGGATTTCAACCTAACAAGGTTTGTGAATTTTAAAAGTAATTTCTCAATTTTTTCCAAAAACATGTGGATTATATGTCTAGTGAGATGAGACTAAACTTTTATCCATGGTTCCCTTTGTGGGTTTTCAACCTGGTGAGTAATGTTTCTCTTTTTATATGTAGTTTAGAGTCTTAAAAGCCTGACTACTACAACTTATATTTTAGGTCAAATAGATTTTACCATGATATTTCAAAAGATGACCCATACAAGGCTTGTGGGCTGATAGTGTTTTTATATTCTCCAGTTGTGATAATGGGGATTTGAAGTCATGATTTTGTGATTATGAGATCTTAAACATGATACGAGACAAGCATGTGAGAAAAGGCCACATAACATGTTGGAAAAGATATTTATAGTATGGTATTTTTTGTGATTAGTGGAATAAAAGAGGTATCTTTTAGTCATAAATGTTCCACTGGTTAACAGAACTATTTTTTGGGTGAATTTATGAAAAGATAACTGGGAAATATTACTACATAGTCAAACGATAAAAACATCTGACTGATAGGACCATTTGGTGGGAAACTTATGTAAACCCAATTGAGGAGTATTATTGTATAGTTGGGAAATGTTTTCATTAGGATACAGAAATTATATTGTTGATGGAAAAAAGAATGGTTATGGAGATTCAGATTTCTCAAGACCATGAATGGAAGGTGTATAAGAATGATGGGAACATTTGTGTTAGAATTTTCCATGATGGGGGAAGCCTATTTTACATAAATTTGGTATATGTAGATGAGGTGAAATTCTATTTTGATCATAATATTGAATTGGAGGGGTCCTAGAATAAGTATATAACCTTTATCCCAGATTGGGGTTGTTTCCATTAATGGAGGGATATACATGCTTTGGATGTGGTGTTGGGGGGGCCAAGATTGGAGGATCTATGAATCACTACATGTATTGATTGGATGAGAATGAAGTCATATGCAGTTCTTTGGGTTGATGCGGTAGATGACCAACATCAGGAGAAAGGATCCTCCCTAACAAGGGTTGAAGCATCATGTAGTTTGATGTCTTTCATCTAGGACATATAACATTCTATTTAACGTCATATAACAAGGGAATTGATGGATCTAATTTAAGGTCATTTATCATTAATTGAAGGATTAGTATTTGGCTATTCCATGATGATATGAAAGAGAAAATTCTTCCATATTCAAGCATTATAAGGGAGGTAGAAAGATGTAATATGTGGGTTTCTAGATCCAAAAGGTGATATGTGAAAAATATGAAAGGAATCACTATGAACAACATTAAAATAGTGGATTCTAGCATAATGTAATTAATTATTAGGAAGATAAAAAAGGTATATCTGGAGGAAGAATGTGTAATTGGTTGAAAAACCCTTTCTATGGGTGACTTTATGAAAATACATCTCGGGTGTATTACTCCATAGTCAAACAACAACAAACATTGAATGAAAATCCATTTTGGGGGTTCAATTTATAAGAATCCAATTGGGGAATAATACTTCATAGTCATACAATAACATCATTAGTAATCTCATATTCTATTGATTATAGCCAAATAGTGTTTATGAAAATTCAAATTTCTCCGGAAAACGATTTTTGTTTTCGTAAGGAATGTTCACAAGTTATGTATTGTGTTTTTCATGTAAAAATAAATTAAAAATGGAGAGGAGTGTTTACGACACTACTCTCATCCATACACAAGGAAGATTAATTTCATTAATTTTGACTGGGCCCAAGATATAGGATCTAGGAACCACTAAATATCTTTTTGAAGTGAGAATCAAGACATATATAGTTTAATAATTAAACTACCCACACTTATTAAATTATTTTGTGGAGAAGGGGATTTAATTCATTATTATGGTTGGGCTTGAGACATAGAATTTGGGTGTAACTGCATGTCTCGTCAAAGTGAGAAACAATTAATACATAGTGTTTTAAAACCATGCAGTTTATTATCTTGATTCTAGGACTTACCGTACAGTTTGACATCATGCAACAAGGATGAGGGATCATATTAACATCGAATAAATGGGACGTCATCCATGTAGTTTAACTTCGACCAGTAAAGACAAATCGTGAAATTTAACATCATGTGACCGGGATAATGTGGTGAATTTTAGTTTTAGGGCTTATGACTACCACCATTATATTATGGAAATGATGGGTAATATGAGCCCTACTATGACAAGAATGTTCCAAAAAAATTTATTTGTGAGGAAGGAATTTGTAAACCAAGTTCTTGGGGGTTCTCGTATTATAATAAGTGACATGGGGAAAGAATGCATGGAATGACCATGGAATATATTCAAATAGTGGTTCCATAATGATTTTTTGTGTGGAATATGGAGATATAAGGGGATTCTACTAAGGATGAATGCACTAATAGTTGAGAAAAACAATTGGTGGGTGAATATATATTAAGCCAACTATGGTGTGTTATTTCATAGTTAAACAATGAAATCCTATAACAAATAGTTCCTTTTTGGTTGATTCCTTTATAAAAATTCAACTGGGGTGTATTACTACATTGTTAGAATAAGGCATCCTCAGTTATAACACATTTCATTTCCAATATATAATGAAAGTTTATAAAGATCCACAATTTCCCAGGATTGGGTGTATGATGTGTGGAAGGAATGTGTCGAAGCAGAAGGGAATCATTTGGACCGGAATTGTCCAAAGAGTGTGGAGACACATGGATATATCTGACTTATATTTGTAAGGGGACATTTATGTTTCCAAGATGGACTCCTGAAATAGGGAACCCAAATTAAGATATCCTGTATAGATATTTTTTTATACCGGAGAGGGGTAATTTTTCTTTACCCCATGGTTCAGACTAGGTCATGAGCCCTAGGAATCAGTATATAACCCTTTGATATGAGAACCAAGCCATACATAGTTCTTGAAAGGAGGTTTGGTGCGATACCAGCACCAAGGCTTGGGATCAACTCAAGTAAGGACTGAAATGTTACATAGTTTTACATCATGCAACATGGATGTAAACCGTGTTTTTTTACATCATTTTGTAATTAAATTTTGGTGTTTCATTTATAGTCTTTCAACCAAGAAAAATTTAACCTTTTCATGAACTGATATTCCTTGATCATGAGATGGGGGGGAGGGTCTTTCAAAATCACTTAATACCACGTGAAATATGATCGATGTGAGAAACAAGGAGTAATAATGGTTAATTTTTGTATATAAAAGTGATTAAAGAAAAAAATCGGGGAATTTTGATCTTGTGGACTCTAGACCAGGATATAATATTTTTTCATCACTAGGTATCTCATTGAAATGATAATTAATCCATATGTATGTCTAGGAATACTTAAAATCAAATGAGAGGAAAAATAATCATACTGTTTAGTGTCATGCGATAAGGATGTAGGTGATTGGACGTGAAGAAGGGATATTTTGACTAGATCGAGGACTATAGATATGGACATAACTACATATCCCATAATGATAGAAATCAATCCACAATTAGTTCTTGAATTAGTTAACCAAATTAATTAGTTATAGATGTGGCCAAAGGGGGGCCTTCTCTTGAATGATGGTTGGTCCCAAGACATAAGGTCTAGGCATCACTAAAAATCCCACATAAATGAGAATCAATGCACATATAATTATAAATTTAGGTGTGGTAGGATACTACCACCAAGAGTTGCAATCCATTCAATACAGGATCGAAATGCTATGATGTTTTACGTAATGCAACAAGGACATAAACCATGCTTTTTTACATTATTTGGTGAGGATGTTTTCATATTGTTTAACATCTCGTAACTTGTATTATGGAATATTTAGTTCAGAGTCTTAAAACTCGCACTTTAGAATATTATTTTTTTAGGTTGTATGACTAGGACCATATGGTGTACCTTTTAAGGCCATGCATCCAGGACCATGATGCTATTTAGTTTTAGATCATGTAACCAAGATAAAAAGAACCAAATAGTTTAGAATCATGTGAAAAGGATGTTAGTGATGTAGAGTTTTACATAATTTGACAAGGATAAGGGATTTTGTAGTTTTATGTCATGTAGGGAGGATGTGTATGTCATGTAGTTTAGCATCATGTTACAAGGATGTTAATGTCATGTAGTTTTATTTCATATGACATGGATGATGGACCATTCAATTTTACGTCATGTGGAATTGATGTTTATATCATGTTGGTTATTGTTGTCAGACTAGGACAATGATTTTATGTAGTTTGACTTCATGCATCACATGTGTGTGGATTCTTTATCTAAAAAAGTTTTTACTAAGAAACCTTTCATTTTCAGGGGCTGTTAAAAGCTCTCTATCCATAATAATCAATGAATAATCTCCATTATAATGGACCTTGTGTATGGAATACGGTCCCTCACACTTTGGATCATGATTTTGAGGTTTCATCTCTGGTATCATCAGAGTTCTGAGAAAAAGTACCAATTCTCCTTAGTGGAATGCGTAGAGGAAGGATTTTATTTTAAAATACCCTACTATATGATTTTGATGTACGTAACACTGATGCAATATATATAGTATTTTCTCATCGAGTTTATCTAATTCATATAGATATTTTTTGGATTGATCTTTTTTGGATATTTGATCACATATGGAAATGCAGAGTGAGGGAAATTGTAATTATATTGGTATGTCTTCTTAAGTCTTATATACCAATGAATACGAGGTTTCTTTAGTGGTTTTTTGGGTTATAGTCTTGTAATCCAACATGACATACAATATTTTTTCAGGACAATACTTTTTATCAATTTCCACCATCTTCTAGAGTATATTTGATAGGGTCTTATTGAAGGCATCTATCTGTCCATTAGCTGCTGTATAATAGAAAAAAGAATGGTTAGATTTGATATTTTACTCCTAATATAGCTTCTCTGACTCAATGGAATAAAAATTGGTTCCATTTTCTATTTGTATTACATGAGGGACATAGAATTTAATAATGATGTTGGATTTAATAATGATGATAACGCTTTTGTTCTTTAATGATTTGAGCGGTATTTCCTCATTCTAGTTAGATAAGAAGACGATAACAGTAATTGTGTAGTTCAACTACGTGGACTTAGCTGGGAGATATGACCCTATGATATCCATTCCCCATATAAAAAATGGATAAGATTATTTGGATATGTACAAAAACTATGGGGGTTTATGGATGAAGTTTATGTGCACTCGAAAGGAATTAAATTTCATGGTGATTTTTTTTTCAATCCTATACCATTAAGTCCAAAAGTATCCTAACCGTAAGATTTGATGGGAAAGCCTGAACCGTGACTATTGGGAACTATAGGATCCTATGTAAACTTATTTTATGATAATGAATGTCTCTTCCCCATCAATACATCTGATAAGGACACCATTGAACCGTCTTTTATAAAGGAAATTTTGGTGATTTGGGCCATTATAAAGAGTAAATTTGTTCATTCATCATCAGATTCTATCTTTCCTAGATCTTTCTAATGAGATCACTCCATTTTAAAGGCAGTCCACAATGGTAATCATCTAGTCAGTTATAGGACCTTGAGGTTCAACGAATTAGTTAATCTTATTGATTTTCCCCATGTTGACATGAGAAAAAATGTGCCACCATTCAATAGTGCATAATTCCCATGATTGCTTCATCCTGATATGTATCTACCAAATCCCTGTTTTAATTTTCCAATGCATTTGATTTGGAATTTTATGATCATAAAATGAGATTCAATGTTGGATACGAGGGAAATAATTCCACTAACCCGTAGATATAGTCATGTTGGAGGATTATCTCCACTTTTCTATTATCATAATTCCCATTGATCTACTTGATTTCCAAATATGAATAAACTTTCAATTTCAAGAGGTCTACTGGTATTTGATGTTTTAGTTGTATCTCTGTGATGAGGGCCATATACTCTATCTCATTGTTTGTGAAAAATTCTTATGACATGAAAGAGTAAGGAAATACATCCTTTTCTAGAGAGATAATCATGACTCCTAACCCAAATTTATTGATCTTGGGTTGTTACATTCTCTACCCTATTGGGATTATGGATGTGCCTTAAAAATTAATTTTATATATATAGGGGTAATCTTGAATAGTAATTTCATCTTCAGGAAGTAATTCAGTATTTGATGATTTTATTTTTGGAGATGGATTTTTTTCACGGAATTATTCCAAATCCTAGCCTTTCACTAATTTCTGAGGTGCAAACCGAATGTCAAACTACCATATTATCACTTACCACCATTACAAATTTTATATCATCAATGGATTAATAAAGATGTATTTGATCGGGTTGTAGCGACAGACGAAATAGACCTCATGGGGTTGCAGATAGTGCCTCAGCTTCTAAACTGTGAAGATTAACACCAGGAATCTCTTCTTGATATTTGAATAATAAATCTAAGTATAATTCATAGTTAAACTAGGATAATAAATTATTTTTTCATTCCCAATGCCTTTATTTTGTGTAAGAAAATATCCCTGTGATCGTTCCAGGTTTTTCACATACAAAATAAGTGGTTCCCCTTCAAGAGGAGGCGTCAACACTGGTGTACTCAACATATATTTAATGGTACATTTGAATGATTCATGAAAATATTCCTTCCACTGATATGTGATCCCCTTTCTCATTAACCCAGTGAAGATAAAACATTTACCTGTGAGGTTTTCAATAACGTGATGAATGTAGGATAACTATCTCTATAATCCTCTCAACTCATTATGTTTTCAACGAGTATAAATAATATGGATATTAATGTACTTATTAGGGTTAAATTCAATGCCTCTATGGTGTATGACAAAGCTAAGTAAATTTCATAAGGTCACTCTGAATGAACATTTGATGGGATTAATCTTTAGGCAATGCAACTACAGTTTGTTGAATATGGTATCAAGGTCATTCAGGTGATTAGAAAATTTAAAAGACATCACCACCAAATCATTAATGTATAATTTGATGAATTTTCCTAGAAAGGGTTTTAATATTCAATTCATAGCACATTGGTATGTGGCACTATAATTATCTAATAAAAATTTCATTACCTAGTAGCAGAACACTCCCTAGGGGGCCCTGATGGTAGTGGATTATTCATCTTCTGAGTCCATTTAGATTTTTTTAAACCCAAAATATGCATCCATGAAGGAATGGTCTTGATATACAGTCATTTCATCAATCATTAGACCCTTTGTTGGGATCGATAAGTTATCCTTTAAACAATTCCATTTGAGATCTATAAAATTGATGCAAACCCTAATTTTACCATTCTTCTACTTTACCATGACTATATTAGCTAGCCATTTCAGATAATGAACATCCAAAATAAAATTTTCTCTAATAAACTTGTATAATTTATCCTTAATTTTAGTATATTGAGTCAGGTGTGTCCTTATGGATAACTTTTTATAGCCTCATATGTTTTCTGGAATGTCTGGGTGGTGAGTTTCCACATCAGATTAAGGAATTGAAATTTATTTTTTAATTCCATACAAGCATGTCCCGATGCTGATTCATAAAGGTGTTATATACCTCTTGTTCCTCGGAATTCATTCTTACACAGATCAACATGGTTTGTGGGTCCTTCTCTATTCCCAGGTCTATTTTCTTAAGCTCATCAATGATGGTAGAGTTTACTTCCTAAAATGATTGTGAAGTAACCCTCAGGTCTCCCTCCTCTTTTTCCTCCTCGTACTCTTCTTATTCCACTTTTTACTTTTCCCGATTGGACATCAGTGATAAATTAAATTTCTCAGAGTTAGGAGTGGAGTCAATATTTTGACCTCCAGGAGATGAAGCAGCTTCTTTGACCTAATTGTCGATGTGGGGTCTCTTTGAAGCTCTACAGGGGAGACAATAGGTTGAGAATGTGTATCTTCACTATCTCTTATTTAAATGATAGCTAATTTATATTCCACTAAAAATTTAAGGAGTCATTTAAGCTCATTAGAAGGAATAGATACATTTTCATCTGAACTACTACAACTGTTTGGAGAGTTGAATACATCTTCTATGCTATCAAGCTATGTGATCAGGATTGATATCATGAATTTTACTAAACTTGTGCCTAAAATTGGGCTCATGACTTCAATATGATTAATGGAAAGAACATACTCTTTAATGATATGCTTGAAACTATTGACCAAGTAATTTATAGACCATTCATAAAATTAATTCAAGAAACTTTGTTTGTCAGGGTTTTCTTCCCTTCCATCTGGTATAATCCCACATTGATTTATTACAACTCAGAAGATTTAAAAGAATATTTATCACCATGAAATGTCAAAATTTGGCCATTAATTCATTACTTGAGACATTGGTGGTATGTCGAGGATATTTCCACTTGATGATGTAACTAGGGCCTTCCTTGAAGAACATTGAAGCCCATATCTTTCTGAATAACTAGAAATATTGAGTTGGATATAAGGTCCCCGAATTATGTCCTAAGTTTGATTCTATCGAGAGGCTTTCTCTCACTCTTGTTGTAACCCTATAACATTAGAGGAGAGAGGGATAATATCCATTCACTATAACCTAGCCAATGAAATTTTCAGACTAGAATGAGGATGATAATTGAGTCATTGTCAATGAAATACCCTCAGATACAAACATCGTTTATCCCACCAAAAACATAAAAGTGTCTGATTTTCTACAGTATAATGGATCCTTGGACATACATCATGAAAGAGATGTTCATGTGACAATATTAAATATCAATCTCACTACGATATAGTTCAGTAGAAACAACCAAAAATTCAAACTCTTGAGGGCTCAATAAAGCTTCTATGAGCTAATAAATAATGTCTTTTTATAAAATGAGAGTATCTATAATCAACATATTATCTAGAAATAGGGACAATTTCTTTATAATATCATACATCAGAGCTATATTTTTTCTCTTTTTGTCATGAGACTACTCTTTCACAGACACTTTCAGGGACAAAGTACTTGATTTTGGATGATTAGTCCTTGAAATAGGAGTTGAAGGCAATATTTTCTTTTTGTGTTAAGGATAAGTAGGCCTAACTTCTCATCAACATTGGTGAGGAAGTTTCATCCCCCCAGTCAATATTCCAGAATAATCAGGTTAAGGAAACTCATAAAATTGGTTGGGAAATGTTCCTGTTCCTTTTGTGTCTGCTAGAGAGCTCTCCCATAAGCATTGGTGGCATAGAAAGTATGACCAGGGATGTGCCTAGAGTGTTGATTTCTATTGCGTTTGTGTCTTCCCCCGTATCCTAGTAACTGGATACCACTTATTATAATACCATAATATGATGTAGGGAATTTAGGTTCTTGACCAAATTATTCATCATAAAAATGATCCATTCAGTGAATGACTTTAGTGTAATTTGATATTAACTCCTCATAAAACAAGGAATCGGTATGGTGGGCCAACTCTGAGGGTACTTTTTGTTGGGGTGATTCCCATTCTATTGGGACATTATGCATGAGTTCTAAGAGAGTCAAATGAATCTTTTTCCTTGTAATAGGTTAATCTTCATATGTTTCTCCCACTTTTCTGGCCATTTCAGTTTTTAGAAGATTGACCTTTAGAGGGATATGGTATCGACAATGTCATATGTGTTGTAGTAGAAGAAGATGGGGGCATTTTTGGTTGCTTCAACTATTATTGTAGAATATAATGAATCCATTTGATTATATTTTAGACCATCCAATAACTAAACTTCTTCACACTATTTCTATTAACTTCCTTCCATTCACTCCCCCACTCCGGATTGGAGGAAGAATCCCAGGCTACTTGCATGGGTGTGTTACCTAGCTTCACTTTCCTAGAGTCCACCATTTTTTGTACGATTTCATTTAAAACAAAGCATTCCTATATGGCTTTCCCTAATTATTGGTGGAAGAGAATTTTTTTGGAGATCTTTAAGACCATCCTTGTCATGTCTCTTAGGATTCGACAACATGGTTTATTTTTTCTCTAGAGTTGAGATGAAGTAGCCAGTGAATTCATCATCTTGGAAATAATAAATCGTGTTCTTCATATCATAAATTTTTTTTATCCTTTTCACCTTTACTCTTTCCAATGACGTGGTAAATTTTTATGAAACCGGAGAGGGTAAATCAAATGATATGATATAGGATTTAGAGTTGGAGTGACTGTAGGTTCTAGGTTAAGCATGCTAGAGAAAGCCCTAGTTTCCCTATTATCTTCCCTTGAGTTGATGGAACACCTCAGGACTTATCCTTGTTTCATGAGATGGAGATTTCCAATATTTGATAAATTTTGACAATACCACAAACACCTCCTATATATTAAATAGAGATGAGTGGTGTGCACAACTCAACGAAAATATTATCTATGAATATGTACAACAAATCTTCTTGAGGAAGTTGGATACTTAGGGATTATATTAAACGCTTCCTCTAAGACCCTCTCATTATTCTGCTATTTTCTATTTGGGAAGTCCATGTCTATAATCTTTAATGGTGTAGAGCTGAATTAGAAGAAAAACCTCTGGGTAATATCTTTATATCCTGCAATTGGCCGATCTGAAAAACTATACCACACAAATGTTGGTCACTTTAGTTTTTTCAATAATTACTTATTTTTTACTACTTATTTTTATATAGGGTTCCCCGTCATGGGATCACAATGGGACATGAAATGCATCAAATGTTGCTCTGGGTCCCCCAATCCATTAAAAATTGGAAATTTAGGGTTCCAAAAATTTGACGAGGGAGGGTTCAGATGAACCCATTTGGGGTAAAGATTCTTTTCCAGTTATATCAGCAAACAACTCTCCTACAAAGATTCTAATCAACCCATTAGTGACTCGGTGGTATTTATGAACCCTTGAGGAATGTGTAATTGAGAAGATTATTGAAAAGGGAAAAAATAGGTAGGAAAAACTGTGTGGGATCTTCTAGTGTCTACTATGGGTAACCCACAAAGGAAGGACTGTGAGGATGCACCTAACCATGTTCTAGTTGTATACCCAAAGGAGGGAACTCTCTTTCTACTATCATGGAAACCAAATATATTGGTTTTCTAAACCCCTCATTGAATTGGTGTTGTAGACCCATTTCAATTTCTAGGATGAAGCCTCATTATTAAGGTTTTCTATTTGGGATTTCTAATTGAGGTTCTTCTTGTAGAACATATCTGGTAGGGATATTTCCTTAGAGTAATTCTACCTTGACTTTTCTCAAATCCTTCATTTATTCCTCATACCAAGAGAACCTTTCCTATAGTTTGAGGAGTTAAAATTCTTCAAGATGTCGGTTAGGTACTTATTTTCCTTTACGCTTTTCCTTCGGTAATTTTCGTTTATGTGGAAGAACATGAACATTAAAAGGATTCTCAAATTCCTAGTGAGCCTCTAGTTATGGGTATGCACAACTACTTAAATTTTTTTTAGTGTGGACTATATTATGAACTGAAACTTCTTCCTCTTGATCCTATGTTTTGGCCATATATTCTCTAGCATCTTTAGGGGTGGTGTTATCAACATTCATCGATTTATAACACATTTTGTGAATTTTAGAATCATTATTGATATATATTTTTCACCCACCATGAGGCATTTTCCTTCCCTCTTGTAGCTCTTGGGATTTTTTCACTGAGGGTGATTCAAATGGAATGTCCAGAAAATATTTTTGTTCAATTTACAAGTGAGGATACCAATTCATGATATAAGGTGATCTGGGAAGATCTATTTTTTAGTGTTCCCACTAATCGAGAGAAGATTAACTTCTTTTGAATATGAGATTGTTCCTGAAAATATCCCTCACCCCTATGGGTTGGGGTTGTTCCTGTTCCATATTTACAACCTCTCAAGCTTGTTTTATGACCTTGAATGTAACATCCCATAAAACCTTTAGAAACCCAAAAACCCCATAAAAACCTAAAACCACTAAACAATCTAAAAACACTTTAAATTCCAAAAATGTTAAAAAACTCTAAAAAAAATAAACACCCTAAAAAATCAAAAAACCCATAAAACCAAAATAAACATAAAACCCCTAAAAACACTAAAATCCCTAAAAATACCAAAAACCCTAAAAGAAATAAAAAACCTAAAAAAGAAATAAAAATACCTAAAAACATAAAAACTCCTAAAAACCCTAAATACCTGGAAACCACAAAGATAACCTTAAAAAACTTAAAACACCTAAAACCCCTAAAAACCAAGAAAATGATTAAACCCCTAAAATCAAAAAAACCATAAAACACCTAAAATCCTTAAAAACCCTAAAACCCCTAAATACCATAAAATCCAAAAAAATCCTAAAAAAATTTAAAAGAACTTTAAAATATTCATAACACCTAAGAAAACCTTAAAAACCTAAAAACACAAAAAACCCCTAAAAACCTAAAAATTGATAAAAACCCTAAAAATCCTTTAAAAGACCCAAAAAAAACCCTAAACCCCCCTAAAAACATAAAATCCCTTGATAACATAAAAACCCATAAAACCCTAAAAAACCAGAAAAAACCATAAAAACCTAAAAATTATGAAAGACCCATAAAAACCCAAGAAACCACTAAATACTCCATAAAACCCATTTTAACCCAAAAAGTTAGAAAAATATAAAAACCATAAAACCCTAAAAACCGAAAAAATCCAAAAAACCCAAAAAACCCTAAAAAACCCTAAATCCCAAAAAACCCCGCCAAACCCTAAATACCATAAAAATTATAAAAACATCCAAAAAATCCTTAAAAACATGAAAAACACTAAAAACACTGATAAACCCTAATAAATATTAAAAAACTAAAAAACACATAAAAACCTTAAAAACCTAAAGAATGATGAAAACCATACAAAACAATTAAAACCCTCAAATCCTTAAAAACCATAAAAACCCATAAAAATCCTAAAAAAATCCAAAAAATCCTTAAAAACATATAAAATCATAAAAACACAGAAAACCTATGAAAAAATCAACAACATAAAAACACATGAAACACCTAAAACCTAAAAACTGCTAAAAACCCAAAAATCTAAAATGACTTGAAAACCCCTAAAACCCCTAAAAACCATAAAAGCCTGAAAAACATAAAAAACCATAAAACCCCATAAAACTCTAAAAACCCAAAAAAAATCTAAAACACCTTTAAACACCAAAAATAAAATGAAAAACTCTAAAAGACCAGAAAAACCTAAAATAACAAAAAAATCCTAAAAAACCATAAAAATTCTAAAACCCTAAAAAACCCTTAAACCCATCAAAATCCCTAAAAACCATAAAATCTATAAAAACCCTCAATGATTCCCAATAATACATAAAAACATTAAAAACCCCAAAACAAACTAAAACCCTCTAATAAAATATTAACAACCCAAGAATAATTGAAACCCAGAAAAACCAAAAAACCATAAGAACCCTTGAAAACCTTTAAAACCCTAACAACCCATAAATACAAAAAAACCCCTAAAACCCCATAGAAAAATATAAAAACCCATTTAAGAATGTAAAAAATTTAACAAAATCTAAAATGAATTAATATCCTATAAAACTCAAGAAAACCCTAAAAACCCCAAAAAACTAAAAAAACACCTAAAACCCCAAAAAATCATAAAAACCACTAAAACCCTTAGAATCCCTAAAAACCATAAAAATCCATTAAAATCCTAAATAACCCCTAAAATCCCTAAAAATGTTAAAACTATAAAAAACCCGAAAACCCTAACAAACCTTCAAAACCTAAAAACACATAAAACCTATAAAAACATTAAAAAAATTATAGAAACCATAAAAACCAGTAAAACCCTTAAAAATCATAAAAAGATAAAAATCCCTAAAACCCCTAAAAAACCGTAAAATCCTAAAAAAGTGCATAAAAATCTCCAAAAACATAAAAAACCATACAACTCTGAAATCCCCTAAGAAAACCATAAAAACATAAAAACACTTAAAACCTCTAAAAACCTAAAAACCATAAAACCCTTAAACACCCTAAAAACCCAAAAACCCCCAAACTACCATAAAACACATAAAAACATTAAAAAACCATAAAACCACATAAAAATCCAGAGAATACACTAAAAACACTAAAAACCCCTTAAAGCACTAAAACCCTAAATACCATCTAAACCCCTAAAAAACCTAAGAAATATAAAAATCATAAAAAGCCCTAAAAATCCCTAAAATAGAAAAACTTAAATCCCTGAACAACCATAAGAAAACATTTAAAAACCAAAAAACACTTAAAACCCCCCAAAAATATGAAAATTATAAAAACCATAAAAATTCTAAATCCCTAAAAAACTCTAAAATCCCTTCGAATCCCTAACACCTTAAAAACCCATAAAAATTCTTAAAAAACCGCTAAAAATCAATAAAAATTGAAAAAAAACCCTAAAATACCTAAATAACCTAAAGAAAACAATAAAAACATATAAACACTAAAAAATCCTAAAAAACCTAAATACGCCAAAAAACATAAAAATCCTAAAAATCCATAAAAACTATAAAAACCCCTAAAAACATTAGAAAAACACTAATCCCATAAAAACGTAAAAACTACTAATAACTCTAGAAAATTTAAAACATAAAAAATGATTAAAAACTATTAGAAACCTTAAAAACAGTAAATAACTCAAATATCTTTAAAACCCCCAAAACCTATAAAAACCCTAAAAACCATCAAAATCTCTAAAACCCCTAAAAACGATAAACATTATAAAAATTCCCTAAAATTCCCTAAAAACATAAAAGCCCCAGAATTCCTGAAAATGATGATGAAAACCATAAAAAACATTTAACACTTCAAACCCATAGTGATATTAAACATTTAAAAATCCTAAAAACCCCTATAAAACCCTAAAACCATCAAATCCCTAAAAACATAATAAACCATAAAAATCATAAAAACTCTAAAAACAAAAAAACAAAAGAACACGGAAAGCCCATAAGAAAAAATTAAAAACCTAAAAAAAAGTAAGACCCATAAAAAACCTAAAAAAGAAAAAACACCCTAAAAACCTTAAAAGACCCTAAAACCCCCGAAAAACCATAAAAACTCTAAAAACATTAAAAACCCTAAATACCCATGACACCCCATAAATCAACTAAAAAATCTAAAACCCTTTAAACCCCTATAAGGTTAAAAAATATAAAAAACGAATAAAACCCTAAAAAACTCAAAAACCCTAAAAACTGAAAATACCATATAAACCCTAAAACCCAAAAAAACTATAAAGCCCCTCAAAATCCCTAAAAACACTAAAATTATATAAAAATACAATATATATATATAAATCCATTAAAAGGTAAAAACCCCCTAAAAAACCTGAAATCCCCTAAAAAATTTTAAATAAATAAATACACATAAAACCACTAAAAAACATAAAAATGCTAAAAAATCTAAAAACTATAAAATCTTCAAAATCCATAAAAAGCTCTAAAAACCCTAAAAATCATAAAACCCCTAAAAATAAATAGAAAAAAAAATCGAAAACCCCGAAAAAACTCTATGAAAACTATAAAAACCAGAAATCACATAAGACACTTAAAGATCCTAAAAACCCGTAAAACCACAGAAACCGTAAAATGACCATAAAACCATAAAACCCCTTAAATTGATAAAATAACATCAAAACCATAAACCCATAAAAACAATTAAAACCACTAAAAAACTATTATATCCCTTTAAAACCCTCAAAACCTAAAAAACTCAAAAAAAACATTAAAAATCATAAAAACACAAAAAAACCCAAAAATCCCAAAAAACATAAAAACCTAAAAGAACTAAAATCCCCAAAAACCTCAAAATCAATAAAAACCAAAAACCCTATAAAATATTAAAAAATAACTAAAAATACTTAAAAACAACAAAAACCCTAAAACCCTAAAAACCCTTAGAAAATAATAAAAATATGAAAGCATTTAAAACCCCTAAAAACCTAAAAAACAAAACCACTAAAACTCCCTAAAAACCATAAAAACATAATAATCCCTAAAAACACTAAAAAACATTAAAAAGTTCCTTAAACCCAAGGAACACTTCAAAAAAAATTAAAAACTCTAAAAACCCAAAATACTAATAAAAATACCATAAAACCCCTTAAAGACAATAAAATACCTAATAAACTAAAAAGTTCATAAAAACTCATAAAAATGTAAAAATACCCTAAAAACTCAAAATAACTCTAAAACTATAAAAACTATTTAAACCCCCAAAGGATAAAAAATCTAAAAACCCTAAAACCCTAAAAGATCCCCTAAAACCCAAAAAAAACGAAAAAACTGAAAAAACACTAAAAATCCCCAAAACCCCTCAAAATCCAAAGAAACCCAAGAAACCCCAAAAGACCATAAAAATCCTAAAATCCCTAAAACCATAAAAACGTAAAAACTCTATAACCCATTAAAAAGGCCCAGAAAACCTAAAAAACCTAAAAACACTTAAAATCCCTAAAAAACCAAAAAAACCATAGAAAACCCTAATAACCCTAAAAACCATAATAAACCCTATTAACCCATGAAAACCCAAAAAAACACTAAAACCCAAAAAAGCCTTTAAACCCATTAAAATTTTAAAAACTCTAAAGGCCTTCAAAACCAAAAAAAAACATAAAAACCCGTTAAAAGAGAAAAACCATTAAAAACCTAAAATTCATAAAATACTATAAAACCCCAAAATCCCTAAAAAACTTTAATATTAATTAAATTCCTACAAAATCCCTAAATCTACCAAAAAACCATAAAAATTCTGAAAAACCATTAGAAAAATGTATAAACATAAAAACACCTAAAACCCCTAAAAAAAACAAAAAACCCCTAAAAGTCCCCAAGAACCCCGAATATCCCTAAACACCAAAAAATATTAAAAACCATAAAAATACTAAAAAAAATTTAAAACCCCTAAAAACTCTAATACATCATTAAACCCCTAAAAATGTTAAAAAACTCTAAAAACCCATAAAACCATAAAAATACTAAAAACCCACAAAATCCATAAAAGCCATAGAAACCCATAAAATCCTGCAAAAATCTGAGAATCCCAAAAAACCATAACAATCGTAAAAAATCGTAAAAAAATCCTTAAAATTTTAAAAAAATATAAAAAACCTTAACACCCCTAAGAAAACATTAAAAACCTTAAAAACCTTCAAAAGACCTAAAAACCCTCGAAAACCATGTAAATCCCAAAAATTCCTAAAACCCCCTAAAGACATAAAACCCTTAAAAAACCATAAAACCCTCAAAAGACCTAAAAACCCTCCAAAACCATGTAAATACCAAAAAGTCCTAAAACCCCCTAAAGACATAAAACCCTTAAAAAACTTATAAAACACTAAGAAAAACATTAAAAAAACTAAAAACACTTAAAATCCCTAAAAACCCTAAATAATGCTAAAACGCTTAAAAAGCCTAAAAACCTTAAGAATCCCTAAAAACCAAAAACAAAATAGAAAAAATACCTAAAAGACCTAAAAACATAAAAAAACTATAAAAACCCTGAAAACCCCAAATAAAACCTTAAAAACATAAGAACATGTAAAACCCCTAAAAACTAAAAAAACTCTATAAACCATAAAAAATCCATCAAAACCATAAAAAACACTAAAATCACACAAAATACCAAAAAAACAGTAAAAACCCATAAAATCATAATAAATTCCTAAAAATCCTAAAAAAGTAAAAAACCATAAATACCCTAAAAACCCTAAGAAAATTCTTAAAACCTAAAAACATGTAAAACCCCTAAAAAACTAAAAATGATGAAATCAATAAAGACATAAAAAATATCAAAAAAATATAAAACACCTAAAAACTATATAACCCCTAGATACCTAAAATAACTCCCAAAACCCATAAAAATCATAAAACACTACAACTCTAAAACCCTTTAAACCCCTGAAAACATTAAAAAACTATAAAAACCATAATAACCCAAAAAACACTGAAAACCCCAAAGAAAACAATATGAAACTGAAAACACTTAAACCCCTTAAATACCTAAAAACCCCAATGAAACCCTGAAAACATAAAAAAACTAAAAACCCTAATATATATTAAAATCAGGAAAAATCCCTAAATATACCTAAAAACTTAAAATTCCATAAATTCACAGAAAACCACAAAGAAAACATTAAAAACCTAGAAAAACATAGAACACCTAAAAAACCTAAAAAATTAAGACACACCTATAAATCTCAAAAGAAACCCTAAAAACACTAAAAACCACTAAAACCCATAAAAACCCTTAAAACATTATAAACCCTGTGAAAATCATTAAAACCTTAAAACCCACAAAAATCAATAAAAATTCCTTAATCCCCTAAAAACAATAAAAAACTCTAAAAAATATTTAAAAACGTAAATAACCCTAAAAATCTGGAAAACACATAAGAAAAACATAAAAAAACTTAAAACCCCTAAAAACGTAAAAATTCTAAAATCCCTAAACCCATAAATCTCCTAAAAACATTAAAAAACCCATAAAAACCTACAAAAAGTACTAAAAATTATAAAAAAAATTTAAACCCACAAAAACTTCAAAAAGAATAAGAAACAGTAAAATCCCTAAAAAACTCTACAAACCCTTAAAAACCTAGAAACCTATATAAAACCTAAAAAATCCATACAATGTAAAAAAACGTAAAAACCGTGAAAACCCCTAAGAAAACCTATTAATCCTAAAAACCATAAAATCTCTTACAAACCCAAAAAATCACCAAAACTCCTAAAAATCCATAAAACCCCTAAGTATATCTAAAAAAACTAAAAAAATCAAAAAATCAAAAAAATTCCTTAAAAATTCCTAAAAATATAAAATACCCTAAATACCCAACAAAAATATTAGAAACATAAAAATAACTAAAACACCAAAAAACCATAAAAACAAAAACCCAAAACCCTAAAATCAAAAACCCAAAACCCTATTAAAACACTAAAAACCCTAAACCCCCCATTACCATAAATCAACTAAATTCTTTAAAAATAAAAAAACCCAAAAACCCACTACAAACACTAAAAACCCATCAAACCCCTAAAACCAATAAAAAATTAAAAAATATTAAAAAACCATACAAAATTAAAAAACCCCTAAAAACAAATGAAAACCAAAAAAGTAATAAAAACCCTAAAAATCCCTAAACACCATAAGAATCCCTAAAATCCCTAATAAACCATGAAATTCTTAAAAGATGCCTTAAATATACATAAAAATGAATTTTCATTTTTGTCATTTTCTTAGTGGTGTTGAGTGTTTTTATGGGATTTACGTTTTTATGTATTTTTAGATTTTTTTTTAAATTTTATGGGGTTTTAGGGTTTTAGTTATTTTGAATGTTCTTAGGGTTTTTATGGTTTTTATTTTTTTCGTTTTAATGGTTTTTTTGTTTTTTTTTTGTTTCCTATGGTTTTTATATTTTTTAATGTTTTTTGGGGTTTAGTGGGGTTTCTATAAGTTTTAGTTGGTTTTTTGTGGTTTTATAGGTTATTAGTGTTTTTAGGGTTGTTTAGGGTTATTAAGTGTTTATGGGGTTTTATGGTGTTTAGGATCCTTTTATGATTTTTTTTTGGTTTTACATTTTTTTCAGTTTAACTATTTTTATGTTTTCATGTTTCTCTTTGGGTTTTTAGTATTTTTTGGGTTTTTTACATTGATAAGGACTTATAGGGATTTTGGTGATTTTTCATTTTTTAGGGTTTTTATGGGTTTTTAAAATTCTTAATGTTTGTAGGGGTTTAATTTTTTTTTTTGGTTTTTAAGGGTTTTAAGTGTTATTAGGTATTCATGGTTTTCTTATAGGTTTTCAAATTTTTTATGATTTTTTATGTTTTTAATTATTTTTATGGTTTTTAGTATTTATATTTTTTTCAATATTTTTTGGTATTTTAATGGTTATTAGGTTTCTAAAGGGTTTTTGGGATTTTATGGTTTTATGTTTTTTTAGGTTTTTTGAGGTTTTTGGCATTTCTATGTTTTTTTATATTTGTTTAAAAAAATTAGTTTAATGTTTTTTTAGAGTTTTTACTGGATTTTAGGGGTTTCATGAGATTTTAAGGTTTTTAATGTTTTTAGAGTTTTCTGTGGGTTTTAAGGGTTTTAGGGTTTTCAAAATATTTTCTTGGGTTTCAGGGATTTTGGAATTTTTTAGGTTTTTTGGGGGTTTTATGTTCTTTTTGGTATTAATGGTTTTCTCATGGGCTTTCCTATTTTGTATATTTTTCACGTAATTAATGATTCTTAGGGATTTTTAGGATTTTTTAGGGGATTTCAGTTTTTTGGGATTTTGAGGGGTTGTAGGGATTTTTAGGTGTTTTAGAATTTTTAGAGTTTTTACAGGATAAATATTTTTTAATTTTCTATGTTTTTCATAGGGTATTTAATAGTTTTTATAGTTTTTAAAATTTTTAGGAACTTTTAGGGATTTTTTAGGACATTATGGGTTTTTAGGGTTTTTAGTGATATCGAGAATTTTTATGGGATTTAAGGGATTTTATAGTTGTTTGTGTTTTAGTTTATTTTTTGTGTTTTTTAGGTTTTTGTAGTTTTTTATACTTTTTAAATCTTATTAGGTGTTTAAAGGGGTTTGATACCTTTTTTTTATTTTTATGGGTTTTCCTTTTTATGGTTTTTAGCAATTTATGGTTTTTAGTTTTTTGGGGGGTTTTAGGTATTTTAGCAGTTTTTATATTTTTTGTGGTATTAATTGTTTTTAGGATTTAAAGGATTCGTTTGTGGTTTTAGGGTTTTTAGGGCCTTTATGTTTTTAGGGTTTTTAGGGTTTTTAGGTTTTTAGTGTTTTAAGGATTTTTATGGTTTTTTAGTGTTTGTTGATTTTTATGTTATTTTTTAGTGTTTTTAACATTTTAAGTGGTATAGTGTTTTAACTTCTTAAGTGGTTTTCAGGTTTTTATTGTTATAGGGTTTTCATGGTCTTTAGGGTATTTTAAATTTTTTTGGGTTTTAAGTGTTATTTGGTTTTTAAGGTGTTCTTATGGTTTTTTAGTTTTATAGGGTATTTTTTTACATTTTTTGGGGTTTTAGGGATTTTTTTAGTATTTTATGGTTTTTAGGGGTTATTTTTTCTTTTTTAGGGTTTTAGATATTTTTTGGGATTTTATGTGTTTTTACGGTTTTTATTGATTTTGAGGGTTATAGGGTTTTTATGATTATATTATTATTTTTGTGTTTTTAGGTTTTTCATTTTTTAGGGTTTTAAGGTCTTTAATATTTTTAATTTTTTGGGGTTTAAAGGGTTTTAAGAGTTTTATAGGTTTTATGGTTTTTATAGGTTTTTGGGTTCTTATGGTTTTAAAGGGATTTAGCATTTTAGTGGTATTAGAGAATTTTTGGGAATTCATATGGTTATTATCTTTTTTGGGTGTTTAAGGGGTTTTAAGTGTTTTTAGGTTTTTATGGTTTTCTTTTGGTTGTTCAATGGTTTTAGGGTTTTTTATGTTTTTGGTGATTTTTAGGGTGTTTATGATTTTTATGGTTTTGGGGGTTTTATGGATTTTGAGTGATATTAGGTTTCTTTTCTGTTTTTAGGATTTTTTATAATGTTTATCATTTTTAGGTTTTTTAGGGTATTAAGTGTTCTTTGGGTTTATTTTTTTTCTTATGTGCTTTCATGGTTTTACATTTTTTTACATTTTAAGTATTTTTTGGGATTTTATATAATGTTATGGTATTTAATGATTAGAGCTTTTTTAGGGTTTTTATAGTTTTTTGGTTCGTTATGTTTTAGGGTTTTTTCGGTGGTTAGGGTTTTATGGTGTTTTAGTTTTTTTAATATTTTTATGGGTTTAAATAGTTTTTTTATTTGTGAGTTTTAGGGTTTTTATAGGATTTTGTGGTTTTTATCATTTTATGGTAATTGAGGTCTTTAAGGTTTTTATGGTTTTTAGGGGTTTTTTGGTGTTTAGTTTTTTTTCATTTTTAGGTTTTTATTGTTTCTTATAGTTTTATAACATTATTAGGGGTTTAAATGATTTTTATAGTCATAGGGGGTTTTAGTGTTTTTATGGGGTTGTTTGGGTTTTTAAGGTTTTTAGAGGTTTCATGATTTTAGTGGCTTTAAGTTTTTCATTTTTTACGGTTTTTAGTATTTTTCATGTTATTAAAGGTTTTATGTGTTTTTAGGTTTTTAATATTTTCTTATTGTTTTTCATAGTTGTTAGGGTTTTTACGTTTTAAGGTATTTAAAATAATTTTTAATGAATTTTATGGTTTTTTCTATATTTAGGGATTAAGAGGGGTTTTAGTGGGTTTTAGGGGGTTTTATCATTATTTAGATTTTATAGAGTTTTCATGTGTTTTTAGGTTTTTAATATATTCTTATGAATTTTAATTGATTTTAAGGGTATTTTGTTTTTAGGGAATTTTATGGATTTTAAGACTTTTTTTGGTTTTTTGTGTTTTTATGGTTTTAGTATTTTTAGGATCCTTTTACACGTTTTAGGGTTTTTAGAATTTTTTATGCTTTAAGGGGTTTTATGAGTTTTTATATTTAACATTTCCTTATGGGGTTTTAGGGTTTACCTTTTTTTGTTTATGTTTTTAGGGATTTTAGAGTTTTTATTTATATTTTATTGTTTTTATGGTTTTTAGGTATTTTGATGGGTTCTAAAGTTTCTTGGGATTTTAAGGTTTTTTATTTTTTAGGTGTTTTATTTGTTTTTAGGTTTTTTAATTTTTAGGTGTTTTATGTGTTTTTATGTTTTTAAGTTTTCTTAGGTGTTTTCAAGGGTTTTATGGTTATTTACACTAGTGATTTTTAGGAATTTTTTAAGAGTTCTTTGGTTTTTAGTTTTTTAGGGATCTTGAGAGGTTTTAGGTATTCATATTGTTTTATGGGTTTATTTGGTTTTACAATTTTTTATATTTTATGGTTTTAATGTTTTCTTACATTTATTTATATTGTTATGGTTTTTAATGTCTTTTAGAGTTTTTAGTGGATTGTTATGGTTTTTTTATTTTTTAGGGGTTTAATATTTTTTAGGTTTCTACTATTTTCTTATTGGGTTTCAAGGTTTTTAGTGTTTAATATTTTTAGGTAATTTACGGTTTTTAAGGATTTTTATGGTTTTCAGGGTTTTAGGGATGTTGATGGTTTTTAGGTATTCTTAGGGTTATATGGTTTTTTTTGGGTTTTTCTATTTTTTTAATTTTTTTGCGGGTTTGAGGTCCTTTAGAGTTTTTAACCATTTTTAGGGTTTTAATTGAGTTTAGAGTATCTAGTGGTTTTCAGCATTCTTATGGGTTTTAAAGGATTGCTAATGTTTTTAGGGTTTTTTTGGGTTTTACTGACTTTTAGTGTTTTTAGTGTGTTTTAGGGTTTTTAGTGTTTTAAGGTGTTTTAGAGTTTTTTAGTTTTTGTAGTTTTTTAATGTTTTTTAATGTTTTATTAAGGTTTTTATAGGTTTTTAAATTTTTAGGTATTTTACCGATTTTTAAAAAATATGGATTTTCTGGGTTTTCAAGGATTTTGATGGTTTTTTGGTATTTTGTTCAAATTTTTAGGGTTTTAATTACTTATATGGTTTGATAGTTTTTTTTAGTTTTTAGGGATTAAAATTATTTGCGTCAACAAATTTTTTGGGATATAAATGGTTTTTATAGTTTTGAATGGTTTTAAGTGTTTTATGGGTTTCTGGGTTTTGTTAATATTTTTAGGGGTTTTTATGGTGTTAGGATTTTAGGGTCTTTTTAGAGTTTTTAGCATTTTTAAGATTTGTAAGGGTTCTATTTTTTTTGTATTTTATTTTATCTTTTGTTTTTTCATGTTTTAAGGGTTTTTATGTTTTTAGGGAATTTTAGGGATTTTTAAGGGTTTTTTGGTTTTCAGGTTTTATGGGGTTTTTTGCGGTTTTAAGGGTTTTTAGTGTTTTAATAAATTTTCGGGATTTTAAGGTTTTCTTAGGGGTTTTATGGTCTTTTGGGTTATAATATTTTTATCTATTTTTAAGGGTTTTTAGGATTTTAATTTTATATATGGGTTTTTAGGGAGTTTGATGGTTTTATGTATTTTTAGGGTTTTAGGATTATTATGGTATTTTTTGGTTTTTTGGGTTTTTTGGGTTTTTTAGGGTTTAAGTTTTTTATATTTTTTATTTTTTTTTGTGTTTAAAGTGATTTATATTTTTATGATTTTTAGGGTTTTTATGGGTTTAAGGATTTTTACTATGTTTTGGGTTTTTTAATATTTTTAGGATTTTTATGGGTTCTCTTAGTTTCATTAGTGTATTTATATTTTTTCGGTTTTTAGGTTTTTTTAACGTTTTAATTGTTTTCTTAGGGGTGTTCATAGTTTCTATGGTTTTTGAAATTTTTTAGGATTTTTTGGGATTTTCTATGATTTTTATAGGGTTTTAGGGTTTTTTTGGGTTTTTAGAGATGTTGTGGGATCTTATGGTTTTTATCTTTTTTGGCTTTATTTATATTTTTTGGGTAATTTATTTGATTTTTTTGTGTTTTTAGGGATTTTTTTATTTTTTAAATTTTAGGGGTTTAAATGGTTTTTCGAGTCCTTAATTTATTTAGGGTTTTTATGGTTTTTCTGGGTTGTTATGATTTTTAGGGTTTTAGTGCATTAGGGTCTTTTTGGGTTTTTAGTATTTTTAGGGTTTCAGGGATTTTTAGTTTTTTTTTGGGATTTTAGGTTTTCTTTGAGGTTTTCATGGTTTTCTGTGTGTTTTACATTTTTAGGGATTTATAGGTATTTTTAGTAATTTTATGGAGTTTTATGGATTTGGTGGGTTTTTTGGATTTTCTATATTTTTTAATGTTTTTTTCATTCTTAGGGGTGTTAAGTGGTTTTACATTTTTATAGTTTTCTTAGGTGTTTTATGGGGGTCGAGTTATTTATGATTTTTGGGTTTTTTAAGTATTTTTAAGAATTTCAGTTGGATTTTGTGATTTTTATTGATTTTCAGGGGTTTTAGCATCATTTATGGTTTTGAGAGTTTTATGGTTTTTTTTGGGTTTTAGGTTTTTTTTGGGGTTTTAGGGTTTTTTTTGGGGGATTTTGGGTTTTCCTGGGATTTTTTATTTATAGTTTTGTAGTTTTTTCACATTTATAGGGGTGTAAAGATATGTTAGTGTTTTCAGTGGTTTTTATCAATTATATGGGTTCTTAAGGTTCTTTTACGTTTTTATGAGTTTTAGGGATATTTTAGGGTTTTATGGCTTTTTGTATTATTATTGGTTTTATGTTTTTTAGAATCGTATAGTTTTCTTAGTCTTTTTAGGGTTTTTATTTTTTTATGTATTTTTTGGTATTTTAAGGATTTTTATTTTTTTAGGGCGTTTTGGGATTTTGAGGGTTTTAGGGTTTCATATGGTTTTAAATGGTTTTATGATTTTTAGGTGTTACATGTGTTTTATGTTTTTAAGGTTTTGTTATGTATTTTTATGGATTTAGGGTTTTTTATATTTTGAGGTATTTTTAGGGATTTTCAAGATTATTAATCATTTATGGTTTTAGGGGGATTTTTAGGGGGGGTTTGGTTTTTTTTGTTTTTTTTTGTTTTTAATGTTTTTTAGTTTTTAGGGTTTTTATTTTTTTTATTGTTTTTCATTTTGGGGGTTTAATGGGGTTATATATTTTTTGGATTTTAGTGTTTTTATTGGGTTTAAAATGTTTTTAGGGTGTTTTATGGTTTTTATAGTTTTTATGTTTTTTAAAGGGGTTTTAGTAATTGTTAGGTTTTTAGTATTTTTATGTGTGTTTTCGATTTTAAGGTGTTCTTATGTGTTTCTAGGGTTTTAAGGTTTTTACGCTTTTAGATATTTTTTTGAGATTTTTTAGGATTTTTATGGTTTTTATGGATTTGACGGTTTTTAGAATTTTTAGGGATTTTAGTTTTTTTTATGGTTTTTTGGGTTTTTAGGGTTTCTTGAGTTTTTTAGGGGTTTTTATATTTTTAAGGCCTTTTTAACATTTTTATGGGTTTGAATGGTATTTAGATTTTCTAGTTGGTTTTAGGGTTTTTTTGGGTTTTTATGCTTTTTATGTTTTTCGGTGTTTTTATGTTTTTAGGTATCTTTATGGATTTTACTGTGTTTTTGGGGCTTTTACATTTTTTTATGTTTTTAGGGGTTTTAAGTATGTTTATGTTTTTATGTTTTTCATAGGAGTTTTTAGGGTTGTTACATTATTAGAAAATTCATGGGTTTTAAAATATATTAATGGGTTTTTAGGGTTTTTAGGGATTTTGAAGGATTTTTTGATTTTTTGTGTTTTTAGCTTTTTTTTTGGGTTTTATGGTGTTTATAAATTTTGTAGGGTTTTTAATGTTTGTTATAGTTTTTTTCATTTTTTATGTTTCAAAATGATTTTACAGTTTTTAGTGGGTTTTAGGGTATTATTGGGGTTTTATGGATTTTAAATGTTTTTAGGTTTTTTATGGTTGTATTGGATTTTTATGGTCATTTTATAGCTTTTGAGGGATTATAACATATTTAGGGTTTTGTAGTTATAAATTGTCTTTAAAATTTTGAGGTTTAAATAGGAGTTTTCAGGGTTTTTGGGATTTTTACTTTTTGAGGGACTTTTATGGAATTTTAGGATTTTTATGGTTTTAGGTTTTTTGTCTTTTTGAGGGTTTTAGGGTTTTTTAGGGATTAATGGTTTTTAGGATTTTTAGCATTTTTTAGGTTTAATGGGTTTTAATTTTTTCAGGGTTCTAAGGTTTTCATATGGATTTCATTAGTTTTTAAATTTTAGGGGGATTTATAGATTTTTATGATTTTTATTGGTTTATATGGTTTAAATGGATTTTGAGGGTTTTTACTGTTTTTGGGGATTTTTGAGTTTTTTGTGTTTTTAGGTGTTTTTTGGTCTTTCTAAGTTTTTACCATTTTTGGGTATTAATTTTTTTAGGGTTTTTAGTGAATTTATAGTTTTTTGGTTTTTCATGGTTTTTAAGTTTTTTCGGGGATATATGGATTTTAGGATTTTTGCTGTTTTTAGGATTTTTTAAGTTTTTAAGGTTCTCTATTTTTTAGGTATTTTAAGTGGTTTTATGTTTTTAATAGTTTCCTAGGGGTTTCAGTTTTTTTGAGTATTTAATGTTTTTAGGGATTCTTAGGGATTATTTTGGATTTTTATTGATTTTTAGGGTAGTTAAGTATTTTGTTGGTTTTTAGGGTTTTTTAAGTTTTTTAGCATTTTTTATGGTTTTAGGTTTTTTTAGTATTTTAGATTTTATGGTTTTCTTAGGGTTCTTGAGGGGGTTTTTTTGGTTTTTGTAGATTTTAAGGGTTTTTAGTATTTTTTTGGTTTTTAGAGTTTTCTAGGATTTTAAGGGTTTTTAGTATTTTTAGTATTTTGGTGTTTTTAGGGGTATAAAGGTTTAAAATAGTTATTCAATTTTTATGTTTTTAATAAGGGTTTTAGAGTTTTTATTGGTTTTTAGGGTTGTAATGGGTATTTATATATTTTTTGGTTTTTATGGATTTTTATGGGTTTTAGGGGTTTTAGGGGGTATTTTGGTTTTTAGCGTTGTTTTAGGGATTCTTAGGTTATTTATAATTTTTTAGGTTTTTAAGGGATTAAAGTGCATTTATATTTTTAATTTTTTCATAGGGGTTTTCAGTTTTTTAGGGTTATTTATGATTTTTGGGATTTTAGGCCATTTTTATGATTTTTATGGGTTGTTTTTGGGTTTTTAGGGATTATGAGGGTTGTTTGTTCTTTTTAGTGTTTTAACATTTTGATTTTTAGTGGTTTTAATAGTTTTTTGTGGTTTTCTATGGGTTTTCAGGGTTTAGGATTTTTTTTGTGGTTTTAGGGGTTTTATGAATTAAGAGTTTTTTTATGGATTTTTTATAATATTTAAGGTTTTTTAGGTTTTTAGGTATTTTGATAGTTTTTATTGTTTTTAGGGTTTTAAGGGTTTTTTGGGCTTTTTGGGTTTTAAGGTTTTATTTGAGTTTCTTAGAGTTTTTAATAATTTTAGAATTTTTTTGGGGCTTAAGGAGTTTTTAGGGTATTTAATGATTTTTAGGGATTTTATGAGTTTTTAGTGTTTTTAATCGTTTTAGTGGTTTTTAACGGTTTTATGGATTTTAAGGTTTTAAGAAAACTTTATGTGTTTTTATGGATTTTATCATTTAATTGGTTTTTAGGGAATTTAATTACTTTTAGGTTTTTAAGTTGTTCATAGCTATTTTTAGGGTTTTTAGAGTTTTATTATTATTTTTATGTATTTTTAGGGATTTTTTATTGTTATTAGGGTTTTCGATATTTCAAAAAGAAATTCGGGTTTCTAGGGGGTTTTAGTAATTTTTTAATATTTAGGGGATTTATGTGTATTTAGGAATTTATGGTTTTCTTAATGGTTTTTATGGTTTTCACAGTTTTGTAACATTTTAGGGAATTTATGTACTCTTTAGGATTTTTATGGTTTTTAGGTTTGTTAGGGATAAAGAGGTTTTTGAGAGTTTTTAGTGGTTATTTGGGGTTTTTTTGAGATTTTATTGTTTTTTTAGTTTTTAGGATTTCAAAGTGTTTTAATAGTATTTTAACGTTTTTGGGGTTTAAAGGTTTTTAGTGTTTTTAGTGGTTTTTAGGGTTTTTAGGGTTTCTATGGGTTGTAAGGTTTTTTAGGTTCTTATGGTTTCTTATGGTTTTAGGGGTTTTATGGTTTTCAAGGGGCTTTAGGGTTTTTTTGTCTTCATCCCTTTTTTAGGATTTCTATGTGATTAATTATTTTTTGGTTTTTAATGACTTATAAGGGTTTTATGTATTTTTAGTGTTTTCAATGTTTTTATGTTTTTTGGATTTTTTAGAATTTTATGGTTTTTAGGGTATTAGTGATTTTTAGGCTTTGAGGGATTTTTAGTGATTTTATAGATTTTTATAGTTTTTACCAAATTTTATGGTTTTTAGGGGTTTTAAGTGTTTTTAGGTTTTCAAGGATTTCCTATGGTTTTTAGGTTTTTAGTATTATTAGGTTCTTTTAGGAATTTTGGGATTATTTTATGTTCATTATTATTTTTAGGAGTTTTAATGATTTATATGGGTTTTAGGGTTTTTAGGGTTAGTATGCTTCTTTGGGAATTAGGTTTATTTTTGAGTTCTTACGATTAATATTTTTTAGAGTTATTTAATTTTTTTGGGGTTTAAAGGGTTTTCAGTGTTTCTAATAGTTTTTTAGGGTTTTTGTAATATTTTAGGGGTTTTGAGGGTTTTGAGGGCTTTATATTGTTTTTTTGGATTTTTAGGTTGTGTTTTGTGGTCTTTTAGGGATTTAGCGGGTTTTAGGCATTTTATGTGTTATTAGGTTTTTAAGGTTATCAGATGTACTTTTAGGTTTTTTAGGGTTTTATATGTTTTTAATGAATTTTATGGATTCTTCTAGGATTTTTATGATTTTTAGGATTTTTAGGTATTTTGATGGGTTTTTAGGGGTTTTTATGGTTTTTAGAGTTTTAGTGTTTTTAGAGTTTTATGTGTTTTCAGTGCTTTTTAGATTTTGGTATTTGCTTTGGGTTTTAGAGTCTTTAGGTATTCTTAAATTTTTAGAAATTACGAGATTATTTATAATTTTAATGATTTTTAGGGTTTTTATGGATTTTTAGGGTTTTTGGGTTTTAGGGTATTTCGTGTGTTTTGAGTGTCTTAAAAAAATTATCTTTTTAGCCTTTTTTGGGGTTTAATGGGGTTTTATAGATTTTAGTCGTTTTGGTGTTTTTATGTGTTTTTAGGGAATTTTAATGTTTTACAAGGTTTTTTTGTTTTTTGGGTTTTTTGGGTTTTTAGTTTCTTTTTAGTGTTTTATTGTTTGTTAATGGGTTTTAGGATTTTAGGTTGTATAAGTGTTTTTTGGTATTAATGTTTTTATTAGGTTTTTTCATAATTTTTATGGTTTTTATGTTATTTTGGGATTTCTATGAATTTTAGGGGTTTTAAAAATTTTGAGGGGTTTTAGAGTTGTTTAGGTTTTAATGTTTTTTATGGTGTTTAGAATTTTTAGGTTTTTAATGGTTTATGTGTTTTTACGTTTTTATGGTTTTCATATGGATTATTAATGATTTTGGGGGTTTTTTACATTTTTAGGAAATTTTAGTTCTTTTAATGATTTTCTGGGTATTTAGGGTTTTTAGGGATTTTGAGTGTTATGGGTTATTTTGGGATTTTAGGGTTTCTTTTAGTTTATTTTTTATGTGTTTTTAGGGTTTTGATGGGTTTTTATTTTTTTGGGTTTTCAAGGTATTTTTATGGGGTCTTTTGGTATTTTATTACTTTTTAGATTTTTAGAGGTTTTATGTGTTTTTATGTTTTTAAGGTTTTCATAGGAATTTTTTTTGTTTTTTGATTATTTACCTTTTTAGGGATTGTTTTTTATTTTTACAACTTTAATGGTTTTAGGGCCTCTAGAGATTTTTGGGGTTTTTAGGGATTATAGTGTTATTAGGTTTTTGGAGGTTTTGTTTTTTAGTGTTTTTAATGATTAATAGAGTTTTTTAAGGTTTTCTGGATCTTAGGGTTTTTATATTTTTTAGATATATTTAGGAATTTTATAGGTTTTTAGGATTTTTAAGGATTTTAGGGGTTTTTTGATTTTTACAATTTGTAGGGTCTTTTAGGCTGTTTAATATTTCATAGGTCATTTTTTATTGTAATTTTTTACGTATTTATGGTTCTCTTAGGGGTTTTTAGGGTTTTTAATGTTTTTTACGTTTTAGGGGTTTTTAGGTCTTCTTTAGTATTTTAGCGGTTTTTTGGTTTTTATGGATTTTATGGGATTTTAGGGATATTTAGTAATTTTATGTTTTCTTGGTATTTGTAGTTTTTTTCATTTTTTGTGTTTTTAAAGGATTTTTAGAGTTTATTAATGTTTTTAGCGTTTTAATGGATCTTTGAGTTATTAGTGGGTTTTTAGGTATTTAATGTTTATTACTAATTTATTTTATCTGGTGGGTTTTATGGATTTTGGGTGTTTTTTGGTTTTTTGGGTTCTTAGTGTTTTTTATATTTTTAGGGGTATTAAGTTTTTTTATGTTTTTATGGCCTCCTTAGGGTTTTATTGGAATAAGGCTTTTATACATTTTATGGGGTTTTTGGGAATTTATTGTGATTTTTGATGGATTTTAGTGTTTTTAGAGATTTTGAGAATTATATGATTTTTTAGGTTTTTTTTGGTTTTTAGTGTTTTTAGGGCTTTTTGGTGTTTTTAGGGTTTTATGATTTCTAGAGTTTTTTAATATTTTTATGTGTTTAAAAATATTTTAAGGAATTTAGTGGGTTTTTTGTGATTATATGGGGTTTTCTGGTTTTAATATTTTTTGTGTTTTTATGGTTTTTGGGGGTGTTTAGATTTTTAGGGTCTTTTAGGGGTTTTTTTTACTTTTTTATAA
Source organism: Viscum album (assembly GCA_963277665.1). NCBI lineage: Eukaryota > Viridiplantae > Streptophyta > Magnoliopsida > Santalales > Viscaceae > Viscum > Viscum album. The sequence goes on from OY728141.1 coordinate 938,761,805, forward strand.
TTTTAAGGATTTTATATGTTTTATGTGTTTTATATTTTTATGTTTTTCTTAGGATTTATATGGATTGTATTATTATTTATATTTTTATGGATTTTTTGGATTTTAAATGATTTTTATAGGGTTTTGAGTGATATTCTAGTGCTTCAGGGTTTTTTTAAATTTTTTGGGTTTTTATTTTTTTGGAGTATTAAGATTTTATAGGGGTTTTAAGTGTTTTTGGTTTTTTCAGTTTTTCTTAGGTCTCTTTAGTGTTTTTCGAGTTTTCTATGTTTTTAGGGATATTTAAGGCATTTTAGGATTTTTATGGTTTTGGGTTTTTTTGGGATTTTGATGGTTTTTAGGTTTTCTCTTGGTTTATTGGGTTTTTTTTTGTTTTTTGAGTATTTTCGATTTTTTAATGTTTTTTAGTGTATTTAAATAATGTTATTGATTTAAATCTTTTTTTATAATTAGTAATGTTTTACGGTTTTTATGGGTTCTTCGATATTTATGGTTTTAGGGGTTTTTAGGGTTTAGGGTTTTTTGGGTATTATCATTTTTGGTTTTTTTATTTTTTTATTGTTTTTATGTTTTTTATTTTTAATTTGGTTTTTTCTTGGTATTTAGGGTTTTTTATATTTTTTGTGTGTTTTAAGGATTTATAAGGGATTTTTTGGGTTTTTAATATTTTTAAGGATTTTGATGGGTTTTTGGGTTTTTCGCATTTTTTGGGTTTTTAGGATTTTATGGGTTTTTTAGTTTTTGGGATTTTCATGAATTTTTTAAGGATTTAAGATTTTTTACTATTTTTAGTGCTTCAAATGGATGTTTGGAGTTTCTAGTGGGGGTTTAGGGGATTTATGTGTTTTTATGGGTTTTAAGGGGTTTTATGGGTTTTAAGGGGTTTTTTGGGTTTTTAGGGTTTTAGGAGATTTAAGTGTTTTTAGGTTTTTATGGTTTTCTTATGGTTTTCGGTGTTTTAAGTATTTATTATGTTTTTAGGGATTTTGTTGATTTTTTATTTTTATTCATGTTTTTATGGATTTTTAGTGTTTTTGGGGATTTTTAGGGTTTTTATGGTTTTTAGGATTTTAGCTTTTCTAGGTTTTTAAGAGCATTAATTGTTTATAATTTTTTAATATATTCTTATATATTTTTAGGGATTTATGGTTTATTACATTTTTAGAAATATTTTGGGGGTTTTAGGATTTCTTATGGATTTTATGGTTTTAAGGTATTTTCATGGTTTTTTGGATTTTCAGGGAAAGGAAGATGTGAGGGTTAGGCTATTCAAGACCCCCCCCCCCCAAATTTATTAAAAGAAAATAAACAGCAGACAAGGGAGGGGAGGGGTCAAATGACCCACACCAAAAAACCCTTTACTACCCCAACCCCAAAAAACCCCAAAGAAAACCCAAAGAAGAGAAAGAAAACACACAAAACAGAAATACAAAAAAGACACCAACATCACCTCCCAGCCCATTGGCAACTAGCAGCCAGCAAAACCAAACCATATGTAGCAACGTCATCAACCTAGCTTCATCACCAAAAAACTCCAACCTCCAGCAGCCTACGAAAACCACCATCACAATATTCACCACCAAGCAACATCATCTTACAATAATTAGCATTCAGTAACCTACTGCAATAACCACGACATACACCCACCATAACAAAATACAAACAAAATTTGATCAAAACCACAAAAAACCAGAAGATACAGAAAGTAGTTCCTCCCCCCTCTAAGCCACTAGAGCCAATCCCGAGTAGACCAAAGCACACCAGAACTGCCGTTAGGCCGGATGAATCTGGGATGGGATTTTGTGGTTGGAAGCGCCATGTCCAACACCAAAAAACCCATATCCTAGACCAGATCCAAAAGTCCAGGAGGAGCCCGCCGCATCTTGCAACAGTCAACCCAGAGGGTTTCAATTATGTTACGGTCTTCTGTCTTTTTTGGGATTTTTTGTCATCTTTTGTATTTTGTTTCTTTTGGGTTTTAGGGGTTTAAAGGGTTTTAGGATTTTTAGTGTATTAGGGGTTTTTATGTTTTTTAGCGTTTTTAATATTTCAGTGGTTTTATGTGTTACTATGTTTTAATGGCATCATTTGGGTTTTGAGGGTTTTTATGGGATTTAGCATTTTTAGATTTTTTTTGTTTTTTTGCGTTTTTAGGTGGTTTTTGAGTTTTTTTTAGTTTTTTGGGTTTTTAGAGTTTTGTTAACATTTTTAGGGGTTAAAAGTGATTTTTTCATTTTTTTTTTGTTTTTTAGGGTTTTTAGAGTTTTTTGAAGTGACGGGGGTTAATGTGTTTTAAGAGTTTTTATGGGGTTTAGGTGTTTTCAGGTTTTATGGTCTTTTTTGGTTTTTTTGTTTTTAGAATTTTGAGGTTTTTAAGGTTTTTAAATGTTGTTAGTTTTTTTAGGTTTTATTTGGTTATTTCATGGTTTTTTTTTCTGTTTTTTATGATTTTTTGCAATTTCAAGATTTTTTAGGATGTTTATAGATAATAGGGATTTTAGGTATTTTGGGGGTCTCTAGGGTTTTTTGGGTTTTAGTGTATTTTAGAAGTGTTATGTTTTTTGGGTATTTAAGTGTTTTTAGGTTTATAAGGTTATCTTAGGATTTATCAATGTTTTTAGGGTTTTCATATTTCTAGGGATTTTATATTTTTATGTATTTTTTGGGCTTTTTTTTATTTTTCTATATTTTTAGGGTTTTTAGGAAATTTAATGATTTTTTTAGTGTTTTATAGTTTTTATGGATTTTTGGATTTTTAGGTTTTTTTAGTTTCTTTATGTTTCAATGAATTTTAGATTTTTTTAATAAATTTTGGGGTTTAATATTTTTTCTGAGATTTTAGTGTGTTCTATAGTTTTATGGGATTTATAGTTTTTTATCTTATTTATGGTATATATGGTTTTTATCTGTTTTTAGGTTTTTTAGGGTTTTTAGGGTTTTTAGTATTTTTATGATTTTTACGGGTTTTATGTGTTTTTAGGTTTTTTATGGATTTCTTTCAATTTTCATGATATTTAGGGATCTTTATTTTTAGGTATTTTTTAGGATTTTTATGTTTTTATAGTGCTTTTAAGATTTTTTAGGGATTGTAGTTTTTTTGAGTTTTTACCATTTTTAGGTTTTGAGGGGTTTCAAGTGGTTTTGGATTTTTTTTTGTTTTCTTATGGTTTTTCATGGTTTTTTTGTTTTTTTACATTTATGAAGGATTTTCGGGACTTTTATAGAGTTTTATGGTTTTTAGTGTTTTTATGTATTTTAAGAGTTTTATGGAATTTAGGATTTTAGGAATTTTTTTGTTTTTTATGGTTTTTTACCTCTTTAGTGTTGTATGATTTTTTAGATTTTTTTAATAATTTTAAGTGTTTAGAAGGTTTATAGTGTTTTTATAAGTTTTTAGGGGTTTTAGGAGGTTTAAGGTTTTTAAAGGTTTTATAGTGTTTTTATATTTTTAGGGCTTTCAGGGTCTTTTTTGTGATTTTTTTATTTTTAGACTTTTATGTGGTTCATGTTTTTTTAGAATTTTAAGGTTTTCTTAGGGTCTTTTAGTATTTTTAGGGTTTTTTCATTTTTTATGGAAATTTAGGGATTTTTTATGATTTTTATTTTTTATGATTTTTTTGGTATTCTGAGTGTTTTGGGATTTTTTTAGGGGTTTCGAGTTGTCTGGCATTTTTAATGTTTTTTAGATATTTTAAGTGTTTTTAGTTTTTTTAGGGGTTTCACATTTTTAGTGATTCAAAGGATCTTCTTTAGAGTATTTTGGTTTTTTGGGGTTGTTTGGATATTGATGAGTTTAAAGGTTTTTAGGATTTTTTTGGGTTTTAAGGGTTTTTAGGATCCGTTTGAGTTCTTTAAGTTTTTTATAGTTTTTTATGTTATTTTGGATTAAATGATTTTTATAGTTTTAGTGGTTTTTCGGTTTTTATAGATTTTTTGGTTTTTAAGGTTTTTAGTGGTTTATGGTTTTTGCGGGGTTTTGCATCTTTTAAGTATTTTTATGTTTTTAATGTGGTTTGAGTTTTTTTATTATTTTATATTTCTCTTAGGGTTTCAATATTTTCATGTTTTTATACTTTTTTAATTATTTTTGTTTTTTTTATATTTTTAATAGTTTTTTTGATTTTGTGGGATTTATGGTTTATTATGGTTTTATCATTTTTAGGGTTTCATGGTTTCTTAGTTTCTTTATATTTTTTGGTTCTCATAGGGGATTTAAATTTTTAGGATTTTTTTCATTTTTAGGGATTTGTAGTGATTTTCTATGATTTTTATGGTTTTTAGGGGTTTTTCGATTTTTGGGGTTTTTTGGGTTTTTTGGTTGTTTTGGTGTTTTTTTAGTTTGTTAGGGGTTTAATTGTTTTATATTGTTTTTTAATGTTTATAAGGTTCTAATGTTTTTTTACAATTTTTAGTGGGTTTTGGTCTTCCATGAGGATTTTGGTTTTTTCTAGTTTTTAGGGGTTTTAGTGTTTTTAAGGTTTTTTTGGATTTTTAAGTTTCAATGGGATTTTAAGGGTTTTTTGTTTTTTAAGGTTTTATTTTGGTTATTTAGATTTTTTAGGGTTTTTATTTTATTTAGGGATTATAATGCATTTTAATGATTTTAATGGGTTTTTAGGGTTTTTAGGGTTTTTAGGGTTTTGAGGGGTTTTATGGTTTGGGGGGGGGGTTGTTTTTTATGGGTTTTAATGTTTTGTAGATTTTTTTATCATTTTTTGGGTTTTAAAGGATTTTATCCATTTTTTGTTTTTAGTTTATTTTCAGAATTTTTCTATTTACATGTTTATTTTGGTTATTTAGGGTTTTTAGGGTTTTTATGTTGTTTGGTATTATAATGCATTTTAATGATTTTTATGGTTTTAAGGGTTTTGATGTGTTTATGGTTTTTGGGGGGTTTTGTTTTTTATGGGTTTTAATGTTTTGTAGATTTTTTTATCATTTTTATGGTTCTGAAGGGTTTTATCCATTTTTTGTTTTTAGTTTATTTTTGGAATTTTTCTATGTATGGTTTTATCAGGTATTATTGTTTTAGAGTCTTTTATGGGTTTTTTGGTTTTTGGAGCATTTTATTATTGTTAGGCTAATAATTTTTTTGAATTTTAATTTACTATTATGAGTTTTTAAGGGGTTTTATGGGTTTTTAATGTTTTCGGGGTTTTTAGGTAATTTTTAGGATTTTATTGTATTTAGGGTTTTTATTGAGTTTGAGGTGTTTTAGAGTTTTTAGGGATTTTAGTGTATTTTGGTATTTAGTGTTTTAATTAGTTTTTCTGGGTATTATGATTTTATTAGGGTTTTTAAATATTTTAGGTTTTGTTACATTTTTAGGAATTTTTTTCTATTTTTATGTTTTTGTAGGGTTTTGTGGGATGTTGAGGGTTTTAGGGTTTTTAAGGTTTTTTGGTCATTAGGTTTTTTTAGTTTTTTATGGTTTTAAGGTTTTTTAGGTTTTTTAATGTTCTTAGAGGTTCAAAGTGTTTTTAGAGTTTATATGTTTAATTACGTTTTTATGATTTTTATGGTTATTTAATGGTTTTAGGGGTTTTAATGTTGTAGAGGTTTTTAGGGATTTTAGGGTCTTTAAAGGGTTTTTTGGATTTTTAGTGATTTTAGGTTTTTATTGGTTTTAATTGTAATTTTTTTATGTCATCATGAGGTTTTTTACGGTTTTATGATTTTTTTATAATTTTATGAATTTTTAGGCATTTTTTACAATCTTTATAGTTTTTAGGGATTTTAGGTATTTTGAGGGTTTTAGGGATTTTTAGATTTTTATGGTATTTTAGGGATTTTAGAGTTTTTTGGTTTTTCAGGATTTTATGTTGTGTTAGTATTTTAAGGTATTATTTTGGTTCTTCATGGTTTTTAAGGTTTTTAGGGATTTTATTTGGTTTTTAAGATTTTTATAGTCTTTTAGGTTTTTTTGGGATTTTGAGGGGTTTAGGGTTTTTTGGGTTTTTAGGATATTTAACATTTTTTAGTTTTTAAGGGTTATTTATTTTTTCAGTTTTTAGGTTATTATTAGGTTTTTCAAGATGTTTAGTGACTTTTTACCTATTTAGTGATTTTTGGTATTTTTTAGAATTTCCTAGATTTTTTTATTTTTTTACTAATATTGAAATATTAAGGGTTTTTTAGTTTTTAGTGTATTTATTGTTTTCAGAGTCTTTTATGTCCATTAAGGTTTTTATGTGTTTTTAAGTTTTATGTTTTTCTTATGGTTTTTCACTATTTTATTTTTTTTATATTTTTAAGGATTTTTAGGTATCTTTTAATTTTTTTATGGCTTCTTATGGGTTTTAGGGATTTTGAGGGGGTTATGGGGTTTTAGGGTTTTAGGGATCTTATCATTTATTAAGGATTTTAAGGATTTCAAGGGGTTTTGGGTTTTAATTGTTTTATATTTTGTTGTGTTTTAGGGGGTTTTCCTTTTTTGATGATTTTTTGTGGTTTTTAGAGCATTTTAACCCTTTTAGGAGTTTAAAGGGTTTTTAGTGTTTTTAGTGTTATTTAGGGTTTCTGGGTTTTTATTAGTTTTATGGTTTTTATGGTTTTATGGTGTTTAGTGTATTTTGAGTCTATTAGAATTTTTAGCATTTTTTGTGTTTTTATGTGTTTTTAATTTTTATATATTTCTTAATTTTTGGGGGTTTTAGAGTATTTTTGTTTTTGGTATTTTTATGGTTTTGTTTTGGTTTTTTATGTTTTTTATGGTTTTTAACAATTTTGAGGGCCTTTAGAGGTTTTTATGGTTTTTAGGATTTTTAGTGTTTTTTGGTTTTAGGGGGTTTAACTATTTATTTATGATTTTCTTAGGTATTTTATGGATTTTTGGGATTTTTACATTTTAGAGTTTTTTGGGCCTTTTTAGTATTTTTATTGTTTTTTGGGGTTTTACAGATTTTGAGGGTTTTACGGATTTTTTGCCAAAATTTGGGGGTTTAGGGATTTTTTGATTTTTGGGGGTTTTAAGGTTCTTTAAATATTTTTAATTTTCTTAGGATTTTAATTGGTTTTTAGGGTTTTAAGTTATTTTGTAGTGTTTTTATGGGTTTTAGGGTTTTGAAGGGTTTTATGGGGTTTTATGGTTTTCATGAGTTTTTAGGGGGTTTTGGGGTTTTCATGGTTTTTATGGATTTTTTGGATTTTTTTGAATTTTTATGGGTTCTTAGGGTTTTTAGAGATTTTGAGGGGTTTTTAGGGTTTTTAGCATTTTTTTCATTCTTATACTTTTTTAGGGTTTTAGGGGTTTTATGTTTTTTAGGTTTTTTTGGTTTTCATAGTGGTTTTCAATGTTTTAAGGTTTTTAAATTTTTATGTATTTTAGAATTTTTTATGATTTTTAAGGGTTTTTCAAAATTTTGATGGTTTTTAGGTTTTTATGGTTTTTTGGTAGTTTTATGTTTTCTTCTTAGTTTTTAGGGCCTTATAGGTTTTTATAATTTTGTAATATTTTTAGTGGTTGAAAGCGATTTTAGAGTTTCTAGTTGTTTATTGTGTTTTTCTGAATTTTAGGGGGTTTTATGGTTATTAGTGGTTTTATGGATTTATGGATTTTAGAGTTTATAAGGTTTTTAGGTTTTTTAGTCTTTTTAGGTATTTTATGGGATTTATGTGTTTTTAGGATTTATGGTTTTCTTAGGGATTTTCTGGGTTTTAGGTTTTCTTTTTTTTTTGGATTTTGAATGTGTTTTAGTATTTTTATGGGTTTTTTGGGTTTTATAGTTTTTAAGGGTTTTATGGTTTTTGGATTTTTTTGTTTTTTTTTGTGTTTTTTAGCGGTTTTTGAGTTTTATTTTGTGCTCAGATTTATAGATTTTTTAAACATTTTTAGGGGTTTAAAGTGTTTTAATAATTTGTAATTTTTTAGGGTGTTTATTGGTTCTTGGGTATTTTTAATGTTTTTAGGGGGTTTATGGCCTTTAGGGGGTTTAGGGGTTTTACAGTCTTTTAGTGTTTTTAGGGGTTTTATCATTTTTAGTTTATCTATAGGTTATTAGTGTTTTTATGGTTTTAAGGTCATCATGGGGTATTTCCGGGGTTTTATGGGTTTTTTACTATTTTAGGATATTTATATTTTTAATGGTTTTTAGGAATTATGAGGTATTTTTTTGGGTTTTTATATTTGGCCTTAATATTCCAAAGGACTTCTTTTTATTTATGTTTTTATAGTTTTTAAGAGTTTTTATGTTTTTAAGGTTCTGTTAGGGTTTTTTAGGCAAGGAAGATGTGAGGGTCAGGCTATTCCTGCCCCCCCCCCCCCCCCAAATTTATTAACAAGGAAAAAGAGACATAGCAGACAAGGGCGGGGAGGGGTCAATCTACCCACACCCGAAAACCCCTTACAACGCATGCAAAAAGAAAATCAAAAAAGAAAGCAAAAGGAAAAATGCACACACAACCAAGCAGCAACCACCACTATCCAGCATCAACCAGCCTCCAGCATCTCACAACTTCCCAACAACCAGCATCCAAACTCAGAAGGACCAGCATCCAGCAGCACCACATCCAATCTTCATAGCAACACGGCAGCAGCAATATATCCAAACCAACCAGCCCTAGCAACCAACATCACCAAAACCAGCATCACAGCCAAACACACCCAGCAGCCTCACACCACAACACAAGCGCAACCGAACGCAGCAATCCCCACTTTCCATCAAACAACAACCATCATCTAGCAGCACAACAACATACTCATCCACAGGAGTTCTGAAAACCAAAAAACCACACATCATCCAGCATTCACCACCAACCAGCAACTCATAACCAACCAAAGGCCCACATCCAGTCATACAAGGTCCATCACCCAGAACCTTCTCACCAAGAAGGTCCCTCTCCAGCAATTTAAAATGTTTTATTGGTTTTGATGGTTTTTAGGGGATTTTATGTTCTTTTTATGGGTTTTATTGTTTTTGAGTTTTTATGGTTTTAGGAATTTAAGTGTTTTAAGTTTTTAAGGGTTTTTATGGTTTTCATGGATTTTATGGGTTGTTTCCACTTTTATGGATCTTTAAGGATTTTAGGATTCTTTTATTTTTTATTTTGTTATCGATTTTGAGGGTTTTATTGTATTTTAGGGTTTTTAGGGTTTTCAGGGTTTTAGGGGTTCTAAGTGATTTTGGTTTTGTATGTTCTCATATGGGTTTTCAGGACTTTTAGGGTTTTTTATGTTTTTAGGGATTGTTTGGGAATTTTTATGATTTTTATGGTTTTTATGGACTTTAGGAATTTTGAAGTTGTTTAACATCTTAGGGTTTTAGGGTTTTATTGGGTTTTTCTGATTTTTTTTTAGGTTTTTACGGGTTTTAAGGATTTTTAGTATTTTTTTAACATTTTTAGGTGTTTATATATTATTTATAGTTTGTATTTGATTTCACAGTTTTTATTGTATTTTTATGGTTTTTAGTGGTTTTATGGTTTTTAGTGTTTTTTGGGATTTTTACGGTTTTTTGGGTTTTTTAGGGTTTTAGAAATTTTTAGGTTTTAAGGGGTTTAAATGTTTTTGGTTTTTTGGGTTTTGGTAGTGATTTTTATAGTTTTATGGTAATTATGTTTTTTGGTTTTTTAGGGATTTTTTTTGGATTTTTAAGCTATTTTAGTGTTTTTAGGGATCTTGATTAGTTTTAGGGTTCTTAGCGTTGTTATGGGGGTTCTGACTATTGTGGTTTTTTATGAATTTTTTTTGGGATTGATAGTTTTTTAAATATTTTTATCATTTATAGAGTTTTAAAGGGGTTAAATTATTTTAGGTATTTTGGGTTTTTATGAGGTTTTAGGGTTTTAACAGGGTTTTAGGCTTTTTATGGAACTTAGTTTTTTTAGGTTTTTTTATAAATTTTTAGGTTTTTAAGGGATTAAATTATTTTTATTTTTTAAGGTTTTATTATGGGTTTTAGGGTTTCTTGGGTTGTTTACATTTTTAGGTATTTTTTAGGATTTTTATGGGTTTTAGGGTTTTATGGATTTTTAGGATTTTTAGGGTTTTTAGGGTTTTATAAATTATTTGGGGTTTTAGGGGTTTTTTAATTTTTAAGGGATTCGAGGTTTTTAGAATCTTTAAACATTTTTTGGGGTTTAAGGGATTTTTAGAGTCTTTAGTGTTTTGGGGGTTTTTATGTTTGTTAGAGTTTTTAAGGTTTTCATGGTTTTATGGTTTTTACGAGGTCTAGGGATTTTTTATTTTTAAGGTTTTTTATATATTATTTTTTTAGGGTTTTTAAGTGTTTTTAGGTTTTCACGGTTTTCTTAGAGTTTACCGGGGTTTTAGGGTTCCTACGTTTTTTGTATTTTTAGGAATTTTTTAGGATTTTTATAGATTTTTAGGGTGTTTAAGGATTTTGACGGTTTTTAGGGTTTTTATGTTTTAAGGTTTTTAGTGTTTTTTTCATTTATAGTTGTTTTATGTTTTTATGTTAAATAGTTTTCATATAGGTTTTCATGGTTTTAAGAGTTTTTTATGTTTCTAGAAATTTTTAGGTCCTTTTAGGATTGTTATTGTTTTGGGGGATTTTTAGGGATTTTAAGGGTTTTAGGGTTTTTAGTTTCATTTGGTTTTATAGTTTTTTTCAGGAAATTTTGAGTTTTTTATAGGATAAAATATTGTTTACATTTTCTCAACATTTTCGAGGTTTTAGGGATATTATTTTTTTTATTTTTTTAGGGTTTTTCTGATTATTTTAGGTTTTGTGTGGTTTTTAAGATATTTTTTGGGGTTTAGTGGTTTTCGGGTTTCTTATATTTTTTTTAGGTTTCAAGTGTTTTTTGGTTTTAAGGTTTTTCAATGGTTTTTAGGGATGTTAGAGTTTTTTATATTTTTAAAATATTTTAGGTATTTTTTATGAATATTATAGTTTTTATGGTTTTCCCATATTTTGAGGGTTTTTATGGAATTTAAGGTTTTATGTTTTCTAGGATTTTTATCATTTTTTTGTTTTTTATGGGTTTTATGTGTTTTAGTGTTTTAATTTTTTTCATACGGTTTTTCGGTTTATTTATGTTTTGAGGGATTTTTAAATAATTTTTAAGGTCTTTTTTAGTTATTTATCATTTTCTGGTATTTTTAGGATTTTTAGGGGTTTTATGGGTTTTTAGAGTTTTTAGTTGATTTTTTGGATTTTATGTTTTTTCTGGGGTTTTAATAGTTTATAGTGTTTTTTATGTTTTTTGGATCATTTAGGGTTTTAGGGTATTTAGCATATTTTGGATTTTTAAGGGTTTTAATTTTTTTATTTTTGATATTTTTCTTAGGTTTTTTCAATGTTTTTAGTGGTTTTATGTTTTAAAGTATTTTTGAAGATTTTTTTTTGTATTCTTATGGGTTTTAGGGTTTTTAGGGATTTGACAGTTTTTCGGATTTTGGGATTTTTATGGATTTAAAGGTTTTTAGGACACTGTTTTTTAGGGGTTTTAAGGTTTTTTAGAGTTTTTAAATTTTAGGGGTTTAAAGGGGTTTTAGTGTTGTTAGGGGTTTTAGGGTGCTTTATTGTTTGTTATGGTTTTTACGGTTTTTGTAGTTATTTTGATTTTTATGTCCTTTTAGTGTTTTAGAGTTTTTTAGATTCTAGTGGTTTTAAGTGTTTTAACATTTTTTATTATTCTTAGGGGTTTTAGGGTTTTTAGTGTTTTTTTGTGTTTTATGGTTTTGGGGGAATTTTAGGGGTTTTGGAGTTTTTATGGTTTTTATGGTTTTAGGGTTTTTTTGGTTTTTTTGGGTTTTATGAGTTTTTTATGATTTTTATGGTTTTTTGTAGAATTTAACATATTTATAGGATTGATGTTTGTTTAAATTTTTTTGTGTGTTAGTATGGTTTTTATGGGTATTTAAAAAAAATTATCATTTTTGGGGGGTATTATCTTCTTTAGGGTATTTAGGGGTTTTAGAGTTTTTTGTTCTTTTTAGGTTTTTAGTGATTTTAATTGTTTTTAAGTTTTTATGGTTTTCTTAGAGGTTTTTAGGATTTTTTACGTTATTAGGGATTTTAGGGATTTTTTTAATATTTTTATGGGTTTTAGTTCTTTTAGGGATTGGAGGATTTTTTAGATTTTTATAGTTTTTAGGGGAGTTTTTTTGAATTTTTACGGTTTTTAAGTTTTTTTGTAATTTTTATTTTTTAGTGGTTTAAAGGGTTTTTATATTTTTAGTGGATTTAGGATTTTTTATGTGTTTTATGGTTTTTAATGTTTATAATTGTTTTTATGGTTTATAGGGGTTTTTAGGGTTTTTAGTCTTTTTAGGGATTTTTGGGTTTTAGCATTTTTTTGAGTATTTAGGGGATTTAAATTTTCTAGTTTTATAAGGTTTTGTTGGGGTTTTTCTAGCTTTCTTGGGCTCTGATTAATTTTTATGCATTTTTATGGAATTTTATAGATTTAAATGTTTTTTTCAAGTTTTAGGGATTTTATTTATTTTGAGTACTTTTGGGTTTTTTAGGGTTTTAGGGTTTTTAATGTTTTTAGTGGTTTTAAGTGTTTTTAGGTTTTTATGGTTTTCTAATCAACTTTTAGGGTTTTTAGTGTTTTCACATTTTTTGGGATTATTAGGTATTTTTTGTATTTTGAATGATTTTGAGGGGTTTTAGGGTTGTTAGGGTTATTATGGTTTTTTAGGTTCTAGGGATTTTTATAATTTTTAGGGGTTTTAATTAGTTTTATTGCTTTTAACATTTTTAGGGGTTTAAATAGATTTTTATATTTTTAGTTGGTTTTTAGTGTTTTTATGGTTTTTGGGTTTTTAATATTTTTAGAGTTTTCTATGGTTTTTAGGGTTTTTAGGGTTTTTAGGGATTTATAATTTTTATGTTTTTAGGGGAATTAATTTTTTTTGGGTTTCAAGGTTTTCTTTGGTGTTTCTAGGTTTTTAGGGTTTTTATGTTTGTAGGGTTTTTAGGATTTATTTGGTTTCTAGTGTTTTTAAGGATTTCTAGGATATTTATCGTTTTTATGGTTTTTTTTCAGTTTTTAGGGTTGTCTCTATTTTTTTAGGGGAATAAATATTTTTTATTTTTTAAAATCTCTAGGGGTTTAAATTTTTTTTAGAGTTTTTAATGGGGTTTTATGTTTTTTATTATATTTTTTGATTTTAATGGTTTTTAGGGGTTTTCTAGTTTTTAGGGTTTTTAGGGGGTTTTAGGTTTTAAGGGATTTTATGTTTTTCTAGGTTTTTAAGGATTTATAAGGTTGTTTCATGGTTTTTTGGTTTTTTTATAATTTTTATTAATTTTTTGGATCTTTATAGTTTTTACAGTTTTTACAGATTTTGAGAGTTTTTAGCATATGTTATCCAATATGCATTAATTATCGTATAGGGAGATAAACATTAATCTCTTAAACCTGTTCTGAAGTTTAACACACCAAATTTATAAAAAGGGTAGTGAATTTATCAAAATCAGCTAAAAACTGATCCCCCATATATCATAAAGTAACTCTTTGTTTTCACATAACAAACAACTGATTGCATTTACCATGTATTCTATTGAAACATGGTAATAGCTTAATTTAACATAAAACCTTACTGAGGATATGAATGATTTCTTATTCCAATTATTATTTGATGTATTCCTTAAATCCAAAAATTATCTAAACTATATCCATGATAACATGAACCACTTTTCCAACAAATCATTAATCAGCTCCACGGTAATTCATACTATCAAATTTAATTCTTTATCATCCAACATCACATAACCCTAACATCATTGTCTCAATATATGAAACATATTAAGGGTCGTTATCCCGTAATCATTTGTTTTCCATAAAATATAACATTTCTATTAATCACTTTTCTATTTCATAAGTACCATTTAAAGTATTCCTGAAAATATTTAATGAAAACCCTATAAAAAAATCCTTATATATATTCATGTAACATAATTCTTGAATCCCAGTATATAAATACTTAGATTATTCCGCCTCATCCTTAAGACATTAACTAGGATTTATCATAATATTCTGTAACACAATTTTCCTTTCATAAGTCATCTCTAGTCTCATAAAAATTAATATAAAAACCATTACTCATACAACCTTGAAACTCACATCAAAAGTGTTCCCCATAGGATGTCAATTTTCTTAATTCCCATTATTTTCATATTTAAAACAATCCATAATCAATGAAACATTAAGAATACCATTATTCTCATCCATTGTATTGACCTAACTTTTTAGTTTCCATTTTTTTTAATTTCATTATGTCCTTCTCTGCAATAGTCAATACATGTTCTTATTCATATAATACATTCAATTGGGTGGTTCTTCCCACATTCATTACACCTATGAAACAGAATTTTTGTTCCCCCATGGTCTTCACTACTTAAACACTCATTTAACTCTTTCAATATATTCTTTGGTGAGTCTGAGAATTGGTTAAGGTATTCATTTTTAATCATGTTCTATGAAAACTAATTTAGCATAATTTACAATTCCCATAACTCCATTCATAATCCTATTTTACTTGTTATAAAAAAATTCTATTACATTATACATTATTCCAGTTCCTAATGGTTACACGACATTGAAAAAAAAACAAAAATAATAGTGTGGGAAAAATTAGTCATAGTGGAAAACCACATAACCATGAAACCTTACTTATAGGATGTCTAAGTCATGACACCTTATTCTTTAATATATGAAACATTGGGTTTATCCACAATTATTCATAGTCATGTTATATTTTTTAATCGTTCATGATGGTTCAAAATGAGTTTTTAATTTCCAAATCATATCCCATGGGATTGTAAAACAAGGTGTGTAGCAAGGCCCACTATTGTGCACCAGTTCCCGATCATGTTTGGCTCAATAAGCTGTTTTCAAGGTTGTTACCCCTATATAAATATATCCTGTATCCACATACACCTATATTATCTAGGCAAGGATATGTTTCTAGGAAACTACTCACTCTATCATTTTTTTGAATATTCATTACACTACAAAAAAGACATGCCTAAGGACCATAATAGTTTAGCACCCTTGTAAACTTTTAAAAATAATCATATAACATGGTGAAATATATTTAATGTCTCCCATAAAGATCTTCTCCTTTAGTACTCTTACTTAAAACCTTTCTTCATAACCTGGGGAAATGAAACATAAGAATGTTTTATCTAATATTCTCACTAAGTGTAAATAAAGATATATATATTTATAACATAAACATATTTATATTAGAACATGATCATAACCATTGATAACCATACCCTACATATCGAAGAGAATAATATTGAGTCATGGAATAATGATTGTAAGTTCATTAGACATGAATCATTAAATAATAAAAGATAATGATCCATTAGTTAATAACATTGAAATAGGACATAGATTTTTGGAATACACATAAGCATAGAAAATCATATAACAATGATACATACCAATAAATTAATAACATGTTTGTATTGGGGGTAATAACCTATGTACCTGCTCTAATTTTAGGATGACCACCCAATTACCCTCTTGTTTTGTGTCTGGGATTACCTCTTGTGCACCCTCATGTTGTTGGATTGGGATGACCTCTTGGGTACCCACTTTTTGCAGGATTTTTATAACCACCTATGAATTTGTTTATCTTATAGAACATTTATCATTACCTAACTCATTAGAGATTGATATAGGCCCCACCCGTCACATAATGAGATCATACACATGTGTTGCACAAGATCATAAAAATTCATCATATCATAGCCCAAGAAATGAAATGGGTATCATAAATATTTCATCCTATCATATCGTATGGACAAGTGATAGGTTTGATAATCATTGTATAATATAATAACCAATGAAAATAAGTGGGTTTCCTAAGTATTGTATCATGGTATAACCCGTGGAAGAGAAACGGTTTTCATAAACAACTTTTCTTCTTAAACATAAAATGTTCAAAGAAATAATTAGAATTGTTTCCTTGGATTATATCCCTAGTAAATCATAAATTATATCAAATAATATCATCTTAGATGGAGAATGATTTTCAAAGACCACATGGATCATTGTTTAAGGAAAATTTTATTTCATTGAAAATTATTTTTTAAGGAATAAAACATTTTCAAAAATGTTTTTCTTTGAAAATATCTTTAAAAAATATTGAATAAATCATTAGAAATCATTTCAAAAATTCAGTAGGAAAATAACGTTTTCAATTTGAAAAACACATTTTAAATCATAAAACATTTTGGAAATCATTTTCTTTGAAAATAACCATGAAACCCTATAAAAGAATATTTAAAAACAAATTTAAAATATTTTAAAATAATACTTTTTAAAAAAAAAAAAATTTTCCCCGAAAACTAACTTAAACGATCATTTAAAAATATTTTTTAAAATTGTTTTTAGAAAAAAAAAATTTGAAAATATATAATTTTAGACCGGAGAGGGAAATAAAGTCAGATTTTCATAAATAATTTTTTTTAATTATCTTAACTACAAAAGAGTGGGAAAATGGAACAATTACTTCATTATATATTGAATATACATAGGAGAATAAAATTCATGAGAATTATTGATATATAGATCATCTGATTTCATCAATGGAAGCATAATCATAATTAATCTCGATTAATGATGAGATTATAGTAATAAACTCTTCAACTTTTGTAACTTTGAATCAATATACAGATGAATTAATAATAATAAATTAGACTTAAAATAAAATTAAAATAATTAGATTCATGATAAAACATGTAAAATATAAATTATGTACACATCATCTAATAATATTGGTACATAACATGACATGTGTCTCATAGAATAAAAAATTGAAATAAAATTATCTTACTACTTTGGTAACATTGAAATTGTATCCTCATTAAAGATATATCCAAAAATATATGTGAAAATATATAAAAAATTCATTTCTATGATTTATAAATTAAATTGATGGGCTATATAGACACTACATAGATGAAATTGGTCGTGAATATAGCATGTATCTCACAAAAAAATGTGAGATGTAAATCCCATAATACTTGAGTAGCTTTTGAATCATGATTTCCATGAAAGAATATAATAAATTAAAACTATTAATATAATTAAATAATTTAAATTCATGATATTACCAGTAATATTTTGATATATACACCACAGAAAAGAAAGGGGTGGTGAATACGGAAGAAGTCTCGTAAAAATAAAAGTGAGACCAGAAATCCCCTTACGTTAAGTCTTGAATTCCTTTATAGATCTAAATAAATAATATATAATAAATATATGTTTATTATAAATCTAAAAAATAACCATATTCATATATATAATACAATATATTATTTTATAATGACTTTATATTACCCATTTATTAAATATTCGATGTTAAAGTTGTGTTTCGGGAAATAACTACTTTGTTTTTTGTATGTGTTTTAACTTTTTATTTTTGGTCCTATTACTTTGATAATAATATAATAATTTAAATAATTTAAACAATTATATAAATATCATATATATTAATTATACAAAGGAGTTGATAATAATTAATAAAATATGTAAATAGGAAATTAAATATACCATTCATGAGGACGGTAGGCCGTACATATGTATGAACATTGTTTCAATTTTCTTATCATAATGAAATAAAGAAAATTAAATGATATATATATTATAATTAAATTATAATTATTATTTCATATCTATCATATATTTTTTATTAACCTCATCATTAATACATTCCATGTATAGCGTGAATGATTCACATCTCTTCTGGAGGCGGTAGTCCATCGTACACATGAATGATGTTATCATATTCTAACAAAATCGAAGGAAGGACGTTATGTGTTATATAATAATTAGAGAATAATAAATATATCATAACTATCATATATATATATATATAATATAAACATAATTATCATCATTATTTCTATCCTTGAAAGGCGGTAAAGGGAAAATGAATGATATCAGTACGAGAGGTAGTTGTGAGCCGTACATATGAACAATGCTTTTTAACACATTTGATGGATGTTTGTGTGGTTGTAGTTTGTAAAAATAACATAAAAAATATTATAATATGAATATACTTAATCTATTATATAAAAATAATATAAAAATAAATAAACGGATTCAATTAAGAAATAAAACAAAAACGTTTATTGATCAACTTTCCCTCTTTTTTGCGTATCCCCATTTGGTTTGCCCCAAAGGACATACTTTTTTGGATTTCATACCAATTTAAGGCTTCTTGGATGATATGAGGGAATTGGGGGAGTTATTTTTTTATGTATTTTTCAAGATAAAGGGCTTCATAGGTGTGAATATATGAGTAGAGTGGGAGTCCATTTATAAGAGGGGTGAGTGGGAAACATATACATTTTTGTAAGATTAAATTACACCGATGTTTTTTCCATATACTGTGGCTCAAATAATTCACCATAATCTATAATATAATGTTTGAGGTCAAAATATGTCTATAAAATGTGTTCTGGACAAGTTTCAAGTTCATTTTTATCCTAATATTTAATGTTTAGTCCCTTGGTAAACTCGATTATCTCTTAATCTCTATAATTATTTATATTTTACATGAATTTTATTTTTAGTAAAAAAATAACATAACCTTACTAGAAATTATTAATTATTTTGATTTCAAAAGTTTAATCTATTTTACCAAATTCAATTCACATATGTGGCATAAATTAATTTAAAAGTAATCCCATAGACGCAATGAGAAAGCATGTTTTTTAAGAGAAAAGTTCAAAATTTTGAATTGTTTTTATATCAAATTTCAATGAAAATTGATTCAAATTACCAAAATTAGATTAATTTATGTATAACTAAAATAATTTAATTTAAAACCACTATAATTTAACCTTATTAAAAATTTAATCCAAAAGGCAGTCCCCAAATTATTCATAAAAGTCCAAAAAGTTCATCATAAGCTATTTTTTACATTCATATTTAAAAAATAAAGTTTATTTTATCAAATTAATTTTCTAGAAGTGTAAGAAAATTTATTTAAAATGAGTGTTCCAACAAAAGGATACAAAACCTCATTTTAGAAAAAAATTAGTATTTAAACGTAAGACTGGATTAATTCTAAATCATGTATTGAAAACATATAAGATGAATGTTACAAATTTGGTTGAATATAAAATATTTAAATTTCATTAAAATCATTATCCAAAACTGAATTTGTTAATTTAAGGTAATAAAACACAATTTTTCACATAAAAATAATTTTTTGGGAAAATATTTCCTTTTATCTAAAAAGGATTTTATATTCATTAATTAGTTGGTCCCTGAATAATTAATTTTATAAACATGTGTAAGTAATATTTTTATAATTTGGATAATCCTATTCATACTCGCCACTTCAACGGCTAGTGAATAACTATCATAGTAACAGTATGTCATGTTTGGATTAAAATCGTTGTTGCGTATACCTCAAGCTAAACTCAGAATTTCATGTAACAAAATACAAACTTAGCGTTTCATGTAACACAAGCTAAGCTTAGTTTTGTGTGTACCGAAAGCTTAACATTGTGATTAATATAAATAAATATTAAATTTTTGTACCTTTTAATTCAATACATCAATGGATTTTAATTTATTTGGAAAAAAATAATTCATAAAAATTATTAATGTTACAAACCTTCTAAGAGTGAAGTCCCCAGTCATGCTTCAATTTCCAATGTAGCAGAAATATTAGAGCAACCAATTCAAACACCACCCTAAAGGAAGATATAAAAAACCAATTGACCAGACTAATGAGTGTATCTACCCTCTGAACCAAATCTGTAAATCGACAAACTAGGGAACACCGATCAACAGACCATTAGCTTCAAAAAACAAAAATAAGAGAAATTCCGACTAATGAACCCTCATCCATAAAACATAAGAACTGTAAATGTCGAGCTCAGAATGATAATGCGATGAAGGAAAACTGATCATAAAATTAGTGTAGAATATAATATGACAAACTCACATGGAAATATCATAGAACGGAAAACTTGGAAACCACCACCCTGGATGATGAGGACTTCTAAACAAGAGTATTGTTAAACATTAAGTGCCAATGAAACTTTAAAAAAAATCATTAAAAAGTCACTCCAATGAACACCATCATCCTTAAATTGCTGAAGAAAATACAATTGGCTATAATTCCCACCGTATGATATAAAATCATTATTCCTCAGTCTACACAACATTAAACCATGAACCATTGATAGAATAAGAGTCTATCACATTCACCAGCATAGGAAAGAAGCCAGAGCCAACACTAACCTCACATACCAACAGTGAACCCATGTTCTACAAAAGAACACTGACTGCAAATCACAACTCTAAGATGAAAAAATTATATCATAAATGAAAAGGTGATGGCCAATGAATCCACTTCCAGCAACCTATGAACCTCAAACAGGCGTATATAAAAACATGGAGTTCCAATGAACAACACCTCTGACCTAACACTAACACGAAACCCACTACACTGATTCCCTCAAGAAGAACCGTCTAAAAAGATAATGGTTCTAAAAAAACTACAACCCCCTGAAAATCACAGGTGACCATTTAAAACTGGCCACTTCCCCCAAAACCAAAGGAAAAAATAATGGACGATGAACCAACACTCAATCGAAACCATGATGACTCTTTTTATTGAGACAAAACCAGCATTAGACCCATAGTGCCGATAGAGCCACCAGTGATGAAAATGGAAAACCTTGTGCCCCAAAATTGATTTTAAACTAGCCACAAACCAAAACTAGGTTGACCAAAAACCTTCTTTGAAGAGACCATTGAAGAAAACTTCCACAAAGGAAAGAAAGTAAAATCAACCAAGAAACCTAGTTCCAAAACACAATACTAAATCCACTGCGGGCATGGGGCTCCTAAGATATATTAGATCCCTTCATATTTAAAAGGTTTATTTTGAGTTTTTTTTGGTTTAAATTGGTTTTAGTGTTTGTTAACATAATAAGAGGTTTAAAGGGTTTTTAGAGTTTTAATTTTTTTTATAGTTTTATGGCTTTTAGGAATTTTATGGGTTTTTCTGGTTTATATGGTTTTATTATTTTTCAGGGCTTTTAGGGTCTTTTTATTGGTTTTAGGGGTTTTCAATTTTTTTAGGTTTTTAGGGGTTTTAATTATATTAAGGTTTTTAAGGTCTACATAGGGTTTTTAGGGTTTCTAGGGTTTTTTTACATTTTTATGGATTTTAGGTATTTTAAGATATTTTAGTAATTTTATGATTTTTTAGAGGTTTTTTGGATTTTTATGTTTAATTGGGTTTTAGGAGTTTTAGCCTTTGTAGGTTTTTTGGGTTTCCATATTTTTGAGGTTTTTTAGGATTTCTGAAGTGTTTTAGGGTATTTAGAGTTTTTAATTTTTTTAGGGATTTCTATGGAATCTATTTAAATTTTATGGTTTTTTAGTGTTTTTAGATATTTTGAGGGTTTTTAGAGTTTTTAGGGTTTTAGGGTTTTATTTATTTCTCAGGTTTTAGGGGTATTCACTTTTTTATGGTTTTTAAGGTTTTACAATTCTGTAACATTTTTTTGGGGTAAATGTTTTTTAGATTTTTTATTGTTTTTAGGGTTTTTATGAAATTTTAGGTTTTTTAAGGTTTCAAGTGTTTTTTGGGTTATTATGTGTTTTCTGTTTTTAAGATGTTTTAGGAAGTTTAGTGTTTTTTAGATCATTTAGTGTTTTCTGGTGTCTTTAGGTTTTTATGGATTTCTAATTGGTTTTAAAATTTTAATTTTTTTAATTTTTTAGGGATTTTTTCATATTTTATAGGATTTTTTGATTTTTAGGTATTTTGGGGGGTTTTACAGTTTTTAGGGTTCTAATGTTTTTTTTGTGTTTTTTGGGGGTTTGGTGTTTTTTTTGTTTTATTTATTTATAGTTTTTAATGTTTCTAGGGGTTTAAATATTTTTTCAGTTATTAGTAGCCTTTTTGGGTTTTTATGGGATTTTAAGGATTTTAAGGATTTTAGAGGGTTTATTATATTTATGTTTTTTTGGACATTTATGGGTATTTAGGGCTTTTAGTGTATTTAGGGTTTTTAGGGGTTAAGTGTTTTTATATTTTTAAGCCTTTATTATTATTTTTTTCCAGTGTTTTTTATGTTTTTCATGTTTTTAGGAAATTTTATAATTTGTTATGTTTTTTATTATTTAGGGGTTTTTAAGGATCTTAAGGGGTTTTGGGTTTTTAGGTGGTTTAGGGTTTGTAGGATATTTAGGATTTTTAGGGTTTTTATGGGTTTTAAGTGTTTTTAGGTTTTTATGATTTTCTAATGTTTTTTATGAGTTTTAGTGGATTTTATGTTTTTGGTGATTTTCAGGTGTTATTTTGGGATTTTTATGGGTTTTTATGGTTTTTAGGTATTTGGAGTGGTGAGTATTCATTGTTTTTTCGGGTATAGTGTTTTTTGAGTTTTTAAGGTTTTTAAGGTTTTTGAGGAGTTTTTTAATATTGATATCTGTTTAAAGTGTTTTTATATTTTTTAGTGGTTTAGGCTGTTTATGGGTTTTATGATTTTTAGGGGTTTTATGGGTTTTATTGATTTCTAACCTCTTTAAGATTTTTCGGGTTTTTATTAATTTTTATTTGTTTGGAGTTTTATGTGTTATTATGTTTTTTAGGTTTTCTTAGGGGTTTTTAGGGTTATTTACATTTTAGGTATTTTTATGGTTTTTTATGGTATTTTTGAATTTCAAGCGATTTGGGGGATTTTTATTGGGTTTTTTGGTTTTTTTAGTCAATTAGTGTTTTTATGTTTTTAGGAGTTTTTTGGGTTTTTTTTGGTTTTCTTAGGGGTTTTAGGGGCTTCAAGGTATTTTTATAGATTTTTAGGATTTTTAGGATTCTTAATGTTTTTAGAAATTTGAGGGATTTTGATGTTTTTAGGGTTTTTATGTATTTTTTGGGGTTTTAGGGTTTTTTTATTTTTGTGTTTTTAGAATTTATTTAGATTTTTTTATCATTTTTGAGGTTTAAAGGGGTTTTAGAGTTATCATTGGGTTTTTAGGGTTTTTATGGTTTTTAAGGGCTTCTAAAATTTTGGGAGTTTAATGGTTTTTAGATTTGTTGGGTTTCTTAGGGTTTGGGGGGGTATTATTTTTTTAGGTTTTTAGTTATTTTTTCATCTTTAGGGTTTTTACACTGTATGGATTTTTAAAATTTTTATTAATTTTTATGGTTTTTCTATATTTTTATGTATTTAGTGTATTAGAGTTTTTAGGGTTTTAAGGTGTTTTTTGTTTTTTTTTGTTTTTAGTGTTTTAAATTGTTTTTTGGGTTTTATGATTTTTATAGGTTTTAATGTTTTTAGGGTTTATAACGGATTTTTATAAATTTTAGTGGGGTTTTTGGGTTTATATGGGTTTTTAGGATTTTAATTTTTTTTCGAGTGTTTTATGGTTTTTACGGGTTTTCAGGTTTTTCAAATTTTTAGCTTTTTTTATGTTTTTAGGTGTTTTATGTATTTTTAGGTTTTAAATATTTTCTTAGGTATTTTTAATTTTTTGGGATTTTTGTTTTTAGATATTATTAGGATTTTTATGGTTTTTTGGGTCTTTAGGTATTTTTATATTATTTTGGGGTTTTTTGGGTTTAAAGGGTTTCCTATTGTTTTCAGTGTTTTTAGGTTTTTAGGAGTTTAAATTGTTTTTAGTTTTTACATTTTTATTAGGTTTTATGAAGGGTTTTATGGTTTTTTATTTTATTATGGGTTTATACGGATTTTTTTGGTTTTTATGGTTTCTTAGGATTTTTACGGATTTTGAGGGTTTTTTGATATTTTAGGGATTTTTTTGGGGTTTTTAGGGATTTTTTGGTTTCTATGGTTTTTTGAGTTTTTTAGTGTTTTCAAGTTCTAATATAAATTGATCCTATACCAATAGACTTATACAAACATTTGGAAAAATCATTGGTATTGGTATCATAGGGATACCCTATACCAATGTTTTAGGGAAAACCATTGGTATATGTGAAAGTTATACCAATGGTTTTGGTTGGCCAAAAAGTTGGTATAGATTATATATTAAGACCCTATACCAACAGTTTTTTAAACATCATTAGAAAAGGTTATAGTTATACAATTAGTTTGTCCAAAACCATTGGAATGCCTTCCATAGTAATCCCTTATACCAAAGGTTTTTAAAAAAACTGCTGGTATAGGTCCCAAAAATCCCAATACCTACACCAAAGGTTCCCAGAACCATTGGTATAGGTATACAGATTTAGTACATGTTATTTTATAAAAAAAATTAATAAAACAAAATTAATATTACATTTTAAATTACACATATATATATATATATATCATATTATTTCCACAAAAGATATTGTAGCTTAGTGGTTAGGTTGTTCAAATATATCTCAAAAGTTCTGAGATGAAATGTAGTCAATATTTTTTTACATTACTAATGGAAAATAATCAAAAATCCCTCTAAACTATTAGTATATCCTATAAAAATAGTTTTGGGGCCTATAGAAATAGTTCCAAACCATTGATAAACTATTTTTTTCATTTTTGATAGGTTTAATTTTTTTAATGTTTTAGTGGTTTTAGGGATTTATGGATTTTTATGGTTTTTAGGTTTTTAGGGTATTTTATATTTTTCGGGTTTTTAGGTGTTTTTACTAATTTTTAGGGTTTTAACTATTTTTTGGTTTTAATGGTATTTATGGGTTTTATTTATTATTATGGTTTTTTTACATTTTTTTATTTTTATGGATTTTTTATGAATTTTATGTGTTTTAGGGTTTTAGGGGCATTTAGGGGTTTAGGGTTTTTATTGGGTTTTATGATTTTTTGATTATTTTTGGGGTTTTATGGTTACTTAGATATTTTAGAATTTTTAGGGGATTAAAGGGTTTTCTATGTTTTTAGTGTTTTAGAGGGTTTTTTGGGTTTTTTTGGGTTTAAAATGTTTTATGGTTTTTCCTGGTTTTTATAGTATTTAGTGTTTTAGGGTTTTTAAGGTTTTTTAGGGTTTTAAGGGTTTTAAATATTTTTATTTTTTCAGGATTTCTTAATGTTTTTTTTGGGTTTTTAGGGTTTTTTATATTGTTAGGTATTTTTTTCAAATTTTATAGGGTTTTTTTTATGTTTTTAGTTTTGTTATAGATTTTGATAGTTTTTATGGTTTATTAGAGTTTTAGGGATTTTTATGGTTTTTATAGTTTTAGGTTTCCTATGGTATTTAATTGTTTTTAGGTTTTAAAAGTTTTCATAATATTTTTCATGTTTTTAGGGTTTGTCCAATTTTCTATATTTTTATGGATTTTAATTATATTTATGGTTTTTTAGGTTTTTTTGGATTTCTAATGCTTTTAGGGTTTTTAGTGTTTTAAGGGATTTGGTGGTTTTTTGGGTTTTTGGTGATATTTTGTTTTTTAGGGTTTTAATTCTTTAAATGTTTTTTGATATTTTTAGAGTTTTAAAGTGGTTTTATAGTTATTAGTGGGTTTTAGTGTCTTTATGGGGTTTTATGGTTTTTAAAGTTCTTTTGGGGGTTTTCATTATTTTTAGAGTTTTAGGATTTTTAGGGGATTATAGAGTTTCAGGGGTTTTCAGGGTTTTATTGGTTTAATGGTCTTTTAGGTTTTTATGGTTTTCTTTGGGGGTTTTAGTGTTTTTTGGTTGTTTTACATGTTTGTGGATTTTTATGTTTTTTTGGATTTTTATGGGATTTTAGGGTTTTTATAGATTTCGAGGGTTTCAGGTTTTTTTGGGGTTTAGGGTTTTTTACAATTTTAGGGATTTTTATGGATATTTAAGGATATGTTTGGTTTTTTTAGATTTTGGGATTTATAGGGTTTCTAGGGATTTTTCGAGGTTTTGGGTTTTTTGTTATTTTATGGTAATTTAGTTGTTTTATGTTTTTTAGGGTTTTAAGGGTTTCTTATGGTTTTCCAGGGTTTTTAAGGTTTTTTACATTTTCTTGTATTTTTAGGGGTTTTATGGTTTTTATGGTTTTTATGGTTTTTAGGTATTTTGAGGGTTTTTTGGGTTTTTAGACGTTTTAGGGGTTTATTGTATTTTTGTACTTTTTAGTTTTTCTAGTTTTTTTGGGTTTTTAATTTTTTATAGTTTTTATCATTTTTAGTTGTTTTAAAGGGTTTTTATAGTTTTTAGTGGTTTATATTTTTATGCGTTTTTTATGGTTTTTAAATGTTTTTAGGTGTTTTATGGTTTTTGGGGTTTTAGGGTTTTTAGGGTTTTTAACGTATTTTAGTTTTTAGGGATTTTTTAATATTATTGATTTTTAGTAATTTTTTAAAATTTTATGGGTTTTGGAATATTAATGGGTTTTTAGGGTTTTCGAGGATTATAGGGTTTTTTTTTGGTTTTTGGGTTTTTTTGGGTTTTTTAGGTTTTTATTGTATTTTAGGGTTTTAATGTTTTTGGGGTTTAATGGGTTTTTAAAGTTTTTTTTAGTTTTTTATGGTTTTTATGAGTTTTTTGTTTTTTATCATCTTTTGGGGAATTTAAAATTTTTAGGGGTCTTAGGGTCTTTTAAGTTTTTATGTGTTTTTAGAATTTTTTATGTTTTTTTGGGTCATTAATTGTTTTAGGTTTTTATGTTTTTCATAGGGACTTTCAGGGTTTCAGGGTAATTTGTGTTTTTAGGAATTTTTAAAATTTTTCAAATATTTTTTTGGTTTTTTTGGGTTTTTTGGAATTTTTAGGGATTCTTAGTGGTTTTAAGGATTTTTATGGTTTTGGTTTTATAGAATTTTTAGGTTTTTAGAGGTTTTAAGTGTTTTTAGGTTTTTAAGGTTTTCTTTTGGGTTTTTAAGAGTTTATGGTTTTTTTATGTTTTTCATAATAATTATGAATTTTAGGATTTTTATTGTTTTTATAGATTAGGGGGTGCTGGTGTTTTAGTGTTTTTATGGTTTTTTGTGCTTATAAGGTGTTTTTTCTTTTTTTATATTTCTAGTGTTATTTTTAGCTTCTTAAAATATTCAGGGGTTTTCTACTTTTTATTGGTTTTATGTTTTTAAGGTTTTCAGGGGTTTTATGATTTTTAGGGGCTTTCCAAGTTTTAGGATCTTTTAGGGTTTTTTTATAATTTTTTGCGTTTTTAATTATTTTAATGGATTTATGTGTTTTATATTTTTAAGTAATTCACTAGTTTTCTATTGTTTTTTTAATTGTTTAGTGTTTTTTTGTTTTTTTGTATTTTTATTGGTTTTTAGGGTTTTGTAGCAATTTGGAGGATCTTAGGATTCTTTTGGATTTTAGGGTCTTTAGGGGTTTTATATTTTTTAAGATTCTTTATAAGTATTATGCATTTTTAGGTTTTTAATGTTTTATTATGGTTTTTAGTGGTTTATGGATTTTAATGTTTTAGGAGTGTTTTTTTGGTATTTTTACAATTTTTTTTTGATTTTTAGTGTTTTCTTAGCGTTTTAGTGGTTTTATGGTTTTTTTGGGTTTTTGGATTTTTTAGGGGTTTAATGGTTTTTTAGAGTTTTTTTTAAAAAAGGTATTTAAAGGTATTTTAAATATTGTAGTTTTTTTAGGGGTTTACGGTTTTTATATTTCTTTTTGATTTATTTGTTTTTGGTTTTTTTTTTGGAGTTTTAGGGTTTCTTAGTTGTTTAGTAATTTTTAGGTTTATAGGGTTTCCAACATTTTTTATGATTTTATCGTCTTCTTAGGGGGTTATAGAGTTTGTAGGGTTTTTTTTTTACCTTTTTGGTGTTTTAGGGCTTCTTGGATTCTAATGGTTTTTAGTTTTTTAGGGATTTTTATGATTTTTTTATTTTGTTGTGATTTTAGGGTCTTTATGGTTTTTTTGTTGGTTTTATGAAATTTTTTTTATGGTTTTAAAGGTTTTTTAAAGTTTTTAAAATTTTTTATGGTTTTAAATGGGTTTTATGGTTTCTAAAAAAATTAGTGGTTTTATGGTTTTTAGGGTCATTTAGGGCATTCATGGTTTTTAGTGATTTTTTTTTGTTTTTTACATGTTTTAAGTGTTTGTGGTTTTTATGGTGTTCTTAGTGTTTTTTCATTGTTTTTATTTTTTTTACATTTTAGGGATTTTATCGGTTTTTAGGATTTTTATGGTTTTTAGGGATTTTAGGGATTTTGATGGGTTTTAGAGTTTGTTATGCATTATAAGGTTTTTTAGGGGTTTTAAAATTATTTATGTTTTAGGGGATTTATGTGTTTTTAGGTTTTAAAGGTTTTTTTATGGGTTTTCAAGGTTTTTAGGGTTTTATTTGTTTTTAGGGACTTTTATGGAATTTTTGTTAGATTTTTATGGGTTTTAGGGATTTTATTTATTTTAAGGGGTTTTTTGATTTTATAGTTTTTATAGGATTTAACATTTTTAGAGGATAAAAGTGTTTTCAGCAGTTTTTTGGGTTTTTATGGTTTAAAGGGGTTTTAAGGGTTTTGAGGTTTTTATTTTTTTGAGTTTTTAGGGTTATTTTCATTTTTTAGTGGTTTATGTTTTTTTTTGAGTTCTTTAAAAAATTTAGGGGTTTAAAGGGTTGTTAGAGTTTTTATTGGTTTTTAGGGGTTTTATGTGGTTTATGGGTTTTATGGTATTTATGGCTTTATAGGTTTTTAAGGTTTTTCGAGTTTTTTTTGGTTCTTAAGGGTTATAAGTGTTTTTTGATTTCTAAGCTTTTTTTCATGCTTTTCAATGTTTCATTTAAATTTTATGGTTTTTTTGGGATTTTTTAGGATTTTTATAGTTTTTTTGAGGTTAGAGGTATTTTGAGGGGTTTTGGATATTTTGGGTTTTACCATTTTTAGGGAACTTATGGATTTTAAGTATTTTAGGTTTTAAATTTTTTTACGTTTTTAGAGGGTTTTATGTTTTTATGTATTTTAAGTTATTTTTTATTATTTTTTTATTTTTATGTTTTTAGGTATTTTTAGGTTTTTGTGGTATTTAGGGCTCTTTTGGTTTTTATGTTTTTTTGTCTCTTTCCAGTTTTTTCGATTATTAGGGTTTATAATGTTTTTTAGAGTTTCTAACATTTTTAGTGGTCTAAAGGGTTTTTAGAGTTTCTTACGATTTTTATCTGATGTTGGGGTTTTTAATGTTTGTTAGAGATTAGGGGTCTTAGTGTTTTTTAGGGTTTTTAGTATTTTTTTAGTTTTTAAGGGTTTTTGGTTTTTTTTAGGATTTTATGGTTTTCTTAGGTGTTTTCAAGGTATTAGGGTATTTTACATTTTTATGAATTTTTAAGGATTATTATTATTTTATGGTTTTTAGAATTTTTTAGGATTTGAATGGTTTTTATGTTTTTTTGGCTTTTAAGAGTATTTAGGGTATGTTTTTAGAGTTTTTGGTTTTTTTATGTATTTCTGGGTATTCATAGTTTTTTAGAGATTTTTATCATTTCTAGGGGTTCAATGTTGGTTTAGATATTTTAGTGGTTTTAAACATTTTAAGGGGTTTTAGTGTTTTTATGTTTTTAGTAGTTTGAATGGTTTTTTGGGGTTTTAGGTTTTTTAGGGTATTTTAGTGTTTTTAGGGGTTTTTGTGTTTTTAGGATTTTTATGGGATTTATGTGTAATTAGGATTTAATGTATTTCATTGAGTTTTTTATAGTTTTTATGATTTTTTATGATTTGGGAGTTTTAAGGGATTCATATGATATTTTTGGGTTTTTAGGATTTCTAGTGATTTTGAGGGTTTTTAGGGTTTTTACATTTTTAGGGTTTTTTAGGGATTTTTTTATTTTAATTGCATTTTTAGTTTTTATGCATTCTTAGAAATTTTAGGGTTTTAGGATTTTTATCATTTTTATGTTTTTAGGTGTGTATCGTGTTCTCTAGTTTCTATGGTTTGGTTAGGGGATTTCATGTTTTTTGTGGTCTTTTATATTTTTAGGTATTTTTAGGGATTTTTTAGTATTTTAATGGGTTTTAGGGGTTTTAGGTATTCTTATATTTTAGTGGTTTTTTATAGATATTAGGGTTTTTACAGTTTTTTGTGTTCTGTGGTGTTTTTGAATTTTTAGGGTATTTAATGTGTTGTAGTGTTTTCTAACAGTTTTTGGGATTTAATGGGTGTTAGTGTTTTAGTGTTTTTATTGGTTTTCATGAGTTTTAGGGGTTTTTAGGTTTTTATGGGTTTTCATGGTTTTATGGGGTTTTAGGTATTTTTGGGGTTTCTATCATTTTTAGGTTTTTAGGGGTTTTATGTGGTTTCAGATTTTTAATTTTATCAAATGGATATTAAGGGCTTTATGGCATTTTATGTTTTCACGGATTTGAGGGATTTTTTTGGATTTTTTTGGCCTTTATGGTTCTTAGGGATTTTGATGGATTTTTATAATTTTAAGGGTGTTTGGGGTTCTTAGGATAGTTAGTGTTTTTAGGTTTTTTAGGGGTTTAAGGGTTTTAGGTTTATATGTTTTTCTTAGGGGTATTAAGGTTTTTTTTGGGGGTTTTACATTATTTGGGGTTTTCAGAGATTTTTTAGGATTTTTATGGTATTTTAGGATTTTTAGGGATTTTAAGGTATTTTAGGGATTTTCAATATTTTTTTTGTTTTTAGGGGTTTTGTGGGTTTTAGAGTTTTCAATGTTTTTAGCATTTTTTAGGTTTTTCAGAGTTTTATGTGTTGTTAGCTTTATAGGTATTTCTTTTTATTTTTAATGTTTTTTGGGATTTTAAGGGATTATTTTACATTTTTATGGATTTTTAGGATTTTTAGGGAATTTGATGGTGCTTAGGATTTTTTAGTGTTTTTATAGTTTTTCTTATAAGTTTTCTATTTTTATTGTTTTTTATGGTCTTTCAGGTTTTTTATAGTTTTTAAGGGTTTTTAGAGTTTTTACCCTTTTAGGGGTTTATATATATATATATATATATATATATATATATATATTTCAAATATTTTTAGTTTTTTAATGGGGATTTAGGGGTTTTAAGGATTTTAAAGGGTTTTTTGGTTTTTAGGGATTATAAGGTTTTTTAGGGTTTTTAGGGTTTTGAGAATTTTTAGGGATTTATAGTTTTTAAGTATTTTTAGGTTTTCTTATTTTCTTAGGAGTTTTCACGGTTTTTAGGATTTTTACATTTTTAGGGATTTTCTGGTATTTTTTGTGGTTTTAATGGGGTTTTTTGGTTTTTTAAATTTATAGTGTTTTTTAGGTTTTAGGGTTTTTAGTGTATATTAGGTTTTAGGGGTTTTATTTTTTTTTATAACTTTAATGTTTTTATAGGGTGTTATCAAGGGTTAAACTCATTTTTACATTTTTAGGGATTTTCTTGGATTTGTATGATTTTTAGGGCTTTTAGGGTTTTTAGTGGTTTTTTCATTTTTTGGCTTCCTAGGGGGTTTAAGTGTTTTATGTTTTCAAGGATCTCTTATGGGTTTTCAAGGTTTTTTGGGTATTTAAAATTTTTAGGGGTTTTTTTTGGATTTTTAAGGGTTTTTGGGTTTTGGGATTTTGAGAGTTTTTAGTGGTTTTTAGGTTTTTAGGGGTCATTAGATTTTTTTGTTTCTAAGGTTTTTTATTTTTTGGTGTTTTTTTGTTTGTTATAGATTGTTATCTTTTTAATCTATTTAAAGGGACTGTAGTGTTTCTAGTGGTTTTTAAGTATTTTATTTGGTTTTTTGGTTTTTACGGTTTTAGGGGATTTTATGGTTTTTAGGGGTTTTAGGGTTTTCTAAGGTTCTAAGGGTTATTAGAATATTTAGGTTTTTAATGTTTTTTAGGGTTTATTAGGGGTTTATGTTTTTTTCATTTTAGGGATTATTTTGTATTTTTATGGGTTTTAGGGATTTTATGGGTTTTGAGGGTTTTGGTAGTTTCTTAGGGTTTTAATGGTTTTATGTTTTTTTCAGCTTTTGGGGTTCTATGTGTATTTTAGTTATTTTAAGGATTTTTAGAGTTTTTTTACATTATTTTCATGTTTAAAGGATTTTTGATATTTTAGTGGTTTCTAGAGTTTTCACAGTTTTTTTGGGGTTTTAAGGGGTTTTATGGGTTTAAGGGTTTAGGGTTATTAGGGTGTTTAGGGGTTTTAAGTGTTTTTTGGTTTTTTGGTTTTTCTTAAGGGTTTTTAGGTTTTATAGTTTTTCTTTACTTTTGGCGGTTTTAGGGATTTTACGGTTTTTGATGATTTATGGTTTTTTGGGTTTTTATGGGTTTTTCGTGTTTTGGGGATTTTTTTGGGATTTTTTAGGGTTTTTATGGTTTATAGGGTTTTTATGGATTTTGATGGTTTTTAGGGGGTTTTATGGAATTTATGGTATTTTAGTGTTTTCAATGTTTTAATTTTTTTTTTTATATTTTTTCAGATTTTATGGTTTTATTTGGACCATTCATTGTTTTTAGGGTTTCTATGTTTTTAGGTATTTTTAATGATATTTATGATTGTTTTGGGGATTTTATGGATTTTAAGGTTTTATTGGGTTCATTGTGTTTATTTCGTTTATAAAGTATTTTTATTTAGGATTTTTTCTGTTTTAGTTGGTTTTTAGGGTTTTTTTTGTTTTTATGGGGTTTTTTGGTTTTTCTGATTTTTAGGGTTTTTGGATTTTTATAGGTTTTAAGTGTTTTCATGAATTAATTATTTTCTAAGGCGTTTTTATATATTTTTTGATTTTTTTGGGATTTTTATGGATTTTTATGGATTTTAATGTTTTTTAGGGAAAGGAAGGTAGAGGTCAAAGCTATTCCCGAACACCCCCCCCCCCCCAAATAATAAGAAAAAAGACACAATAGACAAGGGTGGGGTGGAGTCAATCGACCCACACCCAAAAACCCTAAACCTTCAAAAAAACCAAAAACATGAAAAAAGAAACAACAATAGGAGGAAACCAACAACACCAAGACCATAAAATGAAACCTCATCACCTCCCCGCTAATCAGTAACCAGCATCCAATGGCTCATATCCTTGCATTCAACACCTTTTATCCAATCATCTCCAATCCATTCGTAGCTTAGTTTCCGGCATCCAGCACCTCCTAACCAATCATCTCCCAACCTTTCTCTACTCCTATTCCAACATCTAGCACCTCCTGACCAAAGAGATCCCAACATTTCACACTCACTTCTAGCAAAACAGGACCACCAGTACCCACACCTAGAAACATTCCACAACACCCAACACCCTTTGGACAGAACCCAACTTCAAACAGCTCCTCCATTAGCCCAAAATTAAAAAGACATCACCAGACAGTGCTAAAGGCCACTTACTAATTCCATGAAGCAGTACCCATAGAGATGAATGACCAAACCAACCACAGCCAATAAACCGAAGATCCCAAAAAGAAAGGTGCTCCAACAAGAACCTCTAGCGAGGAAAACAGAACCAGAAGCACCATTTTGGAATATCTAAAAAACTACAGACCAAAAAGGGAACCAGATCGCAATACAACTGCATTAGTTGCACGAAATGAAGACAAGTCCAAAGGACCATAACCAAACCGACAACTACTTCACAATATGAATAAGAAACCGGCGAACTTGGGGTGTCTCTTGATGTGCTGAGCCTATCCAAAAACACTAGTATCAGAGCATCATCCAGAACCACCGATAACAAATCACTCCACTAAAGCAGCAAAGCCCGACAAGGATCCGAAGCCAAAGGCCCGAGAAGCTCTACAACATGAGAAAGTTAAATCCACTTAAGAAAAAATAAAACCCCTTCATCCTTGGATCCGTAGGGCACTGCCACAACCCACCTCTTCCGAGACCGCCCCTGACAAGCATGAGGAAAGACGCAGCTTGGGAAAGGAAAAACTACCAAAGAAGAAAGTGGACACCTGCAACCATGGATCCATAGGTCACTGCCGAAGCCCACAACCACCTCCTTAGATCAGTGGAGCATGATTAAAGTTGTCGCACGGGAAAGGGAAAGCCACTGAAGAATCCAGGAAACACCCACCACCTTAGATCAGAAGAGCGTTGCCATAGCTTGTCACTATTGTCTTTGATCTGAAGAGTTCTACCCTAGGAGACGTGAATCTCAAGGGATATAACTAGGGGATAGAGCCTCCATTCTAATTCTTTTCTTCAAAATTCCAATGTTTTTACGGATTTTAATGGTTTTTATGGTTTTATGGTTTTTATAGTTTTTAATATTTTTTAGGTTTTTTTGAATATTTTAGATTTGTTGGGTTTTAAGTGTCTTCATATATTTTTTTCATAGGGATTCTAGGGTTTTAGGGGTTTTTTCATTTTTAAAGGGTTTTAATGATTTTTCAGTATTTTTATTGTTTTTTATATTTTTGAAGGATTTTGGGGGGTTTTATGGTTTTTAGGGGTTTGGGGTTTTAAGGGTTTTTTGTGTTTTTAGGTTATTTATTCATTTTATTTTTTTTATGTTTTATGGTTTTCATAGGGTTTTTCAGTGTTTTTAGGTGCCGTTACATTTTTTTGGTACTGTAGGTATTTTTATGGTTTTTACTGGTTTTTGAGATTTTTAGGGGAATTAGGTGTTTTATGGTTTCTAAGGGTTTATGGTTTTATATGGTCATTATGGTTTTTTGAGTTTTTAGTGGTTTTTAAATTTTTAGAGGTTTTTAATGTCTTAGGGGTTTAAATGGTTTTAGAGTTTTTAATGGTTTTTTTGGTATCATGGGGTTTTATTATCTTACAATTTTTAATGATTTTTATGATTTTTAGGGATCTTGGGGTTTTTTCTGGCTTTTTATGTTTTTTAGGTGTTTTAGGGGTTTTCAGTGATCCTGGGTTTTTAATGTTTTCTTAAGGGATTTCAGTGGTTTTTTGGTTTTTTGGGATTTTAGGGTTTTTAGGATCTTTCACTATTTTTATCATTTTTAGGTTTTTATAGGTTTTAAGTGTTTTTAGGCTTTTATGTTTTTCATAGAGATTTTTTGATATTTTATGGTTTTTTACAATTTAATGATTTTTTAGGAAATTTTTAGGGATTTTTTATTTTTAGGGGTTTTAGGGATTTTTTAGGGTTTTTATTATTTTTTAGGTTTTTTATAGTTTTTGTGGTTTTTTGGGTTTCTAGTGTTTTTTTAGTTATTAGGGTTTTTATATGTTTAGAAAATTTAAGGGTTTAAATGGTTTTAGAGTTTTTTGTGGGTTTAGGGTTTTATGGGGTTTAGGGTTTTGTTTGTTTTTAGGTGTTTTCATGGGTTTTAGTGATATTTACGGGTTATGGGATCCTTTTAGGTTTTTTTGGGTTTTTAGTGATTTTAGGTTTTAGGGGTTTATAGTGTTTTAAGTTTTTTAGGGGTTTATTGGGGTTTTTAGGGTTTTAGGGTTTTTTTTACATTTTTAGGGAATTTTAAGGATTTTTTGGACTTTTATGTGTTATTAGGGTTTTACAAATTTTGAATTTTTTTAGGATTTTTAGGTTTCTTAGTGTTTTTATTTGTCTTATGGGTTTTTAGGTGTTTTTCTTTTTTAGGTTTTAAATGGATTATTATATAGTTTTCTTTTTTAGGGGTTTAAAGGGTCATAATAGTTTTTATTTATTTTTACAATTTTATGGGTTTTTAATGTTTTTAATGTTTTTATAAGGTTTGAGTGTTTTTATGGTATTTAGGATTTTTTAGTGTTTTAGGGTTTTTGGTGTGTTTTGGTTTTAGGGGTTTTATGTTTTTACAGGTTTTTAATGTTTTCTTCTAGGGTTTTTAGGGTTTTATGGATTTTTATGTTTTTAGGGTTTTCAGTGCTTTTTCAATATTTTTATTGAATTTTAGGGTTTTTATAGTTTTTGTGGCTTTTGAGGGTTTTTGATGGGTTTTTGGGTTTTTATGGTATTATGGGTATTTTAGGTATTTATGGTTTTTTTTGGTTTTTGAGGGTGTTTTTCAATTATTTGTTGTTTTACTGTTTTTAGATCATTTTAATGTTTTAGGGGCTTAATGTTGTTTTAGAGTTTTTATGGGGGTTTTACAGGTTTCATGGATTTTTAGTGGGTTTTAAGGGTTTTTGGGGTTTTAGGGTTTTAGAGGTTTTAAATGTTTTTAGGGTCTTTTGGGTTTTTTTTCATTTTCTTGATTTTATGTGGTTTTAAGTGTTTTTGGGGTTTTATGGTTTTCTTGGGGTTTTGAGTGGATTTAATGTTTTTATGTTTTTAGGTTTTTAGGGATTTTTAGAGTTATTTGGTCTTTTGGGTTTTTATGTATTTATGGTTTTTAAGGATTTTAGTGTTTTAGTGTTTATAGGGTTTTTTGGATTTTTAGAATTTTTTAATTTTTAGGGTTTTAGGCATTATTATGTTTTTAAGGATTTCATCAGGTTTTTAGGGTTTTTAGTGTTTTTTATTTTTTTTTTCTATTTTTAATGATTTTTTAGGATTTGGAATGGAATTTAGGGTTTTACTAAATTTCATGGTTTTGATGGGGTTTTTGGGTTTTAGGGGATTTTTGAGTTTTTAGAGTTTTTATTGTTTTTTAGAGTTTTTAATTTTTTAGAGGTCAAATGTTTTTTCTATTTTTTGTGGTTTTTTAAGGATTTTATGGTTTTTCTGGGTTTTTAAAGGTTTTTAGGTTTTTTTTGGTGTTTTTGGGTTTTTTAATGATTTGATAGTTTTTTAGGTTTTTTGGGGTTTTCAATGTTTTAAGGGTTTTAATCTTTTTTTTATAGTTTTAGGGATTTTAGGGATTTTTATGTATTTAGGGATTTTTAGGGAATTTTT
The DNA here is from genome assembly GCA_963277665.1 of Viscum album. Taxonomy (NCBI): domain Eukaryota; kingdom Viridiplantae; phylum Streptophyta; class Magnoliopsida; order Santalales; family Viscaceae; genus Viscum; species Viscum album. Next base: position 938,798,333 of record OY728141.1, read on the forward strand.
AGTACTTTTAGAGTTTTTTTGTTTTTTGGGATTCTATGGGTTTTCAATGTTTTGTTATGTGTTTTTGGATTTTTTGGGTTATTATTGGTTTTTTTTTGAATTTTTGGTGTTTCTTAGGGATTTTAACTTTTTTAAATATCTTTAATGTTTTTAGGAGTTTAAAGTGTTTTTATATTTCTTTTGTTGTTTCTTAGGGTTTTATGGTTTTTAGGGGTTTTAAATGTTATATGGGTTTTTTTTTATTTTTAAGGGTTTTTCAAATTTTTAGGGGCTTTCATGTTTTTAGTGTTATTTTTGTTTTTAGGGGTATTAATTGTTTTCAGGGTTCTATGGTTTTTGTTAGGTTTTTTCTTGGTTTTTATGGTTTTTACCTTTTATGGGTTTTTTCATATTTGATGGTTTTTATGGTGTTTTATTGTTTTTAGTGATTTTGAGGGATTGTAGGATTTTTGGGGTTTTTAGTAATTTCAGATTATTTATTGTTTTTAGTTTTCTTATTGGTTTTAACTATCTCTAGGTTTTTAAGGTTTTTAGGGGTTTTAAATTTTTTCTATTTTGAATGTTTTTAGGAATTTTGAGGAATTCTCAAGGATTTTTAAGGTTTTTAGGGTTTTTATGGATTTTGAGGGATATTAGGGATTTTAGGGTTTTATGTTTTATTATGTTTTTAGGGTTTTCTTTGGGTATTTGACGGTTTTTAGGGTTTTCAGGTTTTTAGGTACATTCAGGGATTTTTAGGATTTGTGTGGTTTTTATGGTTATCAGGGATTTGGAGTTTTATAGGGTTTTCTGTGTTTTTTGGGGTTTTTATTGTTTATTTGCATTTTTATGGGGGGGTATTTTATGTGTTTAGTGTTTTCATGGTTTTTTAGAGTTTTAAAATTTTCAGGGGATAAAAGGGTTTTAAAATTTTTTTGGGGTTGCTTTTACGGGTTTTATGGGTTTGGGTGTGTTATGATTTTAGAGTTTTTTATGATTTTTTGAGTCGTAGGGGTTTTATGGGTATTTTAATTTTTTACAGTTTTTAGGGGTTTTATGTGTTTTAAATTTTAAAGTTTTTCTTTAATTTTTCTCGGTTTTTTGAGTTTTTTGAGTTTAAAGGGTTTCTAGGGATTTTTAGGGTTCTTTAGAAATTTTATTGTTTTTTAAAATTTAAAGGGATTTTGAGGGTTTTTATTTTTTTTGTGTTTTTAAGGTATTTTTAGTTTTTTAGGGTTTAATGTTTTTTATGATTTTTAAATTTTTTATGATACTAAAGAGGTTTTATGGTTTCCAGTGGGTTTTATGGGTTTTATGGGGTTTTAACATATTAGGGCGGTTAATGGTTCGTATGTTTTTTAGTGTTTTTACATTTTTTTCTGTTTTTTTGGGTTTTAAGTGTTTTCTAATTTTTGGGGTTTTTTAGGGTTTTCAAGGTTTATATGATTTTTTATATTTTAAGTGATTTTTAGGGTTTTTTAAATATTTTTTTTGGTTTTTATGGATTTTGAGGGGTTGGAGGATGTTTTAGGTTTTTAGGGGTTTTTGAATTTTTTTTTAATTTTCTTTAACATTTTTAAGGGTTTAAATGGTTTTTATAGTTTTAAGTGATTTTATGAATTTTAGGGTTTTTTAAATGTTTTAGGGAATTTTATTGGTTTTAGGGATTTTTTGGGTTTTTTCGTACATTTAGGATTTTTATGGTTTTTAGCGTTTTTTAGGTTTTGTAGGGATTTAAGTGTTATTTTTTATGGTTTTCTTCTTTTTTTTTTGTTTTTAGGATTTTGACATGGTTAAGAATTCATAAAGCATCTTTAATATTTTTATGGTTTTTTCGGTTTTTAGGGAATTTGTTGGATTTCAGTGTTTTTTTATGGTTTTATGGTTTTTAGGGTATTTAGCATTTCTTAGGTCTGTAGGGGTTTTATGTTTTTTTAGGTTTTTAATGTTTTATTAGGATTTTTCAGGGTTGTTTTGGGTATTTACATTTTTTTTGAATTTTTCTGGATCATTTATGATTTTATAGGTTTTTAGGGTTATAGGGATTTTGAGGGTTTTGGGGTTTATTAGGGTTTGTTGAGGTTTTTGTGGGTTTTTGTTTTTTTGTTTTTAAAGGTTTTAAATAATATTAGATTATTTTAAAAAATTTAGAGGATTAAAGTATTTTTAGAGTTTTTAGTGACTGTTTAGTGTTTTAAGGGATTTTAGGGATTTTAGGCTTTTTGGTGGTTTTATTGTTTTATGGATTAGTAGGTTTTTTAGTGTTTTATTATTTTTTATCATATTTTAGGGGTTAAGTGGTATGAAAACTTTTTCGTAATTTAAGGTTTTCATAGTGTTTTTATAATTTTTTCATTTTTATGTATTTTTTGGGATTTTTAAGTTTATATGGGGTTCTGGGTTTTATGAGGTTTATTGTTTTTTCTGGTTTTATGGGTTTTAGTGTTTTTTTAACATTTTAATGTTTTTGTAGGGTTTTTTATTTATTTTTTTAGTTTTTGATGGTATTTATGTGTTTCAGGTTTTTTCTGATTTTTAGGCGTTTTTTGGGAATGTATGGTTTTTAGTGTTTTTAGTGTTTTTTGGGTTTGTTATGTTTTTATAATTTTTAGGGGTTTTATGTCTTTTTTTAAGGTTTTATTTAGGGTTTTATGGTTTTTTGGGGTTTTTATGTTTTTATGGATATTTATGGATTTTAGGATTTTTATGGATTTTTATGGTTTTAGTGATTTTTAGGGGTTTTAGGGTTTTTTGGATTGTTAGGGTATTTATGGTATTTAGAGGTTTTTAATATTTTTAGGGTTAAAATTTTATTTAGTGTTTCTTAAGGTTTTTCAGGGTTTAATGGGTTTTTATAGTTTTTACAAGATTATGGTTTTTACGGTTTTTTGGGATTTTTAGGGGTTTTTTTGTTTTTTGGGTTTTTGGGTTTTTAGCATTTTGAGGTTTTTAGGGGTTTTAAGTGTTTTTAGATAGTTATGATTTTTCTTTAGGGGGTTTCATGATTTTTAGTGGTGTTTATATATTTTTGAATTTTAGGGAATTTTATGATTTTTATGGTTTTAACGGAATTTGATGGTTTTTAGGGTTTTTTTAATTATTTTAGGGCTTTTATAGTTTTTTTGGGGGTTTTAGGTATTTTTTTGTTTTTAGGGGTTTTTAGGATTTCAAGTGTATTTTGAATGTTTTGGGATTTGAATGGTTTTTATATTTTTTAAGTGGATTTTAGTGTTTTTATCGGTTTTTTGTGTTTTTAACATTTCAAGGTGTTTTTAGGGTTTTTAGGGTTTATAGTATTTTGATGGGTTTTTAGGGCTTTAACATATTTACAGTTTTTATGGGTTTTATTTTTTTTTAGTGTTTTAAGCTTTTCATTAGAGATTTCATGGTTTTTATGGTTCTTATATTTTTATGGATTTTATGGATTTTATGGATTTTTATGATTTTTAAGAATTTTGAGTGGTTTTCTTCTTTTTAGTGCTTTTAGGTTATTAAATTTTTTAACTTTTTGTAGGTTTCAAGGGGTTTATATTTTTTAGGTTTTTAGGGTTTTCTTAGAGGTTTTCTGGGTATTTTTTATTTTTATGTTTTTTGGGTTTTTAGGGATTTTTTTGTTTTTTTAAGGGTTTTTTGTTTTTTAGGAATTCTGCTGGTTCTTATGGTTTTTTAGGTATTTAGGGTTTTTATGGTTTCGGGAATTTTAATGTTTTTTTTGAATTTTTTATGGGTTTAAGGTTTTTTGGATTTTTTTCATTTTTAGAGGTTTAAAGTGGTTTTAGAATTTTTAGTGGGGTATTAAATCTTTTTATGGTTTTAATGTGTCTTTATGGTTTTGAGGGTTTTTGGGGTTTTTGGAATTTTTTCCTTTTTAGGTTTTTTAGGAGTTTCAAGGGTTTTTAGTTTTTTACGGTTTTTATGGTGTTTTTAATGGTTTTTAGGGTTTTGACATTTTTCGGTATTTTTAGGGATTTTTATGTTTTTATGGTGTTTTAGGGACTTATGTGATTTTGAGGTTTTTTTGAGCTTTTAATGGGTTGTAGGCTTTTAGGGAATTTTTTGGGGGTTTTTTAATTTTTTTAGTTTGTAATGATTTCTAAAATTATTTATCAGTTTTTGGGATTAAAGGGTTTTAGGTGTTTTTAGTATGTTTAAGGGATTTTGTGGATTTTTAGTGTTTTTAAAGGTTTGTAGGGGTTTTTTTATATTACTTGTTTTATGTGATTTAGGGTCTTATTAATATTTTTAAAGGGTTTTAACATTTTTTCTGTTTTTAGGGTTTTAACTATTTTTATATTTTTAAGGCTTTCTTTGGGTCTTTCAGTATTTTTTGGGTTTTTAGGTTTTTATTTATTTTTAGGGATTTTATAGGTTTTATAGGTTTTTTATATATTTTGAGTGATTTTAGAGGTTTTATAGATTTTTTATTTTTTTAGGATTTTTAGGGGTTTTAAGTGTTTTTAGGTTTTTATGGTTATCTTAAGGGTTTTTATTATTTTTTACATTTTTAGTGATTTTTAGGGATATTTTAGGTTTTTATGGTTTTTTTAGGGTTATTGGGATTTTTAGGGATTTATGGATTTTTATGGTTTTTCAGGGATTTTATGGTTGTTAGGGTTTTCTAGGATTTTTGAGAATTTTTATATATTTAGGGTTTTTAGCGTCTTTTAGATTTTTTGGGGCTTCAAGTGATTTTAGGTATTTAATGTTTTCATAGCGGTGTTTAGGTTTTTTAGGGTTTTTACATTTTTACGTATACATAGGGATTTTTATGTATTTTAATGGTTTTAGTGTTTTAGGGATTTGGATTTCTATAAGTATTTTTACTGTTTTTAGGGTTTTTCATCATTTTTTGATATTTTAGGGGTTTTAGGTGTTTTTCAATATTTATGTTTTTATAGGGTTTTCAAGGTTTGTAGAGTATTTTTATTTTTCATGAATTATTAGGAATTTTTTTGGATTTTAATGGATTTTTAGGGTTATTTGGTATTTTTTGGACTTTTAGGGTTTCTATGTTTTTAAAAAAAATTATTTATTTGTTGGTTTAAAGGGTTTTTATAGATTTTAGTGGGTTTAATGAGATTTTATGAGTTCCTAGGATTCTTTATTATTTTTTATGTTTTTTTTGTGTTTTTATGATTTTTAGAGTTTTTTAGGGTTTTTAGTGTTTTTTTTGGTTTTGGTGGATTTTACGGGTTTTTTGGATTTTAGGGGTTTTAACAGGTTTTTCGGTATATTATTTTCCTAGGGATTTTTAGGTATTTTTTTGTAAGAACCTGTATCTTCTTTTTAGGTACGTTTTTACTTTTTTTGGATTTTTTGAGAAAAATGAATTTTCTGGAAATTTTCGAAGTACACGCCGTGTACTTTCTGAGTACACGCCTTGTACTCTTCTTCGGCTCAAAGCCATGTGATGGCCGTGGCCAGGCCACACACACAGTGTGTAGGGGTGACATGGAGGCTGATTTTTGCGGAGTACAGAAAAGTACTAGTACACGCTGTGTACTTTAAAAATACATGTCGTGTACTTTTTTTTTCTTTAAACGGACCGGGGTCACAGCTAATCGGGAAAAACGTCTTATTCTCCAGATTTCATCCGCCCAGGAGCGACCGTATGGCTGAATCTTCCCCGAGCTCCCGCAACTCCGTCCGTTCTCCGATTCGAGCATGGTCGATTGCTTTGGAAGCACAGCGGTGAGTTCTTCCTTCTGTTTGAGCCTTGTTTCTTGATTCCTCCTTATTTTCAAGAAATCGCGGGGTGAACGTTTTGTGCGTTTTCTCAAATCTACGTTGTTCTAATAGGAATCAGTCATCTGGATTCACATATATCGATTTCCTATGATCGAGGTAGGTGGTTTGTGCCTTTCCGTAGAAAGTTGATGAGTATTATGTGAAATTACCACAAATTCCATTGAACGGGGAATTGCATGTTCATGTTTTTCCCTTGTTGTATTGCCTGATTTTCTTGATTTCTGTAGTAGAGGTTTAGGCTTATGAGTAGAATACATTGTTTTGTGCTCAGGTTGCTTTTCCATGCTTATATTGCCTGTTGGGTGTTTTTCCAGTTACCATGACTAGTCGTAGGATAGTGGAACTATTGTTTTATTAGTTCTGTTGAGTCTTAGAATGATAGCCAAGTATATCTTGAGGTTTACTTGGACGATACATGCATGCTGAGCATGTTTAGTATCACTTAGGACTGTGAGAGCCTAGAGTAGTAGACCAATGGGAGAATTGATGGAAGGGATTCTCCAGAGTGTCTTTTAATTACAATGCAAGACCACAGGGGGAATTGACGTTGAGTGCTTCCCCAGAGAGTCTGTAGATCCTCGACGCGGGCCACAGGGGTAATTGATGTTGAGTGCTTCCCCAGAGAGCCATTAGCACGATACGAGACTATATGGGGAATTAATGGTGACTGCTTCCCTAGAGAGTCTATTAATTTCATAGATGAACCATAGGGGTGAGACTGTGTGTGCCCCTAGAGGGTTGCTTGTACTTATAGGTTGAACCATAGGGGTTAGGCTGTGAGAGCTACCCATAGGGTTACCTGTCTCTTCTTTTGTCGCTGGCTGCTTACTTGTGTAATTTACTTGTTAGAACTATGGATTGTAGCTGTTTATGCTTTCCTATTTACTGCTTCTTGTTTATTTACTGCCATGTATTCATTGACTGTTAGGCACAAATCATTGAGTGATTTCCTACTGGTATTGCATCTCACACCCTATTTGGTCCATGCTTTTGGGCCCAAGCAGACTATGTTGTTGTAGGTATAGATAAGGGAAAATGCCCTTGTACTTCAGGTTCTTGATTGCACTGGATCTGGGGAGCATGGGACCGAGCTGTGGCTGGCAATGTTGGGGACCTTTCTTTGTTTTCTTTTGCACTTGGTTTCAGTTGTATTTCAGCACGTTGTTGTGTTTTCTACTTTTCTTAGATACTTGTACCTCTCGCATCATTGACATCATTGTTATATATCTACATTGTTTCTGCTGTTTGGTTTCAGTTGTTGTGTATTGCTTACTGCTTCCGCTGTTTATTATTGTTTTATTACCTTGTATACCTTAACGAATTAGGGAACATTTTCCCCAATAACTTACCAAGGCCCTCGCTACAAGTCGGTAGCCTCTGGCATTCGGGGGAACGCACTTGAGGTCATGTGGCGAACCGGGTACGGGAAACCAGTAGAGGGGCTCCGGACTCGGGTCATTACAAAGTAGTATCAAACGGATTCTTTTCTCTTACTTTACTATTTGGAGACTTTAGCCGGGGATAGGATGAATTAGGTACTTGGTATTAAGCTGTGCTCGGGAGTAGCTAACCCGTGTACATGGAAAATCCATACTACCTTGTTGATTGCAGTTGCTGGTTTTGATATTTTATAGTTGATCTGATTTCACCTAGAGTGATTCACATGGCTTCTGCTATTACGGTTTTGATATTGCTATTCTATTTCTGTCGCAACCCGATGAGAGGAGTGTATGTCGTCTCATGCATCATATAAACACTTGTAGGAATCACATTCCATGCATTCTTTCCAGTCCATCTAGGGTGAATTAACGATTGCATGTTGTTGTGATATACTTTGTGTAGATTATTCATGTTGTTGAGGTGTTATGGGTCCTCACGGATCGGAATTTGACACTTTTCGCCTTGTTTTAGTATTTCTGGAATTATGTGCAATTTCTGAGCTACTGCCCAGAAAAACCCAGAATACACTGTGTGTACTTTATGGATACACGCTGTGTAGTTTTTAGGTCGTGTCATAGACCGTGTGAGCAGAAAACGGTGTCATGGAAGTAACTTTGGAAACACGCCGTGTACGGTAGCTACACGCCGTGTATGTTTGGAGCCGTGTACCCAGCTGTGTCACTAACAACATGGGTCGGGGAGGCACGGGTAGAACACGTTGTGTCCATAGGGAACACGCTGTGTAGTCTTCTCTAGGTACCCAGACATGTCACGAAAAACACAAGCTGGCGATACCTTCCTTTCCACACGTCGTGTTTATTCAGAACACGTTGTGTAGTCTTTCTCGGGTTCCCGGCCGTGTCACGAATAACACGGGATGGTGTCTCCATCGCCTATACACGCCGTGTTTTTTTGAAGCACGACGTGTATGGTCCATACGTGCAAACGACCGTGTACTCAACAATATGGACTACTGAAGCCTTGTCTAGTACGTGCCGTGTTTGTGTTGAACATGTCGTGTAATCTCGAGTTAGGTCAGACCGTGTGGGTTATACGTGTAAAGAGACTCGGGAATGGTATAGTTTTCTTATACACGCCATGTGTTGGGGTCAACATGTCATGTAATTGAGGTGTTACACGACTTGTAGGGTGAGATTACACACCCATGTCAGTGGTTTAAAAAGACACGTCGTGTAGTTTTTATACACATCGTGTAGTTGTGTTTTGCAATCTTGAGTGTTTTTCTTCCCCTGTTCCCATTTTGTACTCTTGTGTTCTCTGTCCTTGTTTTCCTGATCTAAGGTGTACTTTTGATCTTTCAGAGCTATGCCTCTGAGACGTCCTCTGGTCGTATCTCTGTCGCCAGGCAATGATCAGACGCCAGACAGGGCTGATTAGGGACTTTCTGCCGATCCCCCGGTCGAGCCAGCCTTAGCACCGGCTTTAATAACAGTTTTGGGCACTGATGCGCAGTTCAGGGAGGGATTCATGAGGGTGATTCAGGCCTTCAAGGAAGCACCTCCTCCAACCATGTCTATGGGAGACTTGACGCAGTATTTCCAGTAGCATCATCCTCCCATGTTCTCGGGGGAGGGAGGACCTCAGGCTGCAGAGTCATGGATGGAATCCATGCTGACTGTTTTCGAGCACCTGTAGATGCCACCAGAAAGGCGGGTCAAGCATTCCACCTACATTCTCTAAGACTCTACCAAGAGGTGGTAGGAAATGATCTCACAGGCGGGTCAACAGCAGGCTATGACTTGGGAGGAGTTCCAGCGCATGTTTTACGACTACTTCTACATGGAAACCCTGAGGGCCGATCGAGCCTGGGAGTTCATGAGCTTAGAGTAGGGTACTCTATCTGTCATGGAGTATTACTCTTGTTTCACCAAGATGCAGCATTTTACACCCCTTCAGGATGGGAGTGGGGTGTTCGTGGCGAGGAAGTTTGAGGATGGACTTAGGCGGGAGATCCACTCGCAGGTGAACATCTTCCAGTTTACTTCCATTACTTCCAGCATCAACCAAGAACTAATTGCATAGCACAATCTGAGAGACTTCGGAGCTGCGAGCCAGGGCGTGTCTACTTCCAGAGTAAGCTTTCCTCCAGATGACAGCAAGAAGCGCCATAGGGATCCTATGCGTGGTGATTTGAGTAAGCGAGATGCATCATCAGGTAGCTAGGTGACATGCTACCAGTGTGGCCGGACATGGCACACGAGGCCGCAGTGCCTGAGAGACCTCATGGAGTGCTGGTCTTGCGGCAAGATGGGTCACCTTCAGCATTTTTTTAGGTTTTCTCACAAGCAGCGGGTGACCGTGGTTCTTCCATGACTCCTCATTCAGGAGAAAGCCCACCAGTTTCTCACCAGTTGGGAAACTGGAGTTCTTCCGGTCATTCTGTCTGAGGTGGAGGTCGAGGTCGTGGTAGTCCACCACCAGTTCCTCAGAACCACCAGGGGGTTCAGCTGAGAGTGGTCAGCCAGGGGCATTGGGCCGCGGTGCGGGCCAGTATTTCGCTGTAGAGTAGACTTATCAGGAGCAAGATCCCGGCCCTTCTACTATTCGGGGTCTGATTTTAGTAGCCTCAGTTTTATCTTCATCTCTTTTCAATTATGGTGCTACGCATAGCTTTATCTCTGTTTTTGTTTTTGGAGAGCCTTGGAATCTGCATCTTTTCTGCTTGCCGAATCATTGACACTATACACACCTTTGGGAACGATGACATCTAGTTTACTCCAGAGTAGAGAGTGCCCTCTCGAGGTTGCATGGTATCACTTCTTATGGGATCTCTATATCCTAGAGATGATAGGATATGATGTCATCCTCGACATGGACTGGTTGATTCCCTTCTAGGCAGTCATTGACTGTTATCGCCGTAGAGTCAGATTCATTTCACTAGAGGGTAAATCATTCCATCATAGAGGCGAATGGGACGTTCGGGCGAGTCGGGTGGGACTCGAGCATCTTGGGCTAGGAGAGGTGACAACCCAGATTGCTAGACATTATTTGGATGATCAGGGGACTCCACAGCTGGACTTTCCTCCAGTGGTGGATTGCTTCATGGATATATTTCTAGGGGACTTTTCAGGTTTTCCTCCGGAGTGTGAGGTAGACTTTTCTATTGAGATCTTTCCAGGAGCGGTACCGGTGTCCATTCCTCCCTATAGGATGGCCACACCTGAGTAGCAAGAGATCAAGAAGCAGTTGGATGAGCTACAGTCTAAGGGTTTCATCCAACCCAGTACTTCTCCTTGGGGTTCTCCTATTCTGTTTGCGAAGAAGGCAGAAGGTACCCTTCGGCTTTGTGTGGATTATCGAAAGCTGAACCAGTTGACGGTCAAGAACCGATATCCCTTGTCGCGGATTGATGACCTATTTGATCAGCTTCGAGGATCCCGGGTGTTCTCGAAGATTGACTTGAGGTTCGGTTATCATCAGTTACGCGTTAGACCATTAGATATACCTCAGAAAGCCTTCAGGAGCTGGTACGGTCTTTACGATTATACAATCATGTCATTCGGTCTTATGAACGCACCTGTAGTTTTCATTGCACTGATAAACCGAGTGTTCCATCCTTACTTGGACTCCTTCATCGTGGTCTTAGTGGACGATATCTTGGTGTACTCTCACACTCGACACGACTGTGCCACACATCTTGTGATCATTTTGAGTACACTAAGAGATCATCGACTTTATGCTAAACTCTCGAAGTGCCACTTCTGGATGGGACGGATTCACTTCTTGGTTCACGTTATCTCAGAGGAAGGAGTATCTGTGGACCTAGAGAAAGTGATAGCTGTAGGTTCCTGGAAGCAGCCGAAGAATGCCTTTGAGGTATGGAGCTTCCTAGGGATGGTTGGATACTACCGACACTTCATTCGGGACTTTTCTCGCATAGCAACACCTTTTAAGGGTCTGACTAAGAAGGGGGTGAAGTTCTTATGGTCAGATTCTTATGAGTCAGCCTTTCAGGAGCTTAAAGTGAGTTTGACGTTAGCACCGATACTAGACTTTCCAAAGCCATTCAAGAGCTACAATGTTTATTGTGATGCTTCAAGTATCAGGCTAGGAGCTGTGCTTATTCAGGGAGATGGAGTTTTTGCATATGGGTCTCAGTAGTTGAGGCCACATGAGAGGAACTACCCTACGCACGATCTAGAGTTGGTAGTTGTGTTTCATGACATGCAATGTTGGAGTCACTCTCTTCTAGGAGAGCACTTTGTGGTCTTCACTGACCACAAGAGTCTCAAGTATATCTTCACACAGTGTGATCTCAATCTGAGGCACCGTAGGTGGGTCGAGTATATTCAGTCTTTTGATTTCGAGCTTGCCTATACACCGGTAAAGGGCAACGCCGTGGCAGATGCGTTGAGCCGGAGAACTCATGTTCAGGAAGTTTAGGCAGCTAGCAGTGAGTGGCAGTTAATGACTCTGTTCTCTGAGATGCATCTGGAGGTGCATGAAATATAGGGACAAACTTCCCTTTCTTCTTTAGTTGTTACCTCTATACTTATTGATCGGGTATGGATGTGGCAGCTATCAGTCTCGGAAGGCTTAGTCCTAAGGTAGAGTGTGTCAGGAGAGGACCCTCTTCCTGGAAGGACAGTGGGCGAGGATGAGATCTTGTGTTTCCAGGGACGTGTATGGGTGCCAGAAGACATACATGAGGAGCTGATGCGGGATTTCCATTCCTTAGTTTGGGCAGTTCATCCTGGCATCACCAAGATGTATCGGGATCTTCATCGCCAGTACTGGTCTCCAGGTATCATGAAATATGTTGCTGGTTTTGTCTTGAGATGTTCTACTGGTTAGCAGGTGAAGGAGGAGAATCAGCGACTAGTAGGCCTTTTACAGTAGTTACCCATTCCAGAGTGGAAGTGGAACGATGTTGCAATGGACTTAGTGACTGGGTTTCTGAGGTTTCCTCGGGGAAACGATGTTGTTTGGGTTGTCATCGATAGGCTCACGAAGGATTCTCACTTCTTACCGATCAAAGAGACCTTCAGTTTCGATGATTTGGGACGATGTTATATCTGAAAGATCATTCATCTGCATGGAGTTCCACCCTCCATTGTTTTAGATAGGGATATATGCTTCACCTCTATGTTCTGGCAGGGACTTCAGAAGGCCTTGGGTACACAGGTACTTCTAAGTGCAGCATACCATCCCCAGACAGATGTTCAGTCCGAGTGTACGATCTAGGTGCTTGAGGATATGCTCTGAGCTTGCATCCTAGACTTTGGCGGTTCTTGGGAGAAGCATATTCCTCTGGTGGAGTTCTCCTACAACAACAGTTTTTAGGCAACCATTTAGATGGAACCATACAAGGATATGTATGGTAGGCCATTCCAATCACCCTTATGCTAGTTGCAGGCAGGAGAGGCAGCTTTTCTGGGACCTCATCTTGTACAAGATACTTCAGAGCAGATAGAGATGATTCGGAAGAGGATGGATATAGAACAGTCTTGGAAGAAGTCTTATGCTGATCAGTGGAGATGACCTCTGGAGTTTGAGGTCGGTGATCAGGTTTTCCTGCGTGTCGCACCAAGGTTGGGATACAAGAGGATTCGGAGACAGGGTAGGATTTCACCGCAGTACGTTGGGCCGTTTGAGGTATTGGAGAGAGTAGGGTCGGTCGCCTATCGGTTGCAGCTACTTCAGAGTTATCGGGCCATGCACGACGTCTTCCATGTCTCTCAGCTCTGACGTTACTTTTCAGACCTGCCTCACGTGTTTTAGCCCGAGGAAGTCGAGCTTGAAGCAGATGTATCGTTTGAGGATCATCCTATCCGGATTGTCGATCATAGTACGAAGGTTATCCGCGGGCAGTTTGTTCCTCTGGTACGAGTGCTATGGCAGCATGGGCGAGTACAGGACGAGACCTGGGAGAGGGAGACCGATGTACGATCACAGTGGCTAGAGCTGTTCGGGGTTTCTCCTTCTCTGCCTCATTAGGGATATTCAGGGATGAATTTCTTTAAGTTGGAACGTTTGTAAGAACCCGGATCTTCTTTTCAGGTACATTTTACATTTTTATGGAGATTTTGAGAAAAATTAATTTTCTTGAAATTTTCGAAGTACATGCCATGTAATTTCTGAGTACACGTTGTGTACTCTTCTCCGGCTCAAAGTCGTGTGTTAACCGTTCCCGAGCCACACACACGGTGTGTAGGGGTGACGTGGAGGCCTATTTTGGAGGAGTACGGAAAAGACCCAGTACACACAGTGTACTTTAAAAATACACATCGTGTACATTTCATTTTTTTTCTTTAAACGTATAGGGGTTGTAGATAATCGGGAAAAACTTCTTCTTCTTTAGATTTCGTGCACCCAGGAGTGACCGTACGGCCGAATCTTCCCCGAGATCCCGCCTCGCCGTCTGTTCTCCGATTCGAGCACGGTTGATTGTTTTGGAAGCACAACGATGAGTTCTTCGTTCTGTTTGAGCCTTGTTTCTTGATTCCTCCTTGTTTTCAAGATATCTTGGGAAGATCATTTTGTGCGTTCTCTCTTATCTATATTGTTCTAAGAGGAATCACTCATCGTAGTTCACATATATTGATTTCCTATGATCGAGGTAGGTGGTTTGTGCCTTTTCGTAGAATGTTGATTAGTATTATGTGCAATTACCACCAATTCCCTTGAACGGAGAATTGTGTGTTCCTGTTTTTCCCATGTTGTATTGCCTGCTTTTCTTGATTGCTGTAGTAGAGGTTTATGCTTGTGAGTAGAATACTTTTTTTTATGATCAAGTTGCTTTTCCATGCTTATATATCCTGTTGGGAATTTTTCTAGTTTCCATGACTAGTCGTAGGATAGTGGAACTTTTGTTTAATTATTGTTGTTGATCCTTAGAATGATATCCAAGTAGTTTTTGAGGTTTACTTGGACGATACATACGCGTTGAGCATGTTTAGATTCACTCTGTACTGTGAGAGCCTAGAGTAGTAGACCAAAGGGAGAATCAACGAAAGGGATTCTCTAGAGTGTCTTTTAATTACGATGTGAGACCACAGGGGGAATTGATGTTGAGTGCTTCCCCAGAGAGTCTGTAGATCCTCAACGTGGGCCATAGGGGGAATTGACGTTGAGTGCTTCCCCATATATCCTTTAGCACGATACGAGACTATAGGGGGAATTGACGGTGAGTGCTTCCCCAGAGAGTCTATTAATTTCACAGGAAAACCAGATGGGTGAGACTGTGTGTTCCCCCTAGAGGGTTGCTTGTACTTATAGGTTGAACCATAGGGGTTGGGCTGTGAGAGCTACCCAGAGGGTTACCTGTCTCTTCTTTTGTTGCTGGATACTTACTTGTGTACTTTACTTGTTAGAACTGTGGATTATAGTTGTTTGTTCTTTCATGTTTACTGCTTCTTATTTATTTACTGCCATGTATTCATTGACTGTTAGGCATAAATATTTGGGTGATTGACTACTGGGATTGTACCTCACACACTGTTTGGGCCATGATTTTGGGCCCAAGCATACTATTTTGTTTCAGGTATAGATAAGGTCAAGCGCCCTTATACATCAGGTTATTAATTGCACTAGAGATGAGGAGCATGGGACTGAGCTGTGGCACGCAATGCTGAGGAGCATTCTTTGTTTTCTTTTTAACTTGGTTTCAGTTGTATTTCAGCACATTGTTGTGTTTGCTGCTTTTCTTAGATACTTGTACCTACCGCATCATTGACATCCTTGTTATATATCTACATTGCATCCGCTATTTGATTTTAGTTGTTGTGTATTGCTTACTGCTTCATGTATTTATTGTTGTTTTCTTACCTTGTATACCTTACCGAATGAGGGCATAGTTTCCCCAATAACATACCAAGGCCCTCGCTGCTAGTCGGCAGTCTCTGGCATTCGGGGAAACACGCTTGAGGTCATGTGGTGAACTGGGTATGGGGCACTAGTGGAGGGGCTCCAAACTCGGGTCGTTACATTATTAGGTTTTTTATGGTTTTTAGGGAGTTTAAGTATTTTGAGGGGTTTTCTGGGGTTTTTATATTTTATTAATGGTTTTATGGTTTATTATGTTTTTTGAGTTTTTGAGTTTTCTAGATATTTTATATTTTATAGAGTTCTTTTGTTAATATTTAGGGGTTTAAAGTTTTTTTCTATATTTTAGTGGGGTTTTATCATTTTTATGGGTTTAAGAGTTTTAATTTTTTATTTGAATTTTATGGTTTTTACGTGTTTTATAGTCTTTTAGGGTATTAAGGGTTTTTAGAATTTTTGAGTGTTTAAGTGTTTTTTGTTTTTTATTGTTTTATTAGGGTTTTTTTTTTATATTTTTTATGTCTTTTGCGATTTTAGGTCATTTTTGGGAATTTAATGGTTTTTTACAGTTTTTAGGGGTTTTGTGTTTGTAAGGGTTTTAAAGGTTTTTTTGGGTTTCATCATTTTTTGTTTTGTTAAGTGTTTTATATATTTTAAGGTTTTTAATTTTTTTTCATATGGTCTTCCATTTTTTTCTTGGGTATTTACATTTTTAATTATTTTTATGATTTTTTTAGGATTTTTATTATTTTAGGGATTTTAAGTATTTTGAGGGTTTTGGGGCATTTTAACTATTTTTTTCTTATTTATTTGGGTTTTTATGTATGTTTTTTATTTGTAGTTGGTTTTTAGGGTTTTTTTGGTTTTTATGGGTTAAATTTTTATGGTTTTTATTCTTTTTAGGGGTTTTTTATTTTTTGGGGTCTTAAGTGTTTTTATGTTTCTATTTTTTTTAAGGGGTTTTTACATTCTTTAATATTTTGGGATTTTTATGGATTGTTATGGAATTTAATGTTTTTTAGGGCAAAAAAGGTGAAGGTCCAGGCTATTCTTGAAAACCCTACCCCCCCCCAATGAATTATTACAAAAAAGAAAAAATAGACAACGGCGGGGTGGAGCCAATAGACCCACACCCAAAAACCCTAAACATCCAAAAAAACCAAAAACCTGAAAAAATGAAACAACAATAGGAGGTCACCAACAACACCAAGACTATAAAATGAAACTTCATCACCTCCCCATTAATCGGTAAACAACATCCAATGGATCATATCTTTGCATCCAACACCTCTTAGCAAATCATCTCCCTGCCATATGCAACTTAGTTTCAAGCATCCATCACCTCATAACCAATCAGCTCCCATCCTTTATCAACTCCTATTCCAGAATCTAGCACCTCCTGACCAAACAGGTCCCAAAATATCACCCTCACTCCCAGTAAAATCAGACCACCATTACCCACACCTAGAAATATTCTACAACACCCAACACCCTTTTGACAGAACCCAACTCCAAACAGCTCCTCCAGCAGCCCAAAATTAATACAACATCACCAAAAAGTGTATGATGCCTCTTACCAATTCCAAGAACCCTCACCCATAGTGATTAATGACTAATCAATCCACAACCCATAAACCGTAGATTCTAAAAAGAAAGGTTCTCCAAAAAGAACATCAGGTGATAAAAATAGAACCAAAGTACCATTTTGGAATCTCTAAAAAACCACAGACCAAAAAGGGAACTAGATCGCAACACAACTGAATTAGCTGTGCGAAATGAAGACAAGTCCAAATGACCATTACGAATCCTACAATTGATTCATAATATGATGAAGGAACAGGGGAACCTGTGGCATCTCTTGACAAGCTGATCCGATCCAAAAACACTACTGTCAGAGTGTCATCCAAAACCACTGTTGCCAAATCACTCCATTAAAGAAGCCAAGCCCTATTAGGATCCGAAGCCGAAGGCCCGAGAAGCACCGCCACATGGGAATGTCAAATCCACATATGAAATAAGAAAATACCCTCCACCTTGGATCTGTAGGGAACTACCAAATCCCACATCCACCGAGACCGCCCCCAAAAAGCGTGAGGAATGATGCCGCTCAGGAACGGAAAAACTGCAAAAGAAGAAAGGAAACACCTACCACCATGGATCCATAGATCACTGCCGAAGCCCACCACCACCACCTTGGATCAGTGGAGCACTAGTAAAGTCATCTCTTGGGAATGGAAAAGCCACCAAAGAATCCAGAAAACACCTTACACCTTGGATCAGAAGAGCACTTCCACTGCCTGTCACCACTGCCTTGGATTTGAAGAACTCTACCCTAGGGGATGTGAAGCACGATGGATAGAACCAAAGGACAGAGCCTCCATCCTGATTTTTTATTCAAAATTCTAAAGTTATTTAGGGATTTTTATGGTTTTTCAAGTTATATGGTTTTTATAGTTTTTAGGGTTTTTAGGTTTTTTTGAATATTTTAGGCTTATTGGGTTCTAAGTGTCTTTATATTTTTATTTTTTTCATAGGGTTTCTAAGCTTTTTAGGGGTTTTTCATTTTTAAGGGTTTTTAGTGATATTCTATGATTTTAATTGCTTTTTATATTTTTAAAGGATTTTGGGGGTTTTAATGGTTTTTAGTGGTTTAGGGTTTTAATGGTATTTTACGTTTTTAGGTCATTTAGGTATTTTAATTTTTTTTATGTTTTAAGTTTTTCTTAGTGGTTTCTTGTGTTTTTAGGGGTTTTAACATTTTTGGGACTGTAGGTATTTTTATGGTATTTAGCAGTTTTAGGGATTTTTAGGGGAATTATGGGTTTTATGGTTTCTAAGGGGTTATTGTTTTCTTAGGTCTTTAGGGTTTTTGAGGTTTTAGTGGTTTTATGTTTTTTAGAGGTTTTTAATGTTTTTAGGGGTTTAAATTGTTTTTATGTTTTTTGGGTTTTTAATGTCTTACCATTTTTAAGGGTTTTTATGATTTTTAGGGATATTAGGGTTTTTTCTAGTTTTTTATGTTTTTAGGTGTTTTAGTGGTTTTAAGTGTTCTGGGGTTTTTAATGTTTTCATCAGGGATTTCAAGGGTTTTATGGTTTTTAGGGATTTTTCGTGTTTTTAGGATCTTTCAGTGTTTTTAGCATTTTTATGTTTTTAGAGGATTTATGCGTTTTATACATTTAAGTTTTTATTAGGGTGTTTTTGGTATTTTATGGGTTTTTTACATTTTAATGATTTTTAGGTATTTTTTTGGGGATTTTAGGTATTTATGGTTTTTAGGTATTTTAAGGATTTTTATTATTTTTTTATGTTTTTTATAGTTTTTTTAGTTTTTTGGGTTTCTAGGGTTTTTTTAGTTTTTAGTGTTTTTGTGGTTTTTAGAGGTTTTAACAATTTTAAGGGTTTAAAGGGTTTTATAGTTTTTAGTGGGTTTTAGGGTTTTATGGTGTTTAGGGTTTTGTATGTTTTTAGATGTTTTCTTGGTTTTTAGTGATTTTTAGGGGTTATAGCGTTCTTTTAGGTTTTTAGGGATTTTATTGATTTTTGGTTTTAGGGGTGTAAAGTGTTTTATGGTTTTTAGGGGTTTTTTTATGGTTTTTAGGGATTTAGGGTTTTTTACATTTTCAGGGAATTTTAAGGATTTTTTGGACTTTTATGTGTTATTAGGATTTTAGGTATTTTCAATGTTTTTTGGATTTTTAGGTTTCTTAGGGTTTTTATGTGTTTTATGGGTTATTAGAGTTTTCTTATTTTTGTTTTAAATTTTTTATTATATATTTTTAATGTTTTTAGGGGTTTAAAGGGTCTTTATTATTTTTATTTATTTTTACAATTTCATGGGTTTTAAGTGTTTTTAATGTTAATAAGGGGTTTTAGGGTTTTTATGGTTTTTAGTATTTTTTAGTGTATTTATGGTTTTTAATGTCTTTATGTTTTAGGGGTTTTAAGTGTTTATAGGTTTTTAATGTTTTCTTCGCGGGTTTTTAGGGTTTCGGGTATTTTCATGTTTTTAGGGATTTTAGGGATTTTTCAATATTTTTATTGGATTTCAGGGTTTTTAGAGATTTTGTTGGTTATGAGGGGTTTTTATGGGTTTTTTGGGGGGTTTTATGGTATTATGGGTATTTAGGGGTTTTATGGTTTTGGGGGTATTTAGGGTGTTTTAGAGTATTTTAGGATTTTAGTGTTTTTAATATCATTTTGACGTTTTAGGGGTTTGATGGGTTTTTAGAGTTTTTAGTGGGTTTTTAGTGGTTTCATGGATTTTTAAGGATTTTTAACGTTTTTAGGGGTATTTCGGGTTTTAGGGGTTTTAGGTTTTTATGGTCTTTTGGGTTTTTTTTCATTTCTGTGGTTTTAAGTCGTTTTAATTATTTTTAGGGTTTCATGGTTTTCTTAGGGTTTTTGAGTGGTTTTAATGTTTCTTATGTTCTTAGGTTTTTAGGGATTCTTTTGGATTTATAGGTCTTTTGGGTTTTAATGTTTTTTAGTGTTTTTAAGGTTTTTAGAGTTTTAGGGTTTATAGGGTTTTTTGGGTTTTTAGCATTTTTTGATCTTCAGGGTTATAGGAATTATTTTGTTTTTAAGGATATCTTCTGGTATTTAGGGGTTTTAGTGTTCTTTTATTTATTTTTTTAGATTTTGATAGATTTAGGATTTGGAATAGTTTTTAGGGGTTTACTACATTTTGATGTTTTTATGGGTTTTTTGGGTTTTAGGGGTTTTTTTTGAGTTTTTAGTGTTTTTATGATTTTTTAGTGTTTTTAATTTTCTAGAGGTAAAATGGATTATCTATTTTTTGTAGATTTTTATGGAATTTATGGTTTTTTGTGGTTTTAAATGTTTTTAGGGGTTTTTGTTTTTTTTGGGTTTTTAAATGATTTGAGTGTTTTTTAGGTTTTAAGGGGTTCTCAGTGTTTTAAGGGTATTAATCTTTTTTTTACAATTTTCAGGTTTTTTAGGGATTTAAAGGAATTTTTATGACTTTTATAGATATTTTTTTTGGGATTATAGGGGTTTTCAAGGTTTTATTATGTCTTTTGTGTTTTTTTGGTTTTTATGTGTTTTTTTTGAATTTTTAGGGTTTCTTAGGGATTTTAACATTTTTAAATATTTTTAATGTTTTTAGAATTTTAAAGGGTTTTTTATATTTCTTTTGTGGTTTCTTAGGGTTTTATGGGTTTTTAGGGGTTTGAAATGTTTGATAGGTTTTTTTGGTTTTTAGGGGTTTTTCAAAATTTTAGGGGTTTTCAGGTTTTTAGTTTTTTTTATGTTTTTAGGTGTATTAATTGTTTTTAGGTTTCTATGTTTTTTGTAAGGTTTTTTCTTGGATTTTATGGTTTTTACATTTTTATGCGTTTTTTTCGTATTTGATGGTTTTTATGGTGTTTTATTGTTTTTCGTGATTTTGAGGGATTTTAGGATTTTTTTTTGGGTTTTTAGAATTTTTAGGTTATTTAGTGTTTTTAGTTATCATAGTGGTTTTAACTATCTCCAGGTTTTTATGGTTTTAAGGGTTTTTCATGTATTTCAATTTTTGTAAACTTATAGTAATTTTTAGGAATTCTTTAGGATTTTTATGGTTTTTAGGGGTTTTATGGATTTTGAGGGTTTTAAGGGGTTTTTAGGGTTATATGTTATACTATGTTTTTAAGGGTTTCTATGGTATTTTCAATGTTTATAGGGTTTTTAAATTTTTAGGGAAATTCATCGATTTTTTTGGAATTATGTGGTTTTTATTGTTTTTAGGGATTCATAGTTTTTAGGGTTTTATGTGTTTTTTTGGGTTTTTATTATTTATTTGGATTTTATGGGCGATTTTTTTTGTGTTTTTAGTATTTTCATGGTTTTTTAGAGTTTTAAAATTTTCAGGGGGTAAAAGGGTTTTTATATTATTTGGGTTATTTTTATGGGTTTTGTGGGTCTGGGGGGGTTTATGATTTTAGTGGTTTTTATAGTTTTTAGGGTCGTAGGGTTTTTAGGGGTTTAAGTGTTTTAATTTTTAAAGGTTTTTTTGGACTTGTCTTGGTTTTTTGAGTTTTTTTGAGTTTATTGTGTTTTTATGGATTTTTAGGGTTCTTTATAAATATTATAGATTTTTTAATTTTTTAGCGATTTTGAGGGTTTTTATGTTTTTTGGGTTTTTAGGGTATTTTTAGTATTTTAGGGTTTAATGTTTTGTTATAGTTTTTTAATTTTTTATGATATTAAATTGTTTTTGTGGTTTTCAGTGGGTTTTTAGCGTTTTATCGGATTTTAACATTTTATGGGGGTTTATGGTTATTATGGTTTTTAGTGTTTTTTCATTTTTTTTGTTTTTATGGGTTTTAAGTGTTTTCTGGTTTTTGAGGTTTTTATGGTTTTTTTAGGTTTGTATGATTTTTTATGTCTGAAGTGATTTTTATGGTTTTTAGGGATTTTGAGGGGTTTGAGGATGTCTAAGGTTTTATAGGGTTTTGGAGTTTTTTGGTTTTTTGGTTTTTTTAAAATTTTTAAAGATTTTTAAGGGTTTAAAGGGTTTTTAGAGTTTTCATTGATTTTATTCATTTTAGAATTTTTAAATGTATTAGGTCATTTTATTGCTTTTAGGGGTATTTGGGGGGGGGGTTGTACCTTTAGGATTTTCATGGTTTTTAGCGTTTTTTGGTTTTGTTGAAATTTAAGTGTTATTTTTTATGGTTTTTTTTTTCTGTTTTTAGGATTTTTAAATTTTTATGAATTCATAAAATCTTCTTTAATATTATTATAGTTTTTAGGGTTTTTAATAAATTTGATGGATTTTAGGGATTTTTATGGTTTTATGTTATTTAGGATTTTTCGCATTTCATAGAACTATAGAGGTATTTTTTAGGTTTTTAATGTATTATTAAGGGTTTTCAGTGTTTTTTGGGTATTTACTATTTTCGAATTTGTTTGGATTTTTAGAATTTTATTATTTTTTAGAGTTTTAGGGATTTTGAGGGTTTTGGGGGTTTTTAGGGTTTTGGGGTTTTTTTTGGGTTTTGGGGTTTTTTTAGTTTTTAATGGTTTTAAATAATATTAGAGTATTTAATCATTTTTAAGGATTAAATGATTTTTAATGTTTTTAGTGGGTGTTTAGTGTTTTAATAGATTTTAGGGTTTTTAGTGGTTTTATTGTTTTATGGGATATTAGATTTTTTAGTGTATTTTTGTTTTTTATCATATTATAGGGGTTAAGGGGTATTAAGTATTTTTAGTAATTTAAGGGTTTCTCAGGGTTTCTAGAGTTTATTCAGTTTTATGTATTTTAAGGGGTTTTTAGGTTTTTATGGGATTGTGGGTTTTAGGAGGTTTATTGTTTTTATGGTTTTAATGTTTTTTATAGTTCTTTTAAACATTTTTAGGTTTTTTTAGGGGTTTTTTTATTTTTTTTAGTTGTTTGTATAGTTGTTATGGGTTTCAGGGTTTTTCCTGTTTTTAGGCGTTTTTATCGGTTTTTATGGTTTCTAGTATTTCTAGGGTTTTTAGGGTTTTTATATTTTTATCATTCATAGAGGGTTTAAGTCTTTTTTAAGGCTTTCTTTGGGGTTTTCAGTGTTTTTTTTGGGGTTTTTATGTTTTTATGTATTTTTATGGCTTTTAGGATTTTTATGGTTTTTTTATGGTTTTAGTGATTTTGAGGGGTTTTAGTGTTTTTAAGATTTTTAGGATATTTATGGTTTTTTGGGTTTTTTAATGTTTTTTACTGATTGAAATTTTCTTAGTTATTTTTAAGGTTTTTCAGGGTTTAAAGGGTTTTTATATTTTTTACAAGATTATCGTTTTTATGGTTTTTAGAGATTTTTATAGGTTTTTTGGGTTTTTTGGGTTTTTAGCATTTTGAGGTTTTTAGGGGTTTTATGTGCTTTTAGATACTTATGTTTTTTCTTAGGGGGTTTTAATATTTCTAGTGGTTTTTACATATTTAGGGATTCTAGGGCATTTTCGTATTTTTATGGTTTTAATGGAATTTGATGGTTTTTAGAATTTTTATAATGATTTAAGGGCTTTTATGGTTTGTTTAGAGGTTTTAGGGGGTTTTTTTTTGTTTTTATGGGTTTTTATGATTTTATGTTTTTTAAATATTTTTGGGTTTGAATGGTTTTTATATTTTTAATTGGTTTTTAGTTTTTTATGGTTTTTTAGTGCTTTTTAACATTTCGAGGGGTTTTAGGGTTTTTAGGGTTTTATGTTCTTTTGACGGGGTTTTAGGTCATTAACATATTTTAGGTTTTTAGGGGTTTAATGTTTTTAGGGTTTTATGGTTTTCATAGGAGATTTCATGGTTTTTATGGCTTTTACATTTTTAGGGATTTTAGGGATTTTATGGATTTTGTTGGATTTTTAGGGTTTTTAAGGATTTTTAGGGGTCTTCTTATTTTAAGCGTTTTTAGGTTTTTAAATTTATTAACTTTTTGTAGTTTTTCAAGGGTTTTATATATTTTTTGGTTTTTAGGGTTTTCATAGAGGATTTTTGGTTTTTTTATTTTTATGTTTTTTGGGTCTTTTAGGGATTTTTAGTATTTTTAAGGGGTTTTTTAGTAATTTTGAGGGTTTTTTGGGTTTTTGGGGTATTTAAGGTTTTTATGGTTTTTGGAATTTTTAGATTTTTTTTTTGAATTTTGTAGGATTTTAAGGTTTTTTGGATTTTTTTTAGCATTTATAGAGGTTTAAAGGGGTTTTAAAATTTTTAGTGGGGTTTTAGGGTTTTTATGCGTTTTTATTAATTTTATAGTTTTAATGTGTGTTTATGTTTTTGAGGGTGTTTTGGGGTTTTTTGAAATTTTCCCATTTTAGGTTTTTTAGGAGTTTCAACTGTTTTTAGTTTTTTACGGTTTCCATGGGGGTTTTTTAGAGTTTTTAGGGTTTTGACATTTTTCTGGATTTTTAAGGATTTTTAAGTTTTTTATGTGGTTTTAGGGACTTCGGTGATTTTTATGCTTTTTTTTGTATTCATGGTGTTGTTGGTTTTTAGGGAATTTTTGCGGGATTTTTAGTTTTTTTAGTTTTTAAGAAATTTTATAATTTTGTAAAAGTTTTTTGGGGTTAAAGGGTTTTAAGAGTTTTTAGTAGGTTTTATGGATTTTGTGGGTTTTAATAGTTTTAATGGCATTCAACGGTTTTTATTTACATTTGGTGTTTTTTTAGTTTTAGGGTCTTATTAATATTTTTTATGGTTTTTAACAGTATCTCTGTTTTTTGGGGTTTAAAGGATTTTTATATTTTTAAGGTTTTCTTTGGGTCTTTCAGTAATTTTTGGGATTTTATGTTTTTAGGTATTTTTAGGTAATTTATAGGTTTTTAGGGTTTTTATATATTTTGAGGGATTTTAGGGGTTTTATGAATTTTTGATATATTTAGGATTTTTAGGGGTTTTAATTATTTTTATGTTTTTAAGGTTCTCTTAATGGTTTTTATGATTTTTTACATTTTTATTGATTTTAAGGGATATTTTAGGATTTTTATGAATTTTTTAGGGTTTTTGGGATTTTCAGTGATTTATGGATTTTTATGGTTTTTAGTAGATTTTATGGTTGTTAGGGTTTTCTAGGATTTTATGTACTTTTTAAATATTTAGGGTTTTTAGCGTTTTTTGGTTTTTTGGGGCATCAAGTGATTTTAGGTATTTAATGTTTTCATAGTAGTGTTTATTATTTTTTGGATTTTTTCTTTTTTACATATACTTTTTGATTTTTAAGTATTTTAATGGTTTTAGTGTTTTAGGGATTTTGATTTCGATAAGTATTTTTACGGTTTTAGGGTTTTTTTAGCATTTTTTGGTTTTTAAGGGTTTTAAGTGTTTTTTAATTTCTATGTTTTTCATAGGGTTTTCATGGTTTTTAGGGTATTTTTAATTTTTAGGAATTATTAGGGCTTTTGGGATTTTAATGGATTTTTTGGTATTTTTTGGATTTTTAGGGTTTCTATGTTTTTAATTTTTTTTATTGATTTATTGGTTTAAATGGTTTTATAGATTTTAGTGGGTTTTATTAGATTTGATGTGTTCTTATGATTCTTTATTATTTTTTATGTTTTTATGTTATTTATGATTTTTAGAGTTCTTTAGGGTTTTTAGTGTTTTTTTGGTTTTGGTGGATTTTAAGGGGTTTTAGGATTTCATGGGTTTAAACATGGTTTTGGGTATTTAATTTTTTTAGGGAGTTTAGGTATTTTTGTAGGTTTGTTATGGTTTTTTGGGAGTTTATGGATTTTGAGGGTTTTTATGGGTTTTTAGATTTTCTTAGGGATTTTATGGTTTTTTTATGTTTTTAGGGTTTTTTGAGTTATATATATATTTTATATTTTTAAGATTTCTTTTGTCAATATTTAGGGGTTTGAAGTGTTTTTATAGTTTTTAGTGGGATTTTATCATTTTTATGGCTTTTAGAGTTGTTAAGGATTTATTTGAGTTTTATGCTTTTATTGGTTTTATGGTCTTTTAGGGTTTTAAGGGTTTTTAGCATTTTTTGTGGTTTAAGTATTTTTAGTTTTTTAAGGTTTTATTAGGTTTTTTTGTGTTTTTTCTATTTTTATGTCTTTTGGGATTTTAGGTCTTTTGTTTGGATTTCAATGGTTTTTTACTATTGTTAGGGGTTTAGTTTTTTAAGGATTTTAATGGTTTTTTGGGTTTCACCATTTTTTTGATTTGTTAAGGTTGTTATGTATTTTACGGTCTTTAATGTTTTCATACGGTTTACTATTGATTTTTTGGTATTCCTATTTTTAGATATTTTTATAAAATTTTTTAGGATTTTGATTATTTTCAGTTATTTTTGGTATTTTGAGGGTCTTAGGGCCTTTTTATTGTTTTTTTTGTTTTTTGGGGTTTTTTTGTGTATTTAATTTTTTTTAAAATTTTTTATGGGTTTAAAGAGTTTTTAGATTTTTTAGAGGCTTTTTATTATTTTTTTTGGTTTTGGGGGTTTTAAAAGGTTTTTAAAGGGTATTTACGGTTATTGGGTTATTAGGGTATTTTAAGACAATTAGCATTTCAAAGGTTTTAAGGGTGTTTAAGTGTGTTTAGGTTTTTAAGGTTTGCGTATGGATTTTCAAATTTTAAGAAACTTTTTGGGAATTTTTATGTATTTAGGATTTTTAGGGATTTTGAGGATTTTTATAGTTTTTAGGGTTTTTATGATTTTTATTGGTTTTTAGGGTTTTTTGTCAATTTTACGGTTTTAATTTTTTTAGATTTTTTAAACATTTTTAGGGGTTTAAAGGGTTTTTATAGTTTTTAGTGGTTTTATGGTTTTATGGGTTTTAGGTTTTTTGGTCTTTTTGGGTTTTAAGGGTTTTAGGACCTTTTAGTGTTTTTTGGGTTTTTACTGATTTTTACATTTTTAGGGGTTTTAAGTGACATCATGTTTTTGGTGTTTTCTTAGGGTTTTCAATGTTTTTTGGGTTTTTTTATTTTTAAGGATTTTATGGTTTTTATGATTTTTATGGCTTTTAATGATTTTTGGGATTTTAATGGTTCTTTTGTGTTCTTTAGGGGATTTAGCATTTTTTGTATCTTATGGGTTTTAAGTGTTTTATGTTTTTTTAGGTTTTATTATGTTTTTCATAATTTTTTTGGGTTCTAAATTTTTTATTTATTTTTATGGATTTTTATTATTTTTATAGATTTTTAGGGGTTTTAGGTTTTTTTAGGTAATTTGGGGGTTTTATGGGTTTTTATGTTTTTTGTGGGTTTTAATGTTTGTTTGGATATTTTAGGGGTTTTTTGAGTTTTTAGGGGTTTTAATGTTTTTAGAGTCTTTCAACGTTTTTAACGGTTTAAATTATTTTTACAGTTTTTAGTGGGTTTTTTGGGTTTTTATGGTTTTTATGATTTTAAGGTATTTTATAGGATTTGTGGTATCTTTAGGGGTTTTAAGGTTTTATTGTTTTTTTAGTGTTTTTAAGTGTATTTAGGGTTTGAATATTTTCTTAGGGATTTATAGGGGTTTTATGTTTTTAGATTGTTCAAGGACTTTTTCATGATTTTAGGGTTTTAGTGGTTCTTATTGTTGTAGGGATTTTCTAATTTCTTTAGGTGTTTTGTTATTTTTTATGATTTTGTGGTTCTTTTAGGGTTTTTATAAATTTTTAGGATTTTTAGGGTCTTTAGGGTATTTATGGTTTTTATTATTTTTTGTGTTTTTAATAATTTTTGTGTTTTTAGGGATTTAAAGTTTTTTTAATGTTTTTAAGGGTTTTTAGAGTTTTTATCCTTTTAGGGGTTTATATTGATTTTATATTTTTTAAATATTGTTAGGGTTTTTATTGGGGTTTTATTGGGGTTTTTGGGTTTTAATTCATTTAAAGGGGTTTATGGTTTTTTAGGGATTATATGTTTTTTTGGGTTTTTTTGGGTTTCTGGAATTTTTATGGTTTAGATTTTTTAAGTGTTTTTAGGTTTTCTGTTTTTCTTAAGAGTTTTAAAAAGTTTTTATGTTTTTATATTTTTATGTATTTTTTGGATTTTTGTTACTTTTATGGGGTTTTAGAAGAATTTTTTTTCACCTTATAGTATTTTTGGGGTTTTAGGGTTTTAGGGTTTTTTAGTGTATTTTAGGTTTTTAGAGGTTTTAATTATTTTTATAAATTTAATGTTTTTAAATGGATTTTTCAGGGTTTGTATGGGTTTTATGTTTTTATGAATTTTATAGGATTTGTATGATTTTAAGGAATTTTATGGGTTTTAGGGTTTTTAGGGATTTGGAGGGGTTTTACGGGTTTTTGGGTTTTTATGGGTCATTTTTATTTTTTTGTTTCTATGTTTTTTTATTTTTAGTGTATTTTTGTTTTTTAGTGGATTTATGGTTTTTAGGGTTTTTAGGTTTTTCTAGGATTCTTAGGGTTGTTAGAGTTTTTAGGTTTTTGGGTGTTTAAGTGTTCTTTGGTTTTTAAGGTTTTCATAGGGTTTATTATAAGTTTATGATTATTTCATTTTTAGGGATTATTTTGTATTTTTATGGGTTTTAGCGTTCTTATGGATTTTGGGGATTTTGTGAGTTTATTTGGGTTTTAATGGTCTTATGTTTTTTTTTTCAGATTTTGGGGTTATTTTTGTATTTAATGGATTTTATGGTTTTTAATGTTTTTTTTTACCTATTTTCATCTTTAAATGATTTTTAGATATTTTAGTGGTTTTTATAGTTTTCCATGGGTTTTTAGGGTTTTTAGGGTTTTTTATGGGGTTTAGAGTTTAGGGTTTTTAGGGTGTTTAAGGGTTTTAAGTCCTATTATGTTTTATGGTTTTTCTTAAGGGTTTTAAGTTTTCATAAACTTTTGGGTGGTTTTTAAGGATTTTAGGGTTTTTATTGATTTAGAGGTTTTGGGATTTTTTTTGTTTTTTTTGGGTTTTTGGAATTTTTTGGGATTTTTTACTATTTTTATGGTTTTGGGGGTCTTAAGGATTTTTTTGGTTTTTAGGGGGTTTTTAGGGAATTTTGGGTATATTAGTGTTTTCAATGTTTTAATGTTTTTTAACTATTTATAAAAATCAGTATTTATTGTTTTCTTAAGGCCTTTCAGTTTTTTTAGGGTTTTTATGTTTTTAGGTTAATAGGTATTTTAGAGGATATTTATTATTTTTAGGGGTTTTAGGGTTTTGAGGGATTTTTGGTTTCATTGTGTTTATTTCGTTTTTACAGTTTTTTTTTTGTATTTAGGGTTTTCTGAGTTTTAGTGGGTTTTTAGGGGGTTTGGTTTTTAAGTAATTTTATGGTTTTTATGACTTTTGGGGTTTTTATTTTTTGGGTTTTTAGGTTTTTTAGGATACTTAAAGGTTTTATGTGTTTTTAGTTTTTTATTGTTTTATAAGGGGTTTTCATGTTATTTATGGTTTTTTTTATTTGTTTTTTGTATTTTTTAGGGATTTTTATAGAATTTAAAGTTTTTTAGGGTAAAGAAGGTGTAGGTCTAGGATATTTCTGAACCCCCCACACCCCCACCCCCCAAAAAATATTAAAAAAAAGACACAATACGCAAGGGAGGGGCAGAGTCAATCGACCTATACCCAAAACCCCGGAACATCCCAAAAAAAACCAAAAACCAAAAACCTAAAAAAACAATCAACAAACAAGATGTAACCAACAAACACCAAGACCATAAACTGCAACTTCATCACCTCCCCGATAATCATTAAATAGCATCTAACAGATCATATTCTTGCATCCAACACCCTATTAGCCAATAATCTCCAGTCATTCGCAGCTCAACTTCCAGAATCCCCCTAACCTAAAAGCTCCCATCCTTTCTCAGCTCCTATTCCTACATCCATCACCTCCTCAACAAACCGCTCCTAGCATCTCACACCTACTAATAGCAAAATATAACCACCAGTACCGACACCCAAAAACCTTCCACAGTACCTAGCACCCTTTGGACATTACACAGCTCCAAACAGATCCTCCAACACCCCGGAATTCAAACCACATCACTAGAAAGATCCCAAGACCTCTTACTTATTCCAAGAACTAGTACTCAAAGCAATGAATGACCAAACCATCTATAGAAAATAAACTGTAGTTTCTAAAAAAATGTGCTCCAACC